>JAOQMQ010000006.1:923407-935284 GCA_027563845.1 Erythroxylum subrotundum | reverse complement strand
GGGGGAGGGGGGCGGGGGGTGGTGTTGTGGTGGGGGAAGGAGAAAATAAGATATAAAACACCAGTGGGTAAAACAATATTGAAAATAACAAATAAAACTTGATTGACGTAAATGAACAACCAATAAGCATCTGGAAAAGGAAACAAATGACAGAAGCTTAGAACTATGTGAATTCTTCAATAAATACCAAGTATCTAACGACAAAAAGAAATTCATAAGGTTTTACTTTCACAGGCCTTTGTTTATTTCAAATCCAAAAGCCTTCGAAGAACTACTTAAGCTCCTTACCTGATTCAAGATTTGAAATATTTTCTTAGGTGATGCTGCGACTTCTTCCCCCACTACTCCATCCTGACCTTGCAACTTTCTAATGAGCTGCAAAGCAAATCACATCATTCAGAAGGATTTGATGTTTACTAATTGTAATTGGAAGGGAAAAGCATATAGGAAGAAAAGAAATGTGAGCAAGAATTATCAGACTTAAGGGTATGTTTTCAAGATTTATTTTGTGAAAAAACTATAGGCTTATATGTTTATAAAATATACCATCAATTATATGATTCAACACTCCATGAAATGAGGACTCATACCCTTAGTGCACAAAATACAAGAGGAGGAACTGTGAACGGCAAGCGCTTTGGTCCTCCAGTCATTACATGCTTCCTCACAGCACATATAATCTAACATGAATTACAAATCGAAAGATAGTAAGTCAACTGAAGGTCAAATAGCAAACCAAACATGTAAGGATGATACATAGGCACGCTGCTGACTATATGCAAACATTTTAAAGAAAAATGCAAATGCTCAACCCTGAATAACTCTAAATCGACAGGTTACCTTCAACATTTCTTCGGAATCATCATTATAAAGCATGTGTATAAGGCGAGCGACAGAATTCTGTTCCTCCTTAAAATCCTCTTCATCAAGCTGTATAACATAAACAACAAAAATTGATATTTAAGTTGCTGACGTAATAGGCATTAGATTCTTGCAAAAGGTCTTGGAAATTTGAAAGGATCGCAACCCTTCACATCTAAAAATATGGAATGTTTTCACAGAAAAAGAATCTCAAAATGAACCTCGTCTAAGGTAGCTCCATCAGAATCCTTGATGAGTCCCTTTATTAGTTCAAATAACACCTCAACCTACAAAAGGAAAGATCACGATAAGCAAATTTCAAAGGAAATATCTGATTTGATTTGAATAAGCTGATCGGTATACCTTGTCCGAGTTAGAAATGCAAGTATTATTTTTCATAATGCTTTGAATAATGAGCATTGCCATGACTTTATTCGTTTCATTATCAAGGTGATCCATTACACGAGGATAATTTGAAAGTGTCAATGTAGTGACAACATCGTTGTATTTTTCTAATGGAGCACTAAGAAGTGCTATAATTTGTTTTTTTGCCCTGCTATCTTCGAGCTCTGCCTTGCCAGAAAGCTTCTTAACACATTCCCCCTGTAAATAACATGTCAAGAAAACGAAAAGGGTGAACATTTACAAATTCAATAGGAAAGGAAGCTGGAAATAGGAAGCCTAGAATTCTAATGGTTACTTGACAAACTGGCATAAAAGTCAAAAGCCATGCACTTAAAATGAAAATTTGATAACTCTATCTACTGAGATATCATACCAGGACTTGATCCACATAATCGAGCCGATCAGGGTGAACGCGTAGCGTAAATGTAAGGAGGGAAACATACAATGTAATTGCTCCAAGAATAGGCATGTCAACTTGTGCTTCAACTACCTGCCAGTGAGAATTTTATGGAAATCAGCTTTCAACAAATGGTTCTCAAATACAAATCACAAACCTTGACAGCGTAGATTATTGCAGATAAAAATTTTAAACAAGAACTATATTTGTCCAAATGAAACTGAACTTCAGCAGTTAGGTTAGACATCACCAAAATGCCATTTAAAGATTAAAGAACTTCTTATCCACTCAAGATAGCCGATTTACCTTCCCAATAGCATTGCTCAATTTAGTAAAGGCTTCTACTTGCAGGAACTCTGGCAAAACCTGATAAAGAACTATTGTCAATGTATGACAAAACAATAACATTTGAGAACAGCATCAATAAGACTTACATCTGGACTTGAAGCAGCATAGTTAGACAATCTATCCATCAGTTGTGATAGTACTGTCTGGGTGTCAACTGTTGACTGGAAACCAAAGGAAGGTCAGAACCAAAGAGAAATATATCAACTACATAAAATCATATTGAACTTAAGTCTTGCTTAGCACGCCTTCCTTTCCCACAGTATGGAATAGAATGAACATGGTTTCTGGTTGAAGACAGGAATGATCAAACACACAAGCAGAAAAAGTTTTCATGCACAAGATTCCAAAATCAAACGGTACAGAATTCACTAAGCCCAACAGCAGAAAGAGTTGTAAATTTTAACATAAAAATTGAACAAACAATAAAGGCATAAGCAGAAGAGTTCCGATGGCCAAAATTATATTTCAGAAATGAAAAACAGTGTACCTGAAGTTGGGGGAAAGCCCCCAACAACGTCGTAAGTGTCTGCAAATGGTACTCATCAGGAAAGACCTGAATTATGCAGTCCATTAAATAATACTGAGCAAGCTCATCCTTGCAGTTGACAACCTGTACACATATTTAGTTAAAATTTTCAAAAAGGCAACATATACGACAATCATGTAACAATACAATTACAAAAGATGACTAAATATGCTTTATGGAAATGCAACCAGAACATCACTTCAACAAGAGTAAAAGAAGCTTAATCCAGACTAAAGCAATCAGACCTGCTCTAAAACTCTGGGAAGAACAGTGTCTTTGTATATTTCAAGGTCCACACCCTCTATTTGACTGAGAACATGCAGATTTTTTCCCACCTAACAAGAAAGAAGATAATATGAAAATCTAGTAGAGAACACAACAAAGAGCTAACTGGTTATCCAGAAAAAGAAGCAGATTATCAGTTTTACAAGATCACGAAGTTCGCTTCTCTCCTTTTCTCGCTTCTCTCTTACCCGACCAGGTCCCTGCAGACCAGAAAGCCCAATTGAGGGCCTCAACTCAGGATCACCAAAGAGTATGAATGATCACAAGCACCATAAAACCTGCATGTCCAAAAATCATGTTCTCATAATTCATTTTACCTTTATGGCATGCAACTACTGTGGTGTTATGCATTTTATTACCAGGAGTATGAAAGCGGTCACACATACACACAAACCTGATGTTGGACCCGAACCCAGAGCTTATTCATCTCAGTGAAGTTCTGTAGCACAAAATCCACAGCATCCATGAATGTGTCCTCATCTCTGCAGCAAGTAAGCGTCATGTTTACATGCATAGTTCATGGTAACCATTTGTTGTTCAAACCATTCACAGCACTAAAAGCTTATGTAAGTGAAAACTATAAAGTTGGCTAACAAAATGAAATTGAAATATCAATCTACACCATAAGAGGATGCAACAACTACTAATGACAACAAAGATGGTGCTTGCTTTTCGGAAGTTGCAGAATATACAAATCACACACAACATATGGATGCTAGGATTCACATATCAACAGTCGACTTGAAAGTTTAATCTCCAAAAGGTAATCCTACATTGCCAGCATGAAGTAATTCATAGGACTTGAACTTTTCTATTTCCCTCACATCTGTCCTATTTCTACTGCAAGAAATAGAAAAACCGCACCATACAAGTACTTGCTTGGTCACAGTAAAACAAAAATATTTCAATAGAGAATATACCAAGTGACATAACATTTTCATGTGGTTAAAGCATCTTCTATAGCATATTAATTTAAGGAAATATCAAAATATCGTATACACATTATTCAGTCCAAAGTTCAGATATCATGTTTCCTTTTAACTACTAAATTTAACAAAACAAACCGTGAGAAGAACAAAAGATAAAAAATTAATTTCAGATATCTTCTTACTCCTTGTATTCAGAACTAATATCAGGCAGTTTATCTCTACTCAATTGAGCAAGATAGCTTCTAAGAAACAGTCCTCGCACTGGATTCTGAACTCCACGACACATCTCCACAAGATCCTTAAGCACATCTTTAGCTGGAGCCTCCTTCGTTTTTAGGTAAACAGATCCAACCGTGCACAGAAGATACCTAGCAAACATATCCACCAGCTTCTACTCATAGTTGAACAAAATCAAAACAACACGTCATTATCAAAACTCGATCTCCAATAACTATCATAGGCAAATCACTTACAATCTAGGCAACACGTTTCCTGCGTGTTGCACGAGCTCGTACAAATCCACGATTGGAACTCCATGTCTGCTCTCGTCTTTAAAGAACATCTCAAGTTTCCTCAACTCATCAAAGGCTCTCATGTCTACGAATCAAAAATCAAATTCAATTTCAAGGAGAAAAAAAAAACTAAAAACCTAAAAAGAGATCCGAATTTTACAGAGTTCGTAGTATTTGTGAGGGGAGAGCTTGGAAGTTCTGAGCTCCGATAGCATCTGAGCCGAGTACTTGAGAGCCTCTCTCAGATTGTTGGCGTCCTGAGATTCGAAACGTTCGATTGGACTTCTCAGATCTGAAGATCAAGAGAAAATTTCTTTGAGCTCGAAATCGGAAAACGTACCAAAGCGCGATGCATGTAGAAGGCGTTGTGTTGAATTCCGGCGATTCCTTCGGCGAGCCATTTCTCTTCCTCTTCTACTCCTTCTAGAATCATCCTCTCCTGTTTCTGTTTGGCTCGGGAGTCTAGCACTTGGAGAAACGATCTTATGTATTCGATTCTCTCGAAATGTTAAAATTGAACAACACAATCACTATTCAAACTTCAAAGAGTCTCCCTCTACAAAAGAAAAAGCAATGGAAGTTTACGCGGGTGCACTGAAACGACAAATCGTATGACTTCGTATTCTTGAATAACACCGACTCCACCTTATACGACATGTCGCTAATGGGGCATCTATGATGCGAAGTAAGGGTTCCTTTGTAACATATTCTCTTTTAATATAATCTTTTTTTTAATTCTTCATATATATATATATATATATATATATATTTTAAATCAGCATAACACAAACAAATTCTAAAATATTTTTAATTAAAAATTTGAATTCAAAGAACTTAATCATTGAATTCATAATAAAATATAAGACAATTCTATAATTTTCTTTTTTCTAATGTCATTTTTCTTTTTTAAGAAATATTTTTTTAAATTTTCATTAATTCATAAGTGAGTATTATGTTTTAAAAACTCAAAAATAAATTTAATATAGATTTAATAGGTTTTATTCGTTTTGACTTTAAAAATACTTAAAAAGTTTAAAATTATTTATGAAACTAAAAATTTTAGTTAAAATGCTTTTGTAATTTCTTTTATTATGTCATTATAAGAGCTAATAATGTTTAGAAAAATACCATTAACTCAATGATATTACATATAAGGATGATATAAGGATTATTTCGGGTTGAACAAATATGTAAATATATAAAAGGAGATAATTAAACCAAAATTAATTTATTTTAAATTTCATTTTTTTAATTTAATTTCTTAATTTTAGGTTAAGTCTAAAAAATTTTGTTTAATTATGTATCAAATAGATCAAATTTAACAATCTATAAAACAATTTTGTAAATTTAATACCTTTTAGTGCATTAAAATAAGATAAAAAGCCCATTTTGAACCTCAACGTTTACCATAATACAACTTGAACTCTAACATTTTGAAACGTTCATATTGAACCATAACATTTTCAAAACTATTAAAACAAATCTTAATTAGACTGAATTCTCAGTTAAATACCATATTAATATAGATATGATATTATTTTTTATTTTTAAATAAAAAGGAGATCTAAATGTCACATAACTAATTTTTAAAATTAATCTAAAAGTGAGTCTCGTTTGTATTGTGACTGACTCAATTTTATTTTTAAAATAAAAATAATGTCATATCAATATTAACATGACATTTAATTAACAGTGATTTGATCCTATTAAATTTTTTATCCATTTAAAATATGTTTTAAAAATGTTATGATAAAATTTAAATGCTTCCCGCACAGTAGCCCAATTCTTTCCGAATTAGGGTGATGAGCAGACGTGAATGGGGTCTACCCTCCCGAGCTATCGGAAAATTCCAATTTGGAGCTCATTTCGGGTGTGCAAAGCGAGGGGATGGGGATCGCCTAGACTCGGATATGTTCTATATTTTGTTGTAAATATTGAGATTTAAAATATAATTTTGGCCTTAAAATAACATCTAGATATAAGACAACAAACCTCACCTAATATTCTGTATACGATATGACATACTAGTTCATCCTCAAATCTATTTCCTTAAAAAATGAAGCATGAAAATGAAAGGCTTCCCCTTGTTTTTATTATTAATTTGTTATCACTATCATCAACTAACAAGTAAAAACTCACGTATGAAAATTCCTTGGCCTCCATTAGATGCGAGTTACGTGCAAACTTTGTTCATTCCTCCAATTTCTAGTCAAATAGGTGTACCTAATCTGCCCAAATGAAGTAGGTCATACAAGATTAAGAATGAGGCTTAATGATCCGTCCTGATTGATTAAAAAATTCAACAAATTTAGTTGATTTAGAATTTTTATTTAACAATTTATTTTTAATTAAATTTTAAATCATTCGATAAATAAGGATAATTATATTTCAAATTTCCTAATTTATTTAATTTTTACTAAATTTTATGACTGTTTAATACTGTTAAATCTTTTAAACCTTAAATTTTTTGTCTTATTTGTTGATAATACCTACATGTGAGTGTCTCATATTAAAAAAGAAAGAAAAAAAACTAACATATAAGCCTAATGGGCTACTCCACGTATTGTCAATTTGTTTTAGAATGGAACCTCACTTGTGCTTGTGTGGTCTAATTTTTCTTCTTGTGTAGACCTGTAGGCCCGTTGCAAATTTTTACATGATATCAAAGCAGGTTTTGTCCAAATTATAAATTTCTCGGTTGTCTGTTTGGATGTCCAGTTCCGACAACCCGGTCCGGTTATCACTGTGTTTATTTCAAGTGACAACTGGATGTTCAGTCCTAGTTGCACTTGAGAGGGCGTGTTGATAATACCCATATGTGAGTGTCTCATATTAGAAAAAGAAAGAAAAGAAGGCTAGCATATAAGCTTAGTGGGCTACTTCACTTATTGCCAATTAATTTTAGATTGAACATCACTTAAATTTATGTACAATCTAACTGCCAGTAGCAAATTTTCACATTATTGATTTAACTTTCGATTCTTTTTTCAAAACATGGATTTCAAGTTGTTGAAAATTTTAAATTTTAAAAGTCATCATTTTACCATATGGGCTTCTACCCATTTATTATTTACTATTTTTAGGAGAATTCTTGTCTTTATCCTTGTAATTTTTCAGCCAATGTGTTTAAAGTATTAGAACGAAAATCACATGTTTCGGGTCCATATAATAACTCGTAAATCTTCTTTTCTGTTATAGGATTATTATACATAACCTATATAAGAACCAAACCTAATTAGTAAGACAATTTCTAATTTATTTCTTTATATACTGTTTAAGTGGGGCATTGATTTGTTTATATAATAGAATATTTCACATATACTTGACCGATACTTGAAGGTTAGAGATAACTTGGAACCAGAGAGAGGTGGGAATGGAGGAAGTGAAGGCTGAGAAGGAAGTTTTAGAGAAGAATAGGAAGAGGATGAAGCAGGTTTTGCTTAGAATCCTGAGGAGCAACCATTGTAAACCATATCTTCACTTGAATGTCCTTGTACAGGTTCCTGAAGTAGTAGTTCCAGTACATGGACCTCCAGGTTCAGGTCTTACCCTCAAGCTGCTCACCAACTTTCATCCCCTTCGGTTACTGACGTGTGAAAGTTAAAGCTAACTTAGCCAACTTGTATTAATAAGTCATGTTCATGTTTCAATATTCAAATTTTTTGCAGGTTTGAAGCTGAATTCGAGTCAAAAGTTTTGTCTTGACAAGAGCTTTAGTTGTATAAATGGTTCTGCTTTTGATGAATCCACTGTAATTGGAAGGTCTGGAGATTGTTTGAGAGTTGACAAGGACTCGAACAAGAAACTCAGAATCAGATCATTGTCTGTCACCAGAAGAGAGTTGCCAGAATCAGAGGAGATACTCGGCCTTATGCAAGAAGTTTCTTCTACTTCAAGTACTGTATCTATGAAAGAATCTGTACAATCAAAACCTGGATGGCCTCTTCTTGGGATAAATACTTCTGCGATTGGAGAATTGTCTATGGTGAATCCACTGGATTTCTTAATACCTTCTTCTCCAGAATCCCAAATCAACCTGAATAGTGAAGAAGCAGCAGATTCTTCAGAAGATGAGACCTCTGATTCTGAAGAAAATCCTGAAGAGACTTGTTTAACAGAATCGATAAAACAGGCAAAGAAGATGGAGCTTTCCCTGATACTGAATTCGTCATGCTGCAAGCAATTTAGATATAAAGAGCTAAACAAAGCAACTCGTGGATTCTCTTCAGGTTTCTGATAAATTTTTATTTTTCTTAAAAAGGGTATTTGTCTAATCAAGTTTTTGATTTTAACTTTGTTTTATTGATCAGAAAACTTGATCGGCCAGGGAGGTTGTAGTAATGTGTATAAAGGATTACTCTCTGGTGGCAAGCTAATTGCGGTGAAGGTACTAAAGCAATACAAGGAAGCTTTGAAAGACTTCTCTTTGGAAGTTGAAATAATGTCCTTGCTAAAACACAAGCACATTACACATCTAATTGGAGCTTGTACTGAAGATCACTATCTCATTCTGGTGTATGACTTCTTGCCCAGAGGGAGCTTGGAGGAAATTCTACAAGGTAAGTACCTTCTCATTAGGCA
Source organism: Erythroxylum subrotundum (assembly GCA_027563845.1). Taxonomy (NCBI): domain Eukaryota; kingdom Viridiplantae; phylum Streptophyta; class Magnoliopsida; order Malpighiales; family Erythroxylaceae; genus Erythroxylum; species Erythroxylum subrotundum. The sequence goes on along the minus strand of JAOQMQ010000006.1, from coordinate 926,440 downwards.
TGTCTCGAATTTGAGCATTTAGACTTGATAAATTATAGTAAATTTAAGTGTGATTTAGATTTGTGCTCATATATTTGAGTTCATAAAGCTTAGACCTTGACTCAGGTTTGACCTATTGATATTTATTACTATTTATCTCATTAGTTTACTATGATGATGGAATTTAAGCCTCACCCAAACGTAAAATCAAGTAGTTAAATCCGAGTTGATTAGGTTTGAATCAAATTCAAACATGAAATTACTCCAATCATGTTAAAACACGTCGTTGTTTAATAATTAGCTTTAATCACAATAACTTTTTTTTAATCACTCGAAATAATTGAGTCTTGATTCAGGTTCAGCAAGACCTTGACCTAACCGGACGTTAACCCTGGTATGTTTTTTAACATTTTGAGATCATAGTGTTTATTGTTGTGTCACAGGTAACAGATACAAATCCTTGTTGCCATGGAAAGTGAGGTACAATGTGGCCCTTGCAATTGCCGAGGCTCTAAATTACTTACACAGCCGGTGTTCTCCACCTGTTATTCACAGAGATGTAAAATCTGCCAACATTCTTCTGTCTCGTGACTTTCAACCACAGGTAATATAATTAGACTCGGCAGAAGTTCAACAACTATAAAAAAAAATGACGTTTTATGAAAAATAAGGTTGTTTTATTTTTAATTTAAAATGATAAAAATTAGGATAAGTTGAGCTGTGTCGGGCTTCGACTATCTCGGGCCCGACAAAAACGATTCCGTCCATTGTCATCCCTAAATATAGTAACTAATATTCTTCGTTTGTAGATTAAGCACTCCTTAAGTCAATGCAAAACAATTTTAGAGATCTCTATTTTTTAAATCATAATCATTATAAGTATTTAGTCAAATTGGAATTCTCTTTTTTAATTCACGACCTGTCATGTCTCGGCTATGACTTGCATTAAAAACAAGTATATACTTTGGTATATATCGTCAAATTCTTTTTTAATTTTCCATATCAATACCAAACTTCTTAATTTCTAACATAAAATTGAGGACACGGCAAACTTAAAATATACGAGACATTGACACATATTATTTTTATTTTTGACATACAAAGCATCTTGATTTTAAGAAAACTAGTTATTTGTACTACTAGATAGTTTTAAAAAAATCTTAAACTTAATTAAAATAATTAAAAATTAGATTCATTATACTGAACTCTACTAATTAAAGGTAAGGTTACATTCTATTAGACTTTTTCAGGCACTGTTTGTTAGCATGATTTTTACTAGATGTTGTTGTTGTTGTTAGATTAATTATACCGGAATTTTTGTAATTTTGATTTTTTTTATTTCAAAATCAAATCTCAATGTATTTAATCCTTTACAATTTTAAAATCAACGCTAAAAAACTTTAAGAAATAGTAATATTAAGTTCTTATCCCTATAATTTAAAAATTACTAATTTCTATGTCTACAGCTCTCAGACTTTGGGCTGGCTAAACGGGGACCTGAAGATTCAACCTATATGATGCAGGACGACGTCGTTGGGACATTTGGGTATTTAGCTCCAGAATACTTGATGCATGGAAGGGTGAGTGACAAGATTGATGTCTATGCCTTTGGTGTGGTTCTCCTTGAACTGTTAACTGGAAAGAACCCAATCAATCCTCAAGGCCTTAAAGGACAGCAAAGTTTAGTCAAATGGGTAAGAATCATACCCTATTTACATCGGTAATTTGTCACATAATAGGTCAAATCAAAACTTAATTGCACTTATGGATTAAAATTTGAATCTAGGTATTAGACTATCTCGTATTGACTAAATATGAAAATATTAAAAAATTTATAAGTGGTAAGGGTTAACTATATAAATAACTAGTTTTAGTTATTTTAAAAATGGTTGACCTAAGCTCAATTATTGTTAATGGACTCTACACTCTATCCATATTAAAAAATTTAATATGGTATTAGAGCAAATTTGGTTCAAATTCTTAATTTCTATGTTGTCCGTTTGGATGTCCAGTCCTAGCGGCCCAATTTGATTACCACTGCATTTATTTTAAGTGACAACTGGATGTCTAGTCCCAGTTGCACTTGAGAAGGAGTGTTAGAGTATCTCATATTGACTAAACATGAAAATATTAAAGGGTTTATAAGTGGTAAAGGTTAACTATCCAAATAACTAGTTCTAGTTATTTTAACAATGGTTGACCTAAGCTTAATTATTATTAGTGAACTCTACACTCTGGCCATATTAAAAAATCTAATACTACGTTTGAAGTTTAATCGATTTAAAATTTTTTTATTGATTTCGAATCTGAGTTCTAAATATTAACCTAATTTTTTATAAATTTATTTGACATGATTGATTTAAATATCTCAAATTTGAATTGAGTTAGAAGTTTAATTGATTTTTAAAAAATTCCGTTAACTTAAATTCGGGTCCGAGTCTAAAACGTGGGTCGATCTTAATTCTTGTCAAATTTTGCTTGGATTAATAATTATGTCATTCTTAAGAATTTCAGGCAACACCATTATTAGAGAAGGGGAATCTAAAGGCATTGTTGGATCCAAAACTAGACAAGGACTTTCATATCGTTCAAACGCACAAAATGGTCCTTGCAGCCACTCTCTGCACCAGACAGTCCGCTAGATTACGGCCCAAAATGAGCCAGGTACAACATATCACTCGTCTTATTTTTTGTCCTAATCATTATTATTTTATTAATTAAAATAATTATCAAATAAAATTATATTTGATTAAAATTACCAAATATTTCTGTCGACATCTTAACGAAAACAGAATATAGAAAAAGTTAGAAGTAATTTCACTTTTATTTTTATTTTTATTTTAATTTTGTTCCTTTTTTAAATAAAAACAAAAACATTTTTAGTAGTTAATATTATCGTAATTATAGTTTTACTATTGATGATAATTACATATTAGATAAAATTTAAATATAAATTATTTTTAATCTCTAATATAATATATATTAATAAATTATCAAATAAAAATTGTTTTATTATTAAAATAATTAATTTTAAAAATAATACTCATTTAATAC
>JAOQMQ010000006.1:904514-915183 GCA_027563845.1 Erythroxylum subrotundum | reverse complement strand
AATTTTATAATAAATAAAAACAAAAATAATAATAACAATAATAACAATAATTAGTAATAATAATAATAAGTTTAAAATTTATTATAATAATAATAATAATAATAATAATAATAATAATAATAATAATAATAACAATAACAATAATTAATAATAATAATAATAATAATAATAATAATAATATTATTATTATTAATATTAATGATGATGACGATGATGGTGAGTTTAATAATATAATTAAGAATAAAAAATTGCTTACGTGGGAGGGAAGGTGTATTTCTGACATTTCCTTGTGTGTTTTGTTTTTGTCCTTAGGATAAGAAATCTTGTACCACAGTCTTTGAAGGAACAAAAAATTTCTGTCATTTTCTTCTGAAGACGGAACAAAAATGGGTGAGAACAGCAAGTCAACACTACGAGGCATAAAATTTTTATGTCTCTATCATCGGTCTTCACCTATGAGGACATGAACCAAACGCTAAGATAGACTTATTATAGCCTACATTTTTCTCTAGATAGAAGGAATTAATAAGAAAGTCAAATGCGATATAGCAAATTGATGTGCGCTAGCCCATTTTAATGTTTGGAAACATGGGTATAAGGAAAACAAACTGAGTCATAGTTTTGTTAAAGCATGTATTATTGTCTAGAGAAATGATTTACATTATCTAACGAGGCTTGGAAGTTGGAACATGGGTTTGTTCCTTCCTATGTCTATTGCGATAGTTAGACGTGCACTTTTAAAGAGCTCAAAAGGTCCTATTTTTCTATTTAGTTTTTAAATCAAACTAGTTTTTTGGATAGACAATCACCTCACTTCCTCTGTGACTTTTATTCAGTTTTCTTATTTATAGCCCTATGTGACTAAACTTTTATACTTGGTCGAAGGAAACTGAAACCTTGGGATGTATAAAATTTGGAGAATTAATTCATTTTCGTTGTTCAATTATGCTTTGAGTATTAAATGTTCTTCAATGTTTCTTTTTCATAATTATTTCACTTTATTTGTAAGAGGCCGACCAATTTATTATTTGTTACAATCTACTGTTAGATTGGATATTAATTCGTAATTATTTGATCCCTCTTATTTGTAGAGTAACTAAGATTTACTGAATTGTCACATAGTAATTTTTAGACCCTAACAAGTACATGCTTTTGATAAATGATCTTTCTACTTCTTAAAGTTGCTACATTTAACTTAGGTTCTTTAGCTGTTTAGTTTAGTTTAATGGCTTATTTTCTAATTAAATACGAAAAAGGAGAGATAGGAAAATAATTCTAACAGTGAATATTCAAAGTGTCACCTGATATATAATTTTATTGATAATTAGTATAAATTTTCAATGGTAGATGTGGGTTGAGATTATTGTTTGTTTTTTTTATTGATTTTTATAAATTTTAATTTGAAATGTTTCTTAGTTATATTTTTGTAATTGTTTTTATCATAGTTAAAATATCATTAACTTTTTGTTCACAAAGCATAAAATTAGGATAGGTGCTCTTTATATGAACTATCGTTACTTACATCACTAAGTATAGTTTTTCTTTTTCTAATTTTTGAGTCTCAATGATAGTATACCAACAATCTCTATCAATCCCTTATTTCATTTTATTCTAAATCTCTAAAACATAACTTCAGGTATTTTATTTTTTTTCTAGTTTAAAGCCGCCTTAAGATCTATTCTATTCTAGGCATATCAATTTTATTTCAATCATTAAATTTAGAAGGTTTCTCCAATTTAAAGCTTTATAAACCATCTTATACAATCTATCTTATTTTAATTTCAAGTTCTAAGACTCAAATCTAGGTATTCCTTTTTAATTTTAAGCCATACAATTCAATGTTAGGCATTTCTTTTTAATTTGAAGATTTAAAACGCAAGTCTAGGCATTCCTTTTTAATTCTATAGCTAAAACTCAGGTCTAGGTATTCCTCTTTAATTCTGAGCCTTGAGATTCATTATAAGCCTTCCATTTTGTTTTAATTTCATGTCTTAGGATACCAGTATAGGCCTTTTTATCGATTTCAAGACCTATGATATAAATCTAGGAATTTTCTCTATTTTAAATCCTAATATTCTTTTTATATATTGCACTTTTATTTTTAAACTTTAGGTAAGACCATAAACACCTGGGTATTCAGCCACTTAGTTTTATTTTGTTTTTAAATTACCAACATCATTTTAGATATTTTGTTTTAAGTTTTAAATAAAATCACAAATTTATAGGTATTCAACCGTAAGTTTTATCTCTATTTCTTTACAACTCTTTTGCTTAAGTCACACCTAAACTTATCACCTTTTTCTATTTTAAGCCTTATATAAAATCATAAACTTATAGGTATTCAAACCTAGATAAACAATTAATCAGGTAAAATAAGGTGGATAATAGCTTCTCAATTTTACAATTCAAACTTTAAACTCAATTTTCTAGTTTAAGACCTTTTTAGTTCGTTTTCTTTACATTTTTCTCTATCTTTTCTTAGTAAGGTATGGTAGCAACTCCATACGGTTATCAATTTAATATTTAATCTCATCTTTTTTAGGTCATTCAAACATTAAAAACATTAATTCTCCACCTATATCTACAAAAATAAGCTGTATATGGTGTTAAACACAAATTAATTCAAACAAATAAAGCTCAACACTAGCCTCAAAATTGTATTGCATTAGTCTTAATCACAAAACAATTAATAGAAGGATGAAAAGTTATAAATCATTTTAACATTCTCCCTCTTGGGAAAATATTAATTTCAATCACTATAGATAAAAAAAAAAAAAACCATACATGGATAAACTAACTCTAATGTTGTTAAAGATAAACACCTTAAGAACAAATTTTCATTCAATAATACTATTAATATTGAACCAAGGTAGTAAATACGTTCTTTATTGATATGAGACCTTTCATTCTTTAAATAAAGGCAATATTGTTAATATGAAATCTAAATGATGTGGAGTAAAAAAGTAATAGCAAACAAATATTATCCACACATATGCTATTACTTGATGTAGTTTAAAGGTTATTTATCTAAGGCTTCTTTCATTTTATGAATGGCTATTATAAAACATCTTATGACACTTGATAGGGTCAAGTGGAACTCTAATTATAACGGTATATATTTCCTCTACAAATTAGTTCCAAAAAAATTTACCACTTACTTTTTATATATCTTTATTCTTATCATATATAGAGACATATCCCTCTGTGGTGTAACTTGAAGATGCTTCAGAATCAGTGGGATTAGGGGATTAGTTGGGCATTAAATGTTAATGTTTTTTTAAAAATGATTTGGTAATTTTCAAGTCGAGTTTTAATTATTGTGTTCATGGTATGTGGAAGGAAAGACACAATGAATTTTTTTAAAATAAAAAATAGACTCTCCTACTTTTTGAAGATCCTTTGGATAAGAGCGCATCTGCTGTAGATGGATCTCACTGAGCCATCTCTCAGAGTCCGCAGAATCGAAGGAGTCTCTGTATGGTCAATGAACAATGAAGAAGCACTAGGTAGTTTGTTGTCTAGCATTCATTTTAAAGGTAGTAAAAGGCATACAGCTAGTTGGAACCTCTTTAGCTATCGGGTTATTTTACTACTTCCTAATCCTAGGCAATCTTTAAAGTCCAAATTCTCCCCTAGTCATTTGTTATGAATCAGGACACTTATTCACAGAAAGATTTAAAGGTCTTATTTAACTTGACTGAATGAATTTAGCTTTTGAGGCCTAGTTTAATGAGGATCTTTTTCAATATCATTATATGGATTTGATTACACTCTCTAAATTGCTTTGTATGTTGGCTATGTACTTTTTTAGGTTAGGGGGCGGTTGGTTCACATAAGAGAATGATAATAGGAATGAGAATAAATATAGTGACGAATGAGAAGAGATATAATCATTATAATTATGATAGTTGGTTAAGAGGAAGGAATGATTAACATTATCATTGATAGTGGTTGGTTTGTTAAAAATATTGAGAAATAAAAATTTGTTATATTTTAATTAATTAATTTATTATATTATATTATACTTAATTACATTGTAATTAACTAATTAATTATATTTTAATTAATTACATTTTACATTTTACATTTTAATTAATTTAATTAAAAAATTAAAAAATATTAGTATTTGCGTGAATCAAAACCATTCCTCCAACACATGGGGGTATGGACTATTACTTAAAACTGGGGTATGAAAAACTATTCAATCAACCATAATAAATAACCAACAATTACCATTGATTCATTTCCCAATGGTTTATTCTCATATCCCGTAACCAAGCATCCCCTCATTTCCATTCTTCACTATATATATATTATAATTCTTATTACCATTCCTTAGAACATGCATCTCTTGAAGATTTTTATTGAGTGTTGTTGTTATTTATCTACTAAGAGGTTAATAATTTATTAGTGTAATTAACTAAATTTTTAACAAATTACTTTAAATAAATTATTATGCTTTTACTATTAAATTTATTACATGACATAATTTATATAATTATTTTATTCTTTAAATTTTAATAAAATAATTTAAAATTTTAAAATAATAAAGACTTTTTTTAAAATCATAAATGAAAGTTGCAAAAAAAAGGAGGTGAGGGTAACTGTTGTCGTGCTTGGCCTAGAAATTAGATAAAGGGGAAGGAGTCCACACCCCGCCGCGTGACACCCACATGGAGATTATCCGGTGGAACACATATTAAGGAAAACTCAATATCCATTGAAATTGTCTTCTTTCGGTATTTACAGTTTCATACTGATTACAGTATATCAACATATAAACCGAGTAAATAATAATTGATCTCTTTGCTTAATTTTTTCATTTTAATTCATTATATTTTTAAATATTATCATATGTTATATTTATCACAATAGATCCTTTTTAATTTGATATTTTTACAATTTAACTATATATAAATTTTATTATATTTATAACTTCAACTTAAAATAATTTTAAAAATTAATCACATATAAAAGTTGCTCCTTTATTACTATAAAGTTATAGATTAGAATCACAAAAAAACCTTTTTATAAAAAATATGGTAAGAAAAAACTAGGTTTATTGATAATCTTTTTTCGACCTTTGATGATTTTTTTCCGACTCTCCCAAAATAAGAAAGCCTTAGAGGTCGTTACGTTTTTTTTAATAAATCATGTCAAAACAATTTTTTATTGATACAATGTCTCCGAACAATATGATATGATTTAAGCAAAATTTAAAAGATTAATAATTAAATTAAAAGTTTTAGAATTTTTTATTGAATTGAAAAACTAAAAATTTAATTCTAAAATAAAATAAAATACCTTATTTAATCAATTAAATAATATCAATATTTAAGTGAAAATTAATAAAACATAAAAATTAAAATGAGGGGAACAAATTAACGGATATATTTTATACTAATTTTTGACTGTTTAACTAACTTACTTGTGTACAGAAAGAAGAGGGTATATTAATTGATAAGTCTCTTTCTGGCTTTTCCAATGACCAACCTGACAAATTTGGCAATCCCTCACAATCGATAACCTCTGACTCTGTCAAGTCCTGTTGCGAGTGAATTTCTCCATTAACACCCACCACCCAGTGGAGTACACAGACCCCATGAATATTAATGTTATTGTCACAAAATCTGCATTTGTCCATCGTCGTTTAGTTCCCTTTTTACGTGGGGTAAGATTTCCTGTTAATGATACTCACAGTCTGATTCAATCTCTGCCTCTGTGTGTGTGTGTTTGTGTGTCCATGTCCGTCCCTGTTCGGTTCTCTAGCTTTTTATCAATGAAGTTTATTTAATTATCTCACAGAAACAGACAATTTCTCTGTTCTTTTGCCTATATATAGCATCAGCATCCACCAGTTTCTTACATAATGGTTGTGTCTCTTTAGGTTCTGTCGTAAAGAGGGAGCTATTTAGAGAGAGAATAAGGGTCACGCATCTATGGTGATGTAACAAGAAACGTTAACCCCACAACCCCATTTCATGGTTTCTGATTTTAGTTAGGTCAGGATATGAATTATGTGAAGAGAAGAAAGGTGGTACGTTTTGGTGTTTGTTATTTTGCTTTTCTGATCTTCTGGTACTAGTAATAATGGCTGTTCAAGCACAGTTGTATCCAGAAAATCTCGGTCTCCCCACCAACATGTCTGGCCTACAGGACTGGATTGGTTATAATCCTGTTTATGGGAATGGAGGATTTGATGTTTGTTCCAGTTTCCAATACCCTCAACAACAAGAGCAAAATCTCCTTCTTTCACAAGAAAACTTTGGGTTGGAGAGTAATATAGGCGTGGGTTCATCTTCTTCAACAACAACTTGTGATAGTTTCATTGCCATGGTCCTTTCTCAATCTCTGGATGCTCATTTCAGGATGCAGAGAGATGAGCTCGATTCGATTCTTCAGTTACAGGTGAAAAACAAAAACCAAAAAAATCAGAACTTTTTGTGTGTGTTTTCTCATAGTTGTTTCATTTATAGAGATATATTCATTTTGCTGCAGAATGAGAGACTTCGTTATGCGTTGCAAGAGCAAAGGAAATCCCAAGTTGAAGCTCTACTGAAGTTCGCAGAATCAAAGGCCTCAACTCTATTAAGACAAAAAGAAGAGCACTTGGCTGAAGCTAGAAGGAAGACATTGGAGCTAGAGGCTCGGTTGAGGAAAGCACAAATGGAGAACGAAACATGGCAGGGAGTGGCCAGAACAAACGAGTCTATGGTCGTGGAACTGAACAACACCCTCGAACAAGTCAGGGAAAGGGTGTTCATGGCCAGTGATCGAGGCCAATCTCAAGATGCAGAATCTTGTGGTTCGTGTGAAAAAGAACAAGAAGAGGACGGTACTACTACCCACAAAAAGATTTTCTCCTGCAAAAATTGCAATTCTAGGAGACCATGCGTGATCTTTCTACCTTGTAGACATCTATGCTCGTGCAAATCATGTGAAGCTTTTCTGGGTTCCTGTCCAATCTGTAAATCTGTAAAAGAGGCAAGCATGGAGGTGTTTTGGTTCTAGCAAGCAGAGCAAAAAAAGAACAGAATTTTCTTTGTTAAAGTGCCATTATAGTGTCTTCTGTTTCTTCTTTTGGCTTGTTCTGGGGTCTCTCTGTGACCAGATGCCTTTTTCCTTGGTACTTACTGCTACAACCCATAACGTAACAATCCGAAACGATGGTTTGATAAGAATCTTCAGCTTGTTTTATCTTTTCGAGGGTAATTATATTTTACCTGATATAGATTAGCAAAGAACAGTTCATGAACTAATTCTTTTTACGTGGATGGATGGTTTGATTTGGTTCTTTTTGCCTCACACAAGAAACGTAGCAGTAGAGTACCTTTAGCCGTAACTGTGCTATACTTTAACTGACACAAAAAAGATATCGAAAGCGAAGTTTGACATGAACCAAGAAACATAAAACAATTGAACTATCACCGCCGCTTGCGTTCTTTTGCCACTACTCTGCTCACTCCAATGAATTAATCTATTAATTGCATTGAACAGTAACTAGCACTAGCAGAATTTTCTCGGAGCATTAATGAGTGCTTCTGATCCTCTCGAAGTTCTAACAGTTTAGCACGTTATAAAGATTAGGAGGAAAGATCTTCCTTTCTTTTTCTTTTTCTTTTTTAAAACTCTGGTGCTTGGGAATCTGCAAATGGAAGTGGGTTCCTTCAATTATTTTTTTTTCTTGCTCTGTTCTCGTATTGACCTGCTTTTTCCGGGAATCCAAACACAGACGGACGGACCAAAAAGTTTTGACACCACGCTTAGACAATTCAGTACACCCTACTGGTTCTTTGTGATTAGTTGTGGTCCTACTTTAGGTTCTGACGGAGCTACAGGTTATTGGGATGAGAGTGGAGACTCCATGAAAGTGGAACCCAGTTTTTGGCTTGTGGACCTATTTATAGTGTTTGTGGGTGGCTAAAACAGAGTAAGGTAAGCAAGCATCTGCTTGTGGCGGATACGGGTGGTTTAACACAAAAAAAAAAAAAAAGCAAGCATATGCTTGCCTACCTTACCTCTGTTTTTAATAGGCGTTGTTTGTTTGGGACCATCAAGCTTTAGTTGTTCTGTCAAACCTCGTTCCAGTGAGTCCTTCCACTATTCTTAGTGGTGGCAAGGACAACCCACCCATACTAATCTCTAGATTACGACTTAGCAATTGGATTTTGAGTCAACAATTCCAACGCTCACTAGACTGTTCATTTGCAAGATTTAGAAAAGTTAAATAGTTCGCAGCGTTATAAAGAGTCAAAAGTACATAATCACCTCAAAACTTGTTTATTAGTAATGTTTTAAATATAGGACCAAAAAATTAAAATTTTAAGATAAGAAATTGAAGGTTTAAAGATTAAAATCGTTATAGAATTAATCTATAATAAATATTAAATAAAAATCAACTAGTATATTCTAATTCATAAAAATTAATTAGTTTATAAATACTAATAAGTTAATTAATAAATCAGATAATTTTTAATAATAAAGGTTATTGAAATAAATTAATTCAAAAAATAGTTAATTTAAAATTTTACAATTAAACTGATCAAATCAAATTTAAATATTATTTAAAATTTTTAAACAAGTACTTATCTTTTTCCTACTTATTAATTAATTAATTATTAATATTATTATTATTATTAATACTAATGATGGTGATATTACCATTATTATTATCATCATTACTATTGTTATTATTTGCATAATAATTATTATTATGATTTTCCTACATATAATTATTAATATTATTAGTTTCCTTAGTATTATTTCCCTACTTATTATTATTTTTACCATTTTTATTGTTTTTTTTGTTTTTGTCGTCGTTATGACTATCATGATCATCATTATTATATTTTTATAATTTATTTTAATTTATATTATTTATTTATTTATTCTTTTTTTATAGATTATTCATAAATAATCTCTTTATTAGTTAGAGCTAAGACTGCATACACTGAATCTCCTTAGATCCTGGGTCCAGCAAAATTTTATTGGATCATCGTCGTCGTCTTCGTTATTATCATCGTCGTACTGTTTCATATTACTTAAATAGAATTTATAACTAAAATTTAAGTTGTCATTTAACTATTTAATTTACTCGAATCACATAATGTATTAGTTATTGCGTGAATTTCATGACTTATTTAATATGTATTTGAAAAGCATCCATCATAGGTTTTAAAGGTACATGAATGTTAGTTCTTACTATTAGATGAAATGAAAGGTGATGTAGTGAAAAGAATGGACAATGCTTTAATGGGGAGATTCTTAAAATTGTCACACACTTAGTATGAATCTCGGGAGTATGAAAAAGTCTGGTTGCATAATTAACGATAAAAGTTATTATTATTTTAATTGTTAATAGCTTTTTTCATGTTAAAGTTAGAATATGGCATAAGAATCAATTCCACAACTTCTATTCCTTAGCTTTTCATGCATATAAAAAGAGAGTAGGACATAGTAACATACTGATATTATAATTAGTGGCTGGATGCTAAATGGGTCGGGTTGACATACTTATAAAATGTGAGAGACGGATCCTCTGTTCATTTTATCCTGCCCCTATTCTGTCCCATGAATCTCAACCATTCATTTATGTGGATCCCGCATATATTTATGTGAGTCTCGCACAAATAAATAGCTAAGATTCATGAGACAAAGTTGGGACTTGATAAAATGGTCAGGGAATCCTGACTCTAAAATGTGTAGTATTTATGACACTCTAATTTATGTTTTGATTTTTCTTACTTATGATATATATCAAATATGTAAAGCCTATTTTAAGAAGAAACTCACTTCCTTAAAATAAAGAGTTGAATTTGTCATAGCCAAGAAGACAAGGATATGTTTGTTTTCTTTCTTTTTTGTTTTTTTATTCTTGTTTTAAAATTTGGTAAAAATTATATATATTTGAGTTTTAAGTTTCTGCTTTTGGTTCTTTTGATTTTCAAAATTTATGAAAACCATAAAAAATGATTTTTGTTTTTTCATAATCTAAATTACTATCAACTAGATATATGTTATTTAATATATTAATAATTAATAATTTAATTATATAAAATTATGAATAATTTAATTTACTAATTTATATACTTTTGTAATTAAATAAATTTAATTTAATAATTGTTAATGAATATAATTACATTTAAAATATCATCAAAATATATAAATTTCAAATAAAAATTTTGATTTAATGATTAAAATATATTTGAAATAAGTACTAATTTATAAATAAAATTGAATTTAAAAATATTTATTTGAATAAAATAATATGATTTATTGATAATCATATAAGAAATTAAAATAAATTTAATTAATTAAAAATATTTTATTTTTAAGTCTTATCTAATGTATAATTATCGTAGACATTAACAAGTAAACAATTTTTTATTTTAAAAAACTAAAAACTAAAAGCTAAGGGGTGATTGTTTCCATTTTTATTTTTAGTTTTCTATTTTTGTTTTCAAATTCAGTAAAAAAACTTGTTTGTTTGAGTTTTTAATTCTTCCAGTTTTCAAAAATTATGAAAACCATAAAAAATGGTTTTTATTTTCTGTTTCTATTTTTTTCATAATCTGATTTACTATCACTTAATATATTATTTAATTATTTAAATTTTAATAAAAATTATGAATAATTTAATTCAACATTATATATTTAATAAATTAAAATT
>JAOQMQ010000006.1:884837-901880 GCA_027563845.1 Erythroxylum subrotundum | reverse complement strand
TATAAAAATAACACAATTTTTTAATAATTTATTAATAAATATTATATAAGAGATTAAATAAATTTATTTAATTCAAAATAATTTATTTTTAAGTTTTGTCTAATCTGTAATTATTATTAGTAATAAAAATATTAACACTAACGATCAAACATATTTTTGTTTTTATCATAATAGCTTGGTTTATTCGGTTGTGAATATCGCAACTGAATAAACCAAGCTGTTGTGCATTAGACTACTCCGAGCATTAAATTTATATTGACCCTCTGTTAGTAGTTCTAAATTTTAGCGGTTTTTGCTTTTAGTTGACGGTTTTGGTCACCTTACTGATCAACTCACCGCGTTAACCCCAACTCTTCCCTCCTCTTCTCGTTCAAGTTTCACGTGTATTCTAAACTTTCCAATCAGAGAGCTCAAGTCAGACTTCGACCTAATATGATTCAAAGTTAACGAATTTGTTTTGATTTTACCTAACTTCGAATCCGCCTTAATTTTTTAAAAATTAAACATTAGATCAGAATAATTAAAACTTAAAAAATTTTACTAAAATAATATTATTTGGGGTCCAGTCGATTGGGGGATTCGATATCTGTATTTCGAATTGCATGTGGTTGACTTACAAATGTTCATTTCACGTATTATTACGGGGTGCTTGGTTTATATATTCATCACTTGTTATAATTACTTTATTTCTACCTTATTTTATGAGTATCGATTCATTTAGTTTTTAAAGGTCTTTTTTATTAAATACATAAATACTTATAAAATACGGTAAAAATAGAACTAAAGGAATATATAATTTATTCCTTTAATTCATGAGTTTAGAAATGAATCAATAGGTATGAAATGTATACACTTAAGTTTTATATTATAATTATAGGACATATCTAAATTTGGGAAATTGTCCATAATCCCAATATATGAGAGGGAATATATTAATATTAACCATGTTAATAACAGACTTAAATTAGATAAATAAATATAAAATTCATAATTTTGATAAATTTGAAATAGTAGAATATTATATAAATATCAAATAAATTTAGAAAAATAATCAATGAGTAATTATAAATTAAAATAATAATATGATTGATTTTTATCTTTTACATAACTCAAATTCATTCGAATTTATAAGCTTAAACTTTAAATTTAAATTGACTTATGACTTTGAAATAGAAAATTAATACATAATATTCGCAGTTGAAATCTTCTACGAAGCTTTTTTTTCATCAACGTCAAACTGAAAATTGACATACTGATATTTAGTATATTAGAATTCCATTGATAAAAGATATTCATTCTCATTATATTAAATACATAAAATAATTTTCCATCATTTTGGCCATGACTTGATAATTTACTTCGGAGATTATGTATTAAACTTGAAGTTAACAATTAAGTTTAATTTATTAAGGTCAATTAATATTAAGTGACATTATAATTCATGTTAATTCGGAAACAATATCTTTACTAATTAGGGGTACTACTAAACCTCCTCAGACCTCGCACATCTACGAAATTCATACTAAGTGTTGTATATAATTCATGTTAAAGAAAGTTAAATTGAATCAAGTTCGCTAATTTTTTACAATATCATTTTTTGTACTTCTCGGTAGATTTCTAAGCTTCCTTGACTGGTGCACCCTGTGCAAGAATAATGTGGAATCCCATTATCGTCTCTTCTTTTCCTCCACATTTTCAAATCAGATTTGGAGAATCATTATGATGAAATGTGATATCCCTAACCCCTTGTAATCTGGTATGATATCTTGGATTGTAGTGTTCAACTTAAGCTCCCCTGGAAAAGTGATGACTGGTTAATACTTACAGCTCTAGCGTATCTTGTCTCAGGCATTTGGAAGGAGAGAAACAATCGTATATTCAGGTCTAGGACTTGCACACCACAACAGCTATCGATAATCATTCAAGATCATATCAAGATGCACCTATTCCTTTACAAGCACAAGCATGTAATCGGCCAAAGAATGACCTCATGGTGGCACCTAAACTAACTCAATTAAGACAATTTTAGATGAAGGCTGCTTATCCCACCTCAGTCTTGCCGGGTTGTATTAGCCTTAAGAAGATGCGGAACTCTGTTCAGTTAATGCATACTCTTGCTTAGCTAGATCCTTTTTTGGCGCTGAGTCCTTTAATCTGTATTCTCCAATTTTATAAACTTTTGCTTCACCTCGCCTAATTGAATATACTACCTTTTATTAAAAAAAAAGTCTTACTTAAATTCTTAAATTGTATTGCTTGACGTATTTTTATTTACCGTATTTATTTATATTTTTGTACCGTTATCATTTTGAATTGCATATAGTTTCTATTGGAAATAATTTCTCTATCAAGTAGGAATAGCAATGTATTATTGAATTTCTTCAAATTCCGCATTTAGGCAATAACTAATGTTGTTGTTATAGCATTAAATTATATTATTTGTTAAAATACACACTATAAAGGTCAAAACTATAAGGGAAAACTAAGGGTGGCGAAAAAATGCCCGACTTGTGGTTAATGGACCAAGGGTTGGGTAAAGTCGGGCCCTAGGTCAGGTAAGAAAAGCCTAAGTAACCACGAGCTAGGCCGTAGGTTGGGCCATGGGCTTAAACTAAAAAACTTGGGCTGGGCTTAAGTTCAGGCCAGTTGGCCCTTGCTAGGCTTGTGGCCCGACAGAAACCTAAAAGCAAAACAATGTCGTTTTGTTAAAATTCGAACAAAATTCACATAAGAAGCAAAAGGACGCCATTTAAGTAACATATAACTTGAAAAAAGAAGCAAAACGACGTCGTTTTGCTATTGACTAAGTTCCCGAATTGCAAGCCTTTTGCCTTCCCATTCCATTCTTCATTTCTCCTGTTCTTCTTCGTAATCGTATCGTCTCTCTTATTGACCACTGTTCTTCTTCGTATCATGTCATCGTTTGTCTCTCCCCTAGCTCCTTTGTTGGCCGTCGCAAGTCCACTGGGCCACTGCGCCACCAATATGAAGTCACCGGCGCCATTAATTAACCAACATCAATGTGTTAAATAATAAGGCAGTCTCTCTTCTAATCTCAGATCTGGTTTATTATTAATATTTGATTGTTTGGAGAGTTAAGAGTAGTGTGGTTTGGTTGATTTGACTAATTAGTGATTGCGGTTTTTAGTAATGGAAATATGACATAATGCATGTATATTATTTGCTGTAATGCCCTTGTCAGAATAATGCATGGTTCTGTGGTTAAATTGCCAAACTTACTCCTTGGGTAATTATCAAGTTCTTACTCGATCATTTAGAATCCAATTTAAGAAAAGAATGATTAGTTGCTAGTGATGAATCATAGAACTGCAATCGTATATATGATATATCCACACATGTGCTAATCTTGTTTAAAGTGGTCTTCTTTTTAACCTTTAGAATGCCTTAAAGGTTAGCTTTTAAAGTTTTATTTTCATTGAAATAATCCAATTTTATATTTGGTTGGGCCTTTCTAAGATTTAGATGAAACTTGTTATAATGCAGTTTTGTCCTTTATAGGAATTCTTTGCATCAGTCTTAGCTTGATACAAACGCTTTTCACTGTTCTATTATGATTTTTTCCTGAGTACTTAATTAGAGAAAACAAAAGTAGTGATATATTTAGCAGCAATGTAAATAATATAGATGTTCATGCCTAGATTGAATCGTACTACAACAATCTAACTCCTTGTTATTTGGAAATTGGAGAATGATATCAACCATCTGAGTTGCTATTAGTTTATCCTTATCACAAGATGAAGCTTTTCAACCACTTTTTTTTTTTTCATATACTAAAGTTTTACTCTCTTTAAACCACATGATCAATAATGCGGTTTTAGCAACTTGAGAGGAGGCAAACCCTATTAAAGCGATAATTGTTTTGAACTTTTCATTGATATTACAAGTAATGTTTCAACCGTTATTGTTCTTTAAGAAGAACATTGTCGCTAAACTATAAAGTGAATCTTTAATTGTTCTTTGATATTTTTTACGACCCACATATTTGTATTTAAGTATAGTACAAATGCATACATACATCAATTGCTATGATATGCTCAATTACTCATTTTGATTGTTTTTAACCTCGAGTATTTATAAGTTGATTATTTCTATCCTCAAGTATTTATATGTTTTTTGTTTCAGATGGATGAATATATTCTTTTAGCAGAGAGTTCTAATCTAGTATTGGAGATAAAAATGCAAACTTCTATTCCGGTACTAAGTGATGATAAAAGTTCAATTAGAAGTCAATATAAAAGTGAAGTTTGGACTCCTAACCTTATGAAAGGGAAGTTGAATTGACCGTAACAACTTTTGACAACAACAGATCAAGGTTTTTGATGGCAGCTATGATTATTGGAGATGAAAACCATTGTTTATGGTTGAAAGTGAAAATTTCAAGATGTTTTGTATTTCACTACAACCGACTTTTAAGGTTCTAAGCCGAAATACAATGAAGAAGGATATTTTGAAAATTTACAAGGATAAGAAGAAATAGACATTACGAGCATTGGTGAGTGTTGAAGGACGGATTGCCATAACAACGAATATGTGAATAGCCGATAACCAAAAGAACGGTTATATGACGGTGACGACACACCATATTAATAATAATTGGATGTTACATCGTTTACTTTTGAGGTAATTTATATTCTTTAATTTTGTTATCATTTACTTTTTAATTATGTTATGAATTTATGATTGATGTTGGTAATATTTAAACATGATAGGTTCATTTATGTGCCGACATTACATACAAGTGAAAATTTGGCAACCATATTGAAAGACTGTTTGATGGATTTTAACATCGATACTAAAGTTTCCACCATCACAGTTGCCAATTGTAGCATGAATGATATTATGATTGAAAAGTTGAAGAGTAAGATGTAGGTTGGGAGCTTATTGGTTGGAGGTAGGTTATTTCATATGCGTTGTTTTGCGTATATTCTTAACTTGATTGTGAATGATGGGTCGGAGATAATAAAGGAAGCAATAGATAATATTTGGAATAGTGTTCTATATTGGAGTTCATCTCCTAAAAGAATTGAAAAACTTGACGAAGTTGCATAAATTCTATGCATTTTGAGTTTAAAGAAGTTGGTTTTAGATTGTCCAATCAGATATAACTCAACTTTGAAGACGTTGGAGTCGACAATCCCATATGCCAAGGTGTTTATTAGACTAAAGGAAAGTGATTCTCATTATACTTGCGTGCCAACAGAAGATCAATGGGACATGGCTAGAAAACTTTGTATAAAGTTGGAATTATTCTATAATGCGACTGAATTGTTTTCAGGAACAAAATATCCAAATTCGCACGATTGCTTTAGCACTATGTCCAACATAAAGCATGTTTTATCATTATGGATGTTTGATTTCAGTGAGGTTATTCAGACTATAGTGGAGCGGATGATGGAGACGTTGAATTCTAATTAGTCTAAGGTTGGAGATATTGTTGCAGTGTTATGTATTAAACCCGAGATACAAGATGGACGAGGTTGAATATATTTATAATGCATTAGACGGTGGTCAAGCTCAAGAGCATATATATAACATTAAATAATTGATATCAACAATTATGATATCAATTGTTTAATGGTTGTCAACTCATAATGCAACAAACTTATGATCGGGATTTTAGTAGTGCAGGCATTTCAACTCGGGTTCAGTTTTAGGTTTGACCTCATCTTCTAACCCATTATTAACACATTTTCTTTCAAATTTTTTGAAAGAGAAAAGGCTAAGACTTCTTGTAATAGGATGGATCTAGATAAATATTTCACCGGAGATTGTGTGCCTAAAATTGAAGTGAGTACTTTGATATATTGTTATAGTGGAAGAAGTGTGGAAATACTTTTCCAATCTTGCAAGTCATTGCATTAGACTTATTAGTTATTCTATCATACACCGTTGCTTCAAAGTATGCTTTTAGTACTATTGGTTAGGTTATTACTCTTATCATGCTCGACTTCATCATCATAATGTGGAAGCTCTTATATGTGCCCAAAGTTGGTTAAATAATGAAGATATTCATGACAAATTCTTTTCTTTTTAATATAACAATTTTATTTATTTTTATATTATCTTACCTAATATTGTGTTTTAATTTTCTATTAATACAATCATAAGTATTAATGCGAAGGCTACTAGTCAAATTAATTGACCAATTGCACGTTATTTTGATCAAATATATAAAGATGAAGGTGTATTTAATTATTTATTAAATATTATCATGTCCTAAATATTCCTTTAATTTTAATATTACATTACTAAATATAATATTTGTACATACAGATAATTTGATCCAAGCTATTAACAATCCTATCAACAAGTACAATGATTAGTTGCTTTCTTAGTCTCTAGTATCCAAGCTTTGTCTGGCCGTCGAAATATTATCTTAATTTTTGTAAATTGTATTATTTATTGTAAAATGATTTGGATAATCATTTGTGTACAGTAAAGAATGGTATAGTTAATGAATTTATGGTTTTACCATTTCTCTCTTTTAATAATTAATAAATTATTTAAGTAAAATTGAAATTCATAATTAATTGAACTGAAATTCGTTAGCGTAATTAGTTTAATGAATTTTCCTACAAAATCCTAACCAATCGAATTAAAATTCCTAATTAATTATATATCTATATAATCATATGTTTGAATGGAAAATTATTATTAAATTCAAATTAATTAATTAAACTTAAGCATTTTTAAATTTGCATTTTTTGAACATATTATTTTAGAGATTTTTAGCCTGAACGTATTATTACATAGAGATAAACTATTTTACCGAATGTAAACCCTGTCTATCCTTCGTAAGATGTATTTTACCTCATTTAATGTTACTTTTATCCCTTTAATTATTAAAAACTTAGGGCCGGTTCAGGCTAAATGGCCCCCATGACCCTCCGAGCCGAACCACGGGCCAGGCCCGGGCGGACTATTGATCTCAAGTACGCGCCAACTTTTCTCAGTATCGAATTCTCGTGGGAATACACCTGGCGTAGGAAAAAGCATTGCTTAAAATTCTGCGGGTCCCACAAGAACTACGTGTAAGTTAACCTGATGGGTGATAGGTTGACCGGCAGACGTGGCATGCCAATCAATGGTGAAGCAACTTATTCCTCCCTGTTGGCCGGAACAGACAATCTTTTATCCCCCTCCTCCTTCTCCTTCGTCTTCTCAGGCCCTAAAAAGAAACCTCAAGCTTTCTCTCTCTCTCTCTCTCTCTCTCTCTCAATCTCTCAGTGATGTACCAAGGAGATTACACCTACTACCAACACCCTCACCTGCAAAACCGTAACCCTAACAACCCTAATTCGATTGATCCCTACCAAAGCTCATACGCATCAGCGCCACCGTTCGCAGCCAGTTACGGCGGCTACGATTCCTCCGCTTATACCCCGAATTGCCCTCCTTTCTCACAAGCCCTCGATTCCGTTCCTTCTCCTCCGTCGGCACCATCTTATACTCCTCCGACAATAACACCTAACAATCAACAACCGGTACCACAATCACAGCCAGGTTTTCCACCCTATGATCCGCATGTACCCTATCAGCAATCTTTTTACCCTCCGTACGATCAGCATCATACGGCTCCCAATTACGGGCCTCCACCGCCTACGTCCACCTCAATCTTATCCAATCCTGGTCCGAGCGCAAACCCAACATACTCGTCTGTGTACGATGCACCGTACAATATGACAGGATCAACTGTCGCACCTGTCTACGATAACCCTTACGAGACAGGTGGGTATTTGGAAGAAAAGTTCGGGAGCTTTGGTCAGACCAGGTTCGAAAAGCGACCCGAGAGCCGATTCGATTTGGGTCTTGACGATGGGTACGGAGATGGCGTTTATGCGTATGATGGCGGGAAAGCGGAGCCTTATGGAGCGAGAGGGACCGCGCCAAAATCTTCGACGTGGTCTGGGTTTGATGACTATGGGAGAGCGATTAGCCTCCCTTCTACCACGGACTCTTCTGTAAATTCAGGTTCGGGGTCGCCTAAGGTTGTTAGAGCTGTGCCTAAAGTAGAGACTCAACAGGATGTGAAAAGCGCGGTCCAGAAGTTTAGAGTAAAGTTGTTAGCTGAAAGTGCGGGACAGACTACCATCGACGTTCTTTGCCAGGTAATGGGGTTTATGTTCATGATTTGCATGTTTAGTGTGTTGGTGATAGTATTTAGTAGTTAGAATTACTGCTGCTTTCAAGTTCTGTCATGGATTCCCGTTTCTGGTTTATAGTTGCAGTTTTCCTGACATGGGTAGTGATTTAAATCTCGTTTCTTTGTGTAGATTGGATTGGATGGAATCCGTATGCTTGATCCTAGTACTGGGCGGACTTTGAGAATATATACTCTTGAAAATATCACGAGATGTGAAGTAAGTTTGTTGAATCTTTGGATTTCTTAGCTTGTTTGGGAGGCCTTCGTTAGGTCTAACTTTTGGGGTGATATTGGTGTCAATATTTTTTAATTTGTAGATTGTCGATGCATCTATTTTGGCATTTTGGTCTAAGAGTTCTGTGGATATTGAACCGACGCGTATCAGATTGCAATCAAACAGTTATACGACAACTACCCTTCTCGACACTGTGACAGCAGCTACTGTGCAGGTTGTTCAGCCTAGACACCTAATGTTGTTCATGTTTTCGTATTATGCAGTTGCCATAATTTTACTTAGTGATTCAATCTTTTTAGTTATGTCAAAATGGTTAGTGCCCAAAAACAAAGAGTGGCATTAGCATTGGGCATATCTGTGATATTTCGAGTATGCCTACGAGGTAGAATGTGGCGCCAAAAATTATGAAACCGGAACTAAAATGTTTGTGTGCAGGCCAACCTCACCATTTCATTTCTCTTGTTCTAGTTTTGGCTAGACATTTTCGGGAACTTGGTAGAATCTGCTTTGACTGTGAATGGATTCAGGGATTGTTGTGTTGCACCATATTTTGTTACGAGTCTTTAAGTGCTTGGGGTTAGAGCTTCTTACTATTTTAATGATCAAGTTACATTAGGCGCGGTTTTTTACTTTTACTTAAAGAAAAAGGGATAATGAAGCATTGTATTTCTCTTTTTTACTTTTAAATACAGCTCAAGGAGATGGGTGGAACTAGCAGGACTTCGGAGTTGTCTAAGACAACTGAACAGCCTACAGAGAAGAGAAAAGGATTTGATTGGATGAACTTGATGAAGCCAAGCAATGAAGAGAAGGATCATTGGGTAAATCAAAGCTTTATGAAAGATATTTGTTTCACTGTTTATCCTGTTACAATTTAATTTTTCAGTTATTATGGGTCCCCTGATCACTGTCAACTTTTTATCTTTCTTCCCCATTCTGGAATAAAGAGTATGTTATTAAAGGGGATTGCAGATGGAGAAGTGGTTTAGAATGGTTGACATTTTGATTCATAAACTATAAATTATTTATCTTACGTTTATGATCATGTATACGTAGGTCCCCGATGAAGCTGTTTCAAAGTGTACAGCATGTGGCACTGATTTTGGGGCTTTTGTCCGCAAGGTAAGTTAATATTTCATGGCTGTTGGAGCCTTGTTCACTGTTTGTATCACTTCTATAGTATATTTAATAACTAGTCCTTTTCCTACGTTTCTCAGCACCATTGCAGAAACTGTGGAGACATTTTCTGTGACAAGTGTACCCAAGGAAGAATTGCTCTTACTGCTGATGAGAATTCACAGCCTGTTAGAGTTTGTGACTGCTGCATGGTAGACTTCCATCTTTTAGACTCAAAATTTTGACATGCAATCTCTCTTAGGGCTGGTTGTTTTCTTTATATAGCTGTGTGATATAGAATGGTGTATTTTTATTATAATTCTTTTCTGGTGCATTTTTACTATAATTAATGGTGATGAACCTCATAGTTTGACCATATTTAGATTACACAAGATCTTTAGATGCTATGTAGTTAGGTTTGTGTATCTCCATGAGATTTAGGCTCATTCTCAAATTTTGTGGGCTAGGAAATATACAACTTCTGAAATATCACCTAAGGCCTTAATTTACTGTCTAACAGATTTTTATGTGGGTAAATTATGATTGTGTAAGTTTCCCATTTTATTATCTTTCAGGCAGAAGTAACCCAGAGGCTGAGTAATGCCAAAGAAGCTGCCAATATACCTGCTGGGTTGCATGTTCACGAGGACCTTGCCAGGAAGCTTCAGGTAACACTAGATTTCCTGCTATACTTGCGTGAAACAATCTGACATT
Source organism: Erythroxylum subrotundum (assembly GCA_027563845.1). Lineage (NCBI taxonomy): Eukaryota > Viridiplantae > Streptophyta > Magnoliopsida > Malpighiales > Erythroxylaceae > Erythroxylum > Erythroxylum subrotundum. The sequence goes on along the minus strand of JAOQMQ010000006.1, from coordinate 891,651 downwards.
AATTTTAGTTTTAGTTGTTTCTAATACTTAATCTGATCACCTTTTACAGGAGGAGCTGGAAAGGAACCGAAAAGCGCCATCAGGTAATACCTTTTTTTGATGGTTGATGTTTATCTTCTTGATAGGTGGAACTCTGTTTTGTTTGTGATTCTTTTTGACAATTTAGCTTTGTTCAAACTGCATCTGGGTAACTTTGCATCATTTGTTTTACAGGATCCAAGTCTGATGGATCTGGGATTCGAATGAAGGAAGTTGCATGCCCAACTTGCACTGTCCATTTACAGGTTCAAACTCTTGCAGCACACAATGTTTCAGAGACATGGATTTCCACTCTGTGTTTAGACACCTGACAATATGATCACTTCTGTGTAGGTTCAAGTTCCCAGCTCAGGATCGGAGACGATCGAGTGTGGAGTGTGTCAACACCCATTTCTCGTAAGTGCTCATTGATTGTGAAGCCTAGTTCGTGTTACTACTCAAATGCCAGCCATTTATTCCGGTAGTCTTTTCCAGTATTGGTGTGGACTGTTTGGAGCCTTATTTAGGGCTTTATGACACATTTAATCTGGGTATAGCGAGCACTAATCGTGTACAGGAGATTATATATTCAACAACTGACATTATGATTTGAAATACTGCTTCTAGGAGTTACACAGGCTTGTAATTTGTATTATGAAGTTACTAATTTATTGTGCTTCCCTGTGATCAAATAAGCATTTGCTCATTTCTGAAATTGAGTGGTTGTTTTTGGAAGTAAGCCCATAATCAAGTTTGTGTTGATTGGGCTTTAGGTTGGGTTCAGAATTGGAAAGTTCGCTCAAACTGTATGAACACCACCAAAACATTATAATTTCTTAATTAATTATAAAGATTTTAAATTTTAAATTTTTGTATTTGACCGTTTAAAATTTTTATTGTAAGTGTTTATATATAAAAAAATCAGATAACTTATTTTAAACTATTATTTTTATGAACATCTTATTAATATAATTAATGAAACAGCCTGTTCTTTTAGGGATGGGTAAGAATCCGTATTTGTGGACTTTGCCAGATTCTTTATCTCAACAAGATTTTAATTGAGTGCTGCGATGCTTTTTTTAATATTAATTTTTAATTCTTTTTTACGTGGATTTAAAATTATATTAAAAAATTATGTAACTCTTTTAATTATCAATCTTTATTTATTTTTGAAAATAAATAAAAAAATTAGCAAAGAGAAAATTTAAACTATATTGTACTATTTTTAAAATTTAAAATTAAAAAAATTTAAAAGATGAAATACCAAAATGTAAAATATAAAAATTTTACACTTTATAATATGATAACTTTGAGTATTATATGAACTCTCAAAAATAAAACTATAAGAAAATATAAAATGCATTACCTTATATACAACTTATTTTTAAAAATTGGTTAATAATTTAAATTGAATATTTAAAATATTCTTTACTGTGAAAATAAAAATAATGTAAAAATTAAATTAAAACATTAAAAAATATAAACAAAATTTGTAATTTGTACGTTGTAGATGGAGACAATCCACGTCAGGATTTGTTAATGTACTTAATAATATGAACTCCAGTAGTCACGTGACGGTACGGCCATTTATGGCATAAAGGTTGGCATTCGAATGGTCATTTTCGACAGCTAAGCTAATTCAGTTTTGAAGATAGAAAGTAAGTTCGAATTGAAGCACTCTTTTCCCTCTTCAGAAGTAACTGAAATAAAGGATCTGATTCTAAAATATAGAAGCCAACTCAAGAGCGTCAATCTGTAAATGGCGGGCACCACGAACCCCACGTAGATGATACCCTTGTTTAAAAAATCCACCTACTGTGCTCTACATAAACAGAGCTAGATGAAGGTAAGCTCGACAAATAGCCAAATAGGGAAAGTATATCGTTGAAAGTAGGGTCGGAAAATAAGTTTGGGACCGGTTCTATTTGATCAAGTTTGGAACTGAGTTTGAGTTTTTTTTTTTGGGTTGAAAATTTTCAAATTTTGTAAATTTGTTTTCTAACAAACATTAAGATAGAAAAAACCTAGCCGCACAGCTCTTGGTTTTAGGTCTTGTCTCTCTCTCTCTCTACGAGTGCAAGTGTTGGTCTTGCCGTTCATGTGCAAGGTGAGGTCTAGGTATTATTTCTACGTTGGTCTCTCTTAGATTTTCGTTTTAGCTTCGTGGATTCAGGGTTACAAAGGCTCTCTATTGGGGAGAAAGAAGACAGTGAGTTCGTTGTTTCTCCAGAGGATGTTCAGACGGAAGACTTTGCTGCGGTTCTTAGGGACGCAAAAGGTAAGTTTGTGACTATTATTTCAGGTTTTTTCCTGCCCTGTTTGTCTCAGTTCTTGCCGAAATTATGTCTGCAAGGGAAGCTCTTTCTTGGCTAAAAGCTCAACAGCTTGTCAAAGTCATTGTAGAGTCGGATTATTTGGCAGCTGTCCAATCACTATTAGCTCCTTCGCTAAATAGGTCTGAGATTGAAATTTTGACCCTTGATTGTTTTTCATTCAAGCGACATGTCCTTCACTTGTCCTTTTAATGGACGCATAGGATTGCCAATAAGGCGGCTCATGCTTTAGCCAAGGTAGCTTTATTATATGTAAACCTACATCACTGGACTGATCGTCCTTCTTGTTTAGTCTCCATTTTAATTTCAGATTGTTCGGCTTCTATTATTGTTGAGGGGGAAAGGATATTAGGTTCTGGGTGTACGGGGTAAGCCTGTTGGCTTTGGTAAGTTTTCTTTGCTTTCCCTACCTTTGTCTGTTTTTGCGCTAATGTTGATTTTATTAAAAAAAGAGAGAGAAAATTTTCAAATTTTGAGTAGGATTAAGACTCGAGTTATTCGGTCCGATTTAAAACAAAATAATTTTTAAAAAATAATGTTATTTTTTCAATTTTAAGTTAAAAGAAAAAAGAAAAATATCAAATCAGACCGGGCTCAATCAAACTTTAGACCCCTCAAGTTTGCTTGGGATCGGGTTGTGTATTCGAAGCTCAAGCTCAAGCTCAAACTCAGGCTAAATTTTTTTGGCTGAGATAAGGATTACGCTAGCTTGACGTAGTATGACCTGCTATCATCCCTGTTTAAAATAAAAGATTGTATAAAGAAATAACATTTTAATTACAAGTCGATTTAAAATTAATATACGAAATTTAAGTTGAGTCTTTGGCTTTCAAAAATATTTTAGTCTGTAAATTTAAGAACTTTAATATTAAAATGACTTCAATTTGATCAATTATATCAAAATAATATAGTTTTGCATCAACTCAATCTTAGGCTCAAGTTATCTTGGAGTTTCTCATTTTAATCAATAACTTCAAAATAATATCATTTTGCAACTATCTAATACCAACACTACTCATATGTGGACTTAGACTTTCTAAAGATCTGCATTTGTTTCTTACACGTGAAGTTTATATTTTAAGTTGACTTAATTTGAATTCCTTCTATTTTGAACACCATCATTTACCTCATTATTTAGCTATCATATACATCTTCACGTCATATCTACTTAATTTTTTTTGTAAATTTATAATTTCAAATACGGTCGTATCGAAATTTAATAATTTTAATATTACATCGTTTTAAATAAAAATAAAAATAAATACAGAATTACTTGATAATTATAAGAAGTGATAGTTTTGAAAAATATAAAGATTAAAGTGAAAAAAAATCAAACTGCAAAGATTTCCAATATATTTAACCCTTAATTTATTATAACATAACATTAATGGCTCCCCTTAATTTATTTCTAATCTTATTTAAGGGGATTCTGGAAATACTAACATAGTTCCAAAATCTCATCTTTTCTATCAATTAATTCTAAAAGTATCAAATTTATGTTTTTAGGTGAGAATTGATTGATATGTGACTGTAATCGGTATTAGCCACTAACAAAAAATTGATACGTAACTTTCAATCATCAAATCTTTGTGTATGGTCCGACTTATAAGAAAGAGATTGATATATATATATAATAAGGTTCACATCCAGGGCAGATCAAGAAATTTTTTCAAGTGGGGGCAAAATTTTAATAGGAGTAAAATTTTATTTTTAATGAGGGCAAAATTTTAATAGAAACAAATTATTATTTTTTTTATGGGGACAAAATTTAAAATAATACTTTTTTTATATGAAATTTGTTGGAGGCAATGGGGGCAAGTGGTAGCTCCGTCCCTGTCAGCGATAGAGGTAGGTGGGGGCCAGTGGTGCACTGGGCCCCTCACCCTCAAGATTATTAAATAATTATATATTTATATATATGTATGTATGTATATATATTAGAACGGAGTTATTTAGAGGTTAGTAGTGCACTAGGCCCTCCAAAATTTAAAAAATTAAATATTTGGGCCCTTTTATTTTAAATTTCTGGCTCCATCGCTGGTCCTGTTCACATCATCTGTTTCCATTCTTTTGTTCTTACTCTATTTTAGGAGCATTCTTACATTTAATTTATGTGGTTTTTGTTTATTGAATAGATAGATATTCATAGAATATGGTAGGAACAGAATAATGAGAACAGGTGATATGTTCTCACACTCACACTCACACATATATATATATACACATTTGAAAATAATTTTTTATTAGTTAAGAATAAGGCTATTGTTGGATTTTTTTTTTCAAATCTTACGTATCAACAAAATTTTTATTAAATTGTTGTTGTTATATATACGAGGATCAATTCACTATGTGCCCGTTTTCGTGTGCCATTTATTAAATGTTAATGAATGGATAGATAGAGAGAGGCACAGAGTGAAACATAAATGATGGTTAGTTAAGTGTATCTTCACATAAAGTTTTCAATAAAGATAGTCAATATGATTCAATTTCTAAACAGTGCATAATGGAAATTTTTAATGATATATTTGTAATTAAATTTGTCAATTAGTATAAATCTAGTAAAAAACCTCTTAATTGCTATTTTGAATGGTTTCTTAACTTTAATTAGTAAGTTAATCAAGACAAAACTCATTAAATTTCTATTAATATTTAATACCATAAATAGTAAAAATATTATTTAATTTCCTTATTTAAAAAAATAATATTGACCATATAATTAATTTCTTATTTTTATAGTGTAACTAAATAAATCTCCCACTACGATCAATAAATAGTAAATAACTTATAATCCTATCCAATAATAAGTTTGATCTAAGTAATCGTTTAAAAGTTTCTGAGAGCTTGTATAATTCAGAATCCTAAAATTTCAGGTAATTAAAGATTCTTAAGCAACTTAAAAACACTCTTATAGGGTATAAGAATTTTTATTATATCTTTTAATCAATTTTATTTTTATTTTTGTTGTTTAAAGTAGCCTGTATAGAGGTACAATTACTAATTACTCTTTCAACTAGAAAAAACTCCCACCAACTTGGGCATGCCCAACATCACTTTTTATGCACTTTTTTCAATTAACCAAGTACAAGGTGGTGTCCACACATTAAAGAGATCAAGCTAATATCTCCAAGAAATTGGTGCATATGAAGTTATGAACTAAAAGCTACCCATTAATCAATTTCTGGTAGTTCACCCAACAAGCTAGCTAGCTAGCTGGAGCAATATGCACCCTACACTTGAACTATACAATTTAGTCAGTACCAAAGTTATCTATCCATCCATCCATATGTATTAGACCCTTTTAAGTGTCACATTAATGACCCTTTATGTTCCTTAATACGATCATAATCAATTAGGAGGTGATTAAGATGAGCATTACTTGCAATAGAGGTAGTCCACCAACTTGTTCGAAATATCTGCCACTTCATTGCTGATCGTGAGAGGAAGCATCTTAGCTTTTCATGATCTCCAAGACTATTAATAGCAAAAGAGAGATAATGATCAAAGTTGAGTTTTGATTATTACGTATTAATTTATTGTGAAACTCTTACAACTTTTTTTTAAAATATTATACGTATTTTTATCCTAATGTTTTCGGATGGACGATAAACAAAATTTAAAATATCATAAATAATATATGTAACTTTGGCATTTTTATTATTTTGAAGCATAAAATTTGATAGGTAAACAATGACTAAAAAATTCAATCGATTAAGTAATTAGTTTATTAATTAATTGATCAATTTTTATAAATTAATAAATTTTTATAAAGCAAAATAAATATTACTTTTTATTTAATAATTTCCTTTTTTAATTAAACTTCAAATCCTTTGATTGATAAAGACAATCTCTTTTAGTTATATTTTAAATCTTAAATTTTATTCAATTTGTAGTCAGTTTTATAAGATTAGTTAAAATTTTAAATCTTAAACCTCTTATCTTATCGGTTTAACTTGCAGTTTAATTTTTAAAACATTACAGATAAATTAAAAAAATTGTAAGAAATTCTTTTTTGGGAGGTAATTATTTTGTTTTCTTAAGATGGCACCTTCGTTTATTGTAATAAATTTTATATCGTAACAGTCAGAAAACAGTACAAAATAGGATGTTTCGGTACTGAATTCAAATACCGGTCTGTTTCACTTGGTACCAGCCGGTACTACCTTCTTCTTCTTCTTCTCTTTTTTTTTTCCTCATACTCTCACTCTCTCTCTTCTTCACCATCATCTCTTTTTATTATTAATAATATGATATTTAAATTCATATAGTAAATAATAGTTATATTTTTCTACAAATAATAATAAAAAATATGTTTAAATGAAAATTAAGAGGCTTCAATTTTATTTCTTTTTAAAATTGTTAATATAAATATAAAAATATTTTATTATTAATAACAATTACATATTAAGATAAAATATATTTTTATTATTGAAAATTAAATATTAAGATAGAAATTATATTTTATT
>JAOQMQ010000006.1:874120-884737 GCA_027563845.1 Erythroxylum subrotundum | reverse complement strand
CAATTACATATTAAGATAAAATATATTTTTATTATTGAAAATTAAATATTAAGATAGAAATTATATTTTATTATTGATAATAAATTATTGAAAAATTAAATATTAAGATAGAAATTATATTTTATTATTGATAATAAATATTCTTGTTGTTTGATATTTTGATGAAATTATTATTTATTATATGATAAAATTTTAATATTTTAAATATTTTTTCATAATTTTATATTTCTTCTATGATGATAAAATAATTTCTTTCATATTAATTGTGGTTATTATTTATATGTGGATTATGTGAAAATAATGTTTAAAAATAAATTTATATTATTTTAAATTTCTATTATTATGAATTTTTGAGACATTGTTGGTTTAAATTATACGATACAATATTGAAAGATTATTTTACAAATTTAAAAAATAGGGATGATTTTATAAATTTAAAAATTACCTAAAATAATATCCAATATTAACTGATTTTGGTACTATACCCTACCAAAATTTAATCTGAATATCAATATTCGTAACGTTGTCTTTTGTTCCATATTTTTTGACATAACACCTGGACCTATTCAAATAGTTACCCAAAACTGAGTCCCTGTGAAAAAGACCAAAGATACCTTACACAATGACCAACCCATTTATGACACTGTTTGGTTTGAGTTTCTTGAAAACGTGCAACAAAAAGAAATCAAAAAACAAAAATATACAAAAGATTATTTTTTAAATATAAAAACTAAAAGCATTATATGTTTCAATTTTAATCAATATTTTTTTGCTTGAATAGACTTAAAATAATATAAACGTTTATATTATTAAATATCATGAAAAATAAACCAAAATTTAGAGTTTTTTTAAAAATAAAATATAAAGTTACTGTCAACGCATAAGACTCTCCATTTTGTGGAGGTCTTAAGAAGGTTATAATGTACGCAACTTTTTCTTTATATTTTTATAAAAAGATTATGTCCGTGATTTGAAACTGTAATCTTATAACTATTAATTTTTTTTTCAAATATGATGAAAGATATTAAAAAATCTCTTTAAACAAAATACAGATAATAAGTTTTACAACTATCATTAATTTATTCATTCAAATTTTATTTCTCGGGTTTAAAATATCTTTTAAAGTAATCTTTAATAATTTTCTTATTATCTTTTAGTTGATAAAAATGACGTTTGAAATATATATACGATTTCCATAGTAAGTATTTGAAAAAGACCATGTCCCCTTGTTCATTGTTCTCCTTACTAGTGATTGATGCTTGTAACCAATACTAATCAACTACCCTATATGATTCAAGGATTTTAATTGCATAAGTCATTAACTTCCTATAGCTTTATCTAGGCACAATCAAGCACACAGAATATGCTGTTTCCACCTGCTTTCTTCTGATGTTTATTCTGTTGCATATAGTAGAAACTTTAACAATCTTGAACTCTAAATTAGAACTCAACTCAAAACTCGATCGTCTCCATTTTTTGTTTGTTGATTTAGGTTAGACTAAGGCTGATTTTCTCTCATCCACAAACTTTCTTTGTTTTGTTTGTACCGAATTACGTTATTAAATTTCAGGTGTTTTTTATTATTTTATTTTTGATTGCTTTTATTTTTGTTTGTGTCAGAGATGTCTAAATTAAAATTGAAAAGTTTGCGAAACTACTACCTCTTCTCGATTTTTCAAATACAATTCTCTTGTTACTTTCTTCAACTTCCAGATTAAACCCTTTAAATATTCCATAATTTTAGCTTGAATCAGCTCTTCGATAACCTTAAAATATGATCTCTTCTTCCACATTGTGTGCGTACCAGTAAAGGAACTCTTCCACCATAAACTTTTTGTGAGTAAATCAAGTCTCGGTTATAAATATGAGAGCATTTCAAGCAACCTTCGTTGAAACATTAACTCCTTACCTCTCTCTTTCTCTGTCTCTCTTTCTCCTTTTCACTCCATTTTGTTCCCCTAAATAAGGAAACCAAAAGTTCCAAAACCAAAAATGGTGTTCCCATCACCAACTTACTCCCTTCCTCGTTATATCTTCTCATCATGTTCTCTAGCAGTACATCTTGCTCTTTTATGCACTGTAAACGCCTTGGTAAAGCTGCCACCTAACATGACAATTCCTGCAGTATTCGCATTTGGCGACTCCATTGTTGATACAGGAAACAATAACTATCTCCATACCCTGATCAAGTGTGATTTTCCTCCATATGGAATAGATTTCCAGGGAAAGCTCTCCACTGGCAGGTTCTGCGATGGAAAAGTCCCCGTGGATATTTTAGGTAAGTTACCAAACCCGCAAGAACTTTCTCTTCCTCCATCGTAGGAACAAGCAGATATTGCATTGGAATAGATTTAGGTTCTTCTAACCCTTCTACTGATTACTGCAGTTTTAGCTAATACGAAACATAATTTTTTAATTATTTATAGTATTATGACCGACATCTACTAATTGTTGAAACATTGCAGCACTAAAAGGGGAAAGAAGAACAAAAAAGCAATCATCTTCCTCGTACGTAAGGTTTCAGGAGATGATTAATAAGGAATTAAAGTTCAATGGATAAGGTAAAATTAAGAAGATGGGGAAGGAGAGTTGTAATGTATGGTGTGTGGTCCACGACCCAATTTAAGACTTTTAACAGAAGCAATTGGTACAAGTGTATTTATATGCAAGACTGGTCCATGTTCTAAACCAGAAGCTCACTGTTAGGGTCTTAGTTGTACGTTGTGGAACAGTTCTTGTTTTGTCGGAAACTTTCCCTGGAGAAATTGGAATTTGACTTTAAGTTTTGTTTTCCAAGTTCATAACTCTCAATTTCTTGGTTTAATTTCAGCTGAAGAACTGGGAATTAAGGGCACTGTTCCTGCATATTTGGACTCAACATTGAAACCTGAAGATCTCATGACTGGCGTGGTTTTTGCTTCAGGTGGTTCAGGTTACGACCCTTTGACACCCAAGTTAGTGGTATGTGTTACGTACGAGCATGTTAATTTCAATTTTTATGTTTTAAAATTTATTATTTACTTATCTATATTATTATTAATTAATTATTATGTATTTTTCGTTATATTTTATTAAATTTTAATACATCGTTCAGATACAAAATTAGAAGAAAATTAACGAAAATATGTTGAATTTTTTCAATTTTTATGTTTTGAAAATTATTATTTACTTATCTATATTATTATTTATTTATAATACAATTTTTTGTTATATTTCATTAATTTTATATTTATTTAGAATCTCAAATATTGTTAATATTAAAATTTGACAGATTTAATGCGACATCGTTTTTTATATAATAGCTAAATAATAATATGAGGATAAAAACTAATTTTCAAAATTTTAAAAAAAAGTTCAAATCACAAAAAGATCATCTGAATCTAACCCTAAAATAATTCATATGGTTATTACAGTCAGTCTTGTCGTTATCGGACCAACTGCAATACTTCAGGGAGTACGTAGGAAAGCTGAAAATGATTGCTGGGGAGCAGAAATCCAACTTCATTGTAGCGAACAGCGTATACTTAGTAGTAGCAGGAAGTGATGATATAGCAAACACATACTTCACTCTTCGGGCAAGGAAATTATACGATGTTCCTGCTTACACCACTCTCATGGCTGACTCTGCTTACAGATTCTTACAGGTAATCCAATTACTCACTCTCTGTTTAAGTTAATACCCTATTCAGGAAAGGTCTGACCCGAGCCTCAAGAGTATGGCTCAGAGATCAATTAAGCTCGAGTCACCAACTTGAACCTATACTTGGATCGTCTAAAATAACATCATCTTACAATGAGAAGTGTTAGCCATTTGGGTCTTAGGTCGACTCTATGTCTGAGTTCAACCAGAAGTCCGAGTTAACTCGATCCTACCATGCTTCGGGCCACCTCAAACTTCGTTTTAAACGTGTTTTGCTTAGAGAGGAATGGAACTTATTTTGGCAGGAATTGTACGATATGGGAGCACGAAGGTTGATAGTTTTAAGTGCACCTCCAATTGGGTGTGTACCATCTCAGAGAACTTTGTCAGGAGGAATAGCAAGAAACTGTGCAGAAGGACATAACCAAGCCGCCACACTATTCAACTCCAAGTTGAACTCAAGGTTGCAGTCACTTAGTAGGAGCCTTCCTGATGGTAGATTTGTATATGTAGATGTTTACAACCCATTGTTGGATGTCTTACAAAATCCGAACAAATATGGTAATTCTTTCCTTTTTTTGTTTTTTTCTATCTCTCTCTTTAAATTCAGATCTCTTTTACAATAAAACTTAGATTTTTGTTATAATTTTATTAATAGAAATTGAAAAAAGCCCTTGATTTTCATTAAATTACTTTACGATGGCTCTTACTTGGAATAATAAATTTAGTAAAAATTCATTTTTAATAATTCATAATACCATAATTTTTTAAAAAGATTCTTTTAGACTTAGTAAAATTTTAGGATTTGTTTGTATCTTTTGCACTTTTTTTACATCAAAATGTGGGATTTCTTTAACATTAGAGATAATATAATTATAAATGTTCAATCACTTGAATTTTTTTAATTTAGTGACAAATTTTTTAAAGATTTTAATTTAACAACTAATTTTTTAAAATTTGTATAAATAAGATTAAATCGTTATTTTTACTTATGTGACTAATAGATGGATATCTATGTGGTATTTAATAAAAACATAACATTAATAGAAATAATCTTTTTGATCTAATTTATATAATTTTTAAAAGATTAGTTACTAAATTGAAAATTTTAGAAAGTTTGAACACTGAATTGAAAAAAAAAACTAAATAATTAGACACTTTTAAATAAAAAGATGATCCTATCTTTTTATAATTTGTAATTATGGTTAAATTTTGGGGAGGAAAAAAAAAACTTATGGTATGCCTCACGAACAAGAAGACATGTACTAGAAAGCCAAAGGACAACATTTTTGCTTGTGTTTCAGGTTTTGAAGTGTCCCTCAGAGGATGTTGCGGTACAGGAAACTTGGAGGTCTCTATCCTGTGTAATGTATTCACTCCTCCTTGTGGAGATCCTTCTAATTATGTGTTTTGGGATAGTTACCATCCCACGGAACGGACATATAGAACACTCATCAAGCCAGTTCTGTCTAAGTACATAGGTTTACTTGTCTGAGTCCGTGTTCTGAGTCCGAGTTCGACCCTGAGCTTGAATTTAAACTCGAAGCACACTTGGCATTACGAGTTGTGCATCGTTTGTTTTTCTTTTCTTTCCTTTTCTGTCATCCATCCAAGTGGGAGAGTCACTGTCAATCCTTAAAAAAGATGTCTCGTTACCAACTATCTGTAACCTAACTCTTATATGAGTTTCAGCTTTGTTCTTCAACGTTCATGCTCAACATACTTTTGAGTTTCAGCTTTGTTCTTCAACGTTCATGCTCAACATACTTTTGAGTACCCTTTTTAGTATAGTTTCAAGGTTCTCATTTTTTTAACATTTCTGGTCGAGAAATTGAAAGAAAGTGAAATTATTATTAGTTTTATTATTATCTTGATATTTTAAATCCCAAATTGCGGATTACGTTACAATTATTACGATTATGCGAATTGCAAATATTAAAATCAAAATTAAGGTTGTAATCAGCATCTTAAAACTTAAATTGTATAAAATCAAACGAACAATTCTTGCTTTTAATTCATTTATTACATATTTCAGGTAATGATTAAAAAACTGAACCTATTCAGCTTGTTCAATTATAAAAATTTTGAATCGTTCAACTTTTCGGATCAATTTAATTAAATAATTTTTGTTTTTAAAAATAAATTTATTTATTAATTAATTATTCAATTTTTATAAATTAATAAATTCTTATAAATAAAAATAAATTAACTAATTTTCATCTAATAATTTATTTTTTATTAAATTTCAAATTTTTCGAGAGGTAAGAATAATCTTTTTAATTATATTTTAAATTCTTTAATTTTATTTATTCTATTTTATTGGTTTAACTTTAGGTATGATAATATAAAGTCAAGTAAAGTATTATAATGAAACAGAAATTAGAGAACTCATTTACAGGGTCTTTCCTTAAGAGATTTTTGCCCGAATTGAGGTCGTCTCGCAGAAACATAATTATAAGTTGCTGCTCACCTACATTTGGTAGGTTTATTTAAGGCTGTCAGGTTGTTGGAAATTTAATATTATGGGTCGGTGAAATTTATATGGAGACTTTATATTTTGCGTGGTTCCCAGATGCTATATGGGTAGGTGACATAACTCCAAACTTACCACTTAATTTTTAATTTTTTAAAGGAATAAATATACTTTATTTTTTATTTCAATTTTTTTTAATTCAATTATTAAGATTGAGATATCACTCGATATCTTATGTAGCATTCAAGTTAGATATGCAAGCCATTATAAATTATTTAAAAGACACTGGTTGGGCCGGTCATGTTAAGCCCAATCTCGAGCTCAAGCATCAACGGCCCACTCACAGATGATAACCTCCCATGCGTACGAAAACATCTAAACTTAGTCAGCACTCCCTATATAAGATAATATTTCGCCATGATACAGGTATGACACTAACACCCTACTTTTTTTGGCTCTCTGCAACCAAACAATTTACCAAAGGACTGACTTAAGCATCGGAGGGGCTTACCGGCGATCAACCCCGGTACACCTTTGTTATTTTGCAGGTATCTTCAAGTCAAAACCCGACAACTCCATAGATCCCAGTAGCAACGCCCAGCCTCAACAGAGTCAGGCTGAACCAAATGGCGCCCACCGTGGGGCCCGGTGTCAGGGCACCATGTCCCAAAACACGCAGATCAGTCAGGCAGCAGCAACCAATCCTGATGTAGCCGCTGTCATGGCGCTTGCGCTGCAACGGATAGGTTTGCAGTTGCCTGCCACTCTCCCGTCAACGCATCACGAATCCCATACAAAATCTTCACACCCGAATGACCAACCACTACCTCAAACCCAGGATCAAGAAGAACAGAGCGTAGCCCTGGAGGACAATGCTGAAACTGACCCGCATCTTGCCCCACAACAAACCTCCCTCACCCGAAGATAGATCGAAGAAGCGGCTGATCTTTTGGTTCACTAAATCCTGCGGTCTCAACCGGAGCAACAGCAGACCCCTGCTAGGCAGATGGGTGTGATGGCTGATCGACACTCTGCTGAAGCCCTCGAAAAAATAGTGGACGATCGAATCAATCTGGCCATGAATTCTCGCCCAGGCCGAACATCCGCACAATATAGTTCTCCTTTCATTCCGGAGATCCTGGATAGCCTCCCTGCGGTCGGTACCAAAATACTAACGCCTGAAAAGTATACTGGGAAGACTGATCCCCTAGATTATCTGCAGCACTTCCAGTCCATGATGAACCTCCATTGTGTCCCTGATGCTATTCAGTGTAAGGCGTTCTGTACCGCCTTTCAAGAAGGAACTCGGCGATGGTTCAATAGTTTACCCCCAGGTTGCATCACACGTTTTGAAGATTTTAAGTTGTTGTTCCTCAATCAATTTGCTACCAGTAAACGGCCACAGAAGACTGCCTTGGAGGTGATGAAATTGACCCAGGGCAGGAATGAGAGTTTACGAGAGTTCATCACTCGGTTTAACAATGAAGCTGTTGAGGTGCCCGACCTCACCTGCTCGTCCATGTTGGCCGCCGTTATGAGCAACACGAGGGATGAGGAGTTCAAAAAATCGTTGGCCCTCGATCAGTCGCAGTCTATTCAAGAAATAAGAAATCGGGCGGACAGGTATATCCAGCTCGAGGAAGTGTTGAAAAACACAAAACGTAGACCAGACGACCGTGGACCGAGTGGCCGAGCAGATGATGCACAGAAGCGACAGAAGGATCAGTCCGGCTGGAGAAAGCCGACCGATCGACGGACCTATCGATGGGGACAAAGACGAGAGTTCTTTACCCCGCTCAATAGACAATATGCGGAAGTCTTGGCTGCCATGCGAGCCGATGGGGAACCCCTTCGAGAACCTAATAAGCTGACGACTCCCTTCCATAAGAGGGACCCCGATTTATATTGTCGTTTCCATAAAGATATTGGTCATGACACGGAAGATTGCTGGAACTTGAAGCGAGAAATCGAATTCCTTATCCAAAGGGGTAGGCTGGGCAGATTTGTGAAATACGAAAAAAATACCGATCGAGATTGTGAGGGTAGAACCGATCGGCCTGACAACCGGCGAAGGCCTTGGAGACAAAATGACAGAAACAATTGGCAGAGGCAGAACAGGCATGTGGACGACCGACGTGACACGGGAGCACAGACCAGAGTAAGGGACGATAGAAATGCCGGACAGCAGGATGACCGACCGGTTAGGGTCATCCACATGATTTTTGGGGGTAATGTGGCAGGTGGGTCGACCGCTAAAGGTAAAAAGAGGTACGCCAGGCAGGTCGATGAGGACTTGTCAGTCAAAAAAAAGAAGCAGAACGATGGGATGATATCATTCGACGAATCCGATCTTGATGGTGTTAGCTGTCCTCACGATGATGCGCTGGTAGTCAATTTGAACGTGGATGGTAATGAGGTGAAGCGGGTAATGATCGATACAGGTAGCTCGGTCGACCTATTGTATTACGATGCCTTTAGACAGATGGAAATACCAGAGGATCGACTACTGCCCATAGAGGGACCTATCAAAGGGGTGACTGGAGCATCAGCCTACCCATTCTCCCGAGTCTTCCTGAAAGTAAAATTCGGACAAAAGCCATGTCAAGTAGAAAAAGACGTTGAATTCTTGGTGGTAAAGTTTGGAGGAGCTTACAACGAAATAATTGGAAGAGCCACTCAAAACGCCCTCAGAGCAGTTATCTCGACCTACTACCAGGCAATGAAGTTCCCGACTCCCCATGGCATCGGCAAAGTCAGGGGCCAGCAGAGACTTGCTAGGGAATGTTATTTTATTACGATGCCTTTAGACAGATGGAAATACCGGAGGATCGACTACTGCTCATAGAGGGACCTATCAAAGGGGTGACTGGAGCATCAGCCTACCCATTCGCCTGAGTCTTCCTGAAAGTAAAATTCGGACAAAAGCCATGTCAGGTAGAAAAAGACGTTGAATTCTTGGTGGTAAAGTTTGGAGGAGCTTACAACGCAATAATTGAAAGAGCCACTCAAAACGCCCTCAGAGCAGTCATCTCGACCTACTACCAGGCAATGAAGTTCCCGACTCTCCATGGCATCGGCAAAGTCAGGGGCCAGCAGAGACTTGCTAGGGAATGCTATTTGGCAGAAACAAGGACACTTGATGGAGCAGTCGTCTTGACGAGTTCTTTCGATGTAAGCGCTGATGAGGAGACTGAGAGGATGAACCCTGTCGAAGAGACACAGTGGGTCGTGTTGGATCCGAAAAACCGGTCCAAATTCACAAATTTGGGTTCCGAGCTTGAAAGGAACCTGGTCGAAGAAATCACTGATTGTTTGATAGAACACTGATCGGTCTTCGCCTGAGTACCGAGCGATATGCCTGGAATTTCTCGATCGGTAGCCTCGCACACTCTCGGTATTCGAACAGACTGCAAGCCAGTTAAACAAAAGAAGCGGTGGCAGAGCAAGGAGAGACAGGAGGTGATCGAGAATGAGATAAAAAAAACTGCTTGATGCTGGATTCATTCGGGAAGTTAAGTACCCTGAGTGGCTGGCAAACGTGGTGCTTGTAAAGAAGAAAAACCACAAATGGAGGATGTGCATCGATTTCACCGACTTAAACAAAGCATGTCTAAAGGATAGTTTCCCCCTACCTAGAATCGATTAGCTGGTAGACTCTACATCAGGACATGAGCTTCTCAGCTTCCTGGATGCCTTCTTTGGTTATCATCAGATAAAAATGAGCCTCGAAGACGAAGAAAACACGACTTTCATAACTGACAAGGGCACGTACTGCTACCAGGTGATGCCGTTCGGTTTGAAAAATGCGGGGGCTACGTACCAGCGGCTCGTTATGGAAGTTTTTAAGAAGCAGATCGGCACAACAGTCGAGGCCTATGTGGATGACATGGTAGTAAAAAGTAAGACAGCTGCCGAACATGTAGAAAACCTCCAAGAAGTCTTCCAAACCCTCAACAAATTTCAGATGAAGCTGAACCCGGAGAAATGCGTCTTTAGTGTGGCTTCCGGCAAATTCTTGGGATTCATGATTACTTAGCGAGGGATTGAAGCGAACCCAGAGAAGATCGATGCCATCATCCAGATGCCCTCGCCGCGATGCTTGAAAGATGTTCAGATATTGACCGGGCGGATAGTTTCTTTGAGCAGATTCATCTCTAGGATGGGAGATAAGTGCCTTCCGTTTTTCAAAATTTTGGGGAAACCAGATATGACCCAGTTCAAATGGCTAGATGAATGCGAGCAAGTGTTTCAGCATTTGAAGCAATATCTGACTAGCCCACCCGTATTATAGAGCCCTGCAGAGGGGGAAAATTTGATAGTCTATTTGGCGGTGACAGAGGGGGCGGTCAGCGCTGTCCTCGTTCGGACTAATGGCAAGGAGCAATTCCCGATCTATTATGTCAGTAAGGTGCTGAACGGGCCAGAAACACCCATTGAGAAGCTGGCCTTATCATTGATAACTGCAGCACGAAAACTCAGACCCTACTTCCAGAGTCATTCGATC
>JAOQMQ010000006.1:851657-874020 GCA_027563845.1 Erythroxylum subrotundum | reverse complement strand
AATGAAGCAGAATATGAAGCTTTATTAGCCGGTCTGCAATTGGCAAGAGAGTTGGGGGTGAAACATTTACACGTGTATAGCGACAGCCAAATAGTGGTCGGTCAAATCACGGGGCAGTATGAGGCTAGAGGAGACAACATAATCAAATATTTGGAACTGGCGAAGCAAGAATTCGATCATTTTGATAAGTACTCGGTCAGCAAGATAGAAAGGACGCAAAACGCTCGGGCAGATGCGCTTTCCAAAATGGCTTCCGATCGAGACGCAAGAAATAACATCTTGGTCGAACGACTAGACCGACCTAGCATTCAGAAAGCCAACGAGGTTCTCGAAGTAGACGCCGAGCGATCGGGTTGGAAGGAACCGATCAGACAGTACCTCCTTGAGGGAACACAACCAGAAGAACCCCTGGAAGCCAAGAAACTAAGGATAAAGGAGGCCGAATACGCGATCGTTAATGGCACCCTGTACAAACGATCCTACGACTGGCCACTACTACATTACTTGAGCGAAGAGGAAGCAGAGCAGGCAATGGTTGAAGTCCACGAAGGAATGTGCGGAAATCATCTAGGAGGCAAAATGTTGGCTCATAGATTGATTAGACAAGGTTATTACTGGCCGACAATGAAGACAGACTGCCAAGAGAAAGTTAAACGGTGTGAGGCTTGCCAGAGGAGTAGTAACTTGTCTCACCAGCCGACCGAGCGAATGAAAATCATGAGCCACCCTATCCCTTTTGCTCAATGGGGAATGGATATACTAGGACCTTTCCCTCTCGGTCCTGGGCAGAAGAAGTTTTTGGTCGTAGCGGTCGAATACTTCACCAAATGGGTAGAAGCGGAAGCGGTCGCTACGATTACTGAGCAGAAGATGGAAAACTTCGTAAGAAGAAGCATATTAAGTCGCTTTGGGATACCTATGGTGTTGATTACAGATAACGGTAGGCAGTTTGACAACGACAAGTTCAAAGATTTTTGCGATCGATTACAGATCAGGCTCCAATTGACTTCAGTAGCTCATCCTCAAAGCAACGGCCTTGCGGAAAATACTAACAAGAAGATAATGAACGCTCTCAAGAAGCGCTTAGATGGACGCACGACTTGGGTAGACGAATTA
Source organism: Erythroxylum subrotundum (assembly GCA_027563845.1). Taxonomy (NCBI): domain Eukaryota; kingdom Viridiplantae; phylum Streptophyta; class Magnoliopsida; order Malpighiales; family Erythroxylaceae; genus Erythroxylum; species Erythroxylum subrotundum. The sequence goes on along the minus strand of JAOQMQ010000006.1, from coordinate 872,904 downwards.
GATGAAGTACTATGGGCGTATAGAACTACCCCGAATGGAGCCACATGAGAAACGTCATTCCGAATGACTTTCGGGGCAGAGGCCTTAGTACCAGTAGAGGTGGTATTACATAACCAGCGAGTATCGGGTTACGAAGAAGAGCAGAAAAATGAAGCCCGCAAAGCAGAACTAGTGCTTCTTAGCGAAGATAGAGAGAAGGCAGCCGCTCGTTCAGAAGCCATCCGACAAAAAGCAACAAGGTTTTACAACAAAAGGGTAAGACCGAGCAGCATCAAGATTGGCGGCTATGTTTTAAGGAAGGCCGAGGCGGCTGGGAAACATCCAGGAAATCTCGGACAGGCGTGGGAAGGACCCTATCAAGTGGTCAAACAGGTCGGACACGACTCTTACATCCTGCGCGACACAAACGGCAAGACTCTATCGAGGCCCTAGAGCTCTCAAAACCTGAAGACGTTCTATCAATAGATAAGCTTGCTTTATTTGTTTCTTTATCATGTACTTTACTGCTATTTACGCATTTGTAGTGGGTACCTTTTTCCTGGCCTTGTCAGTCAGGTTTTTTAACGGCCCACGCCCTTATCGTCATCAACAAAGGGTCTCAAGTTCCTCGGCAGAAAGAATCTCGCCCAGATGAATTAAAACGAAAACAAAAAACTAACAGATCGCCAACACAAGATGTTGGGACCAGGCGACGCCGAGAATGGAATCTCGGGTCGCTCGACACCGCTCGGCCAGATCGCCAACACAAGATGTTGGGACCAGTCGACGCCGAGAACGGAATCTCGGGTCGCTCGACACCGCTCGGCCAGGTCGCCAACATGAGATGTTGGGACCAGGCGATGCCGAGAACAGAATCTCGGGTCGCTCGACACCGCTCGACCAGGTCGCCAACACAAGATGTTGGGACCAGGCGATGCCGAGAACAGAATCTCGAGTCGCTCGACACCTCCCGGATAGGTCGCCAACACAAGATGTTGGGACCAGGCGATGTCGAGAACAGAATCTTGGGTCGCTCGACACCGCCCGGACAAGTCGCCAACACGAGATGTTGGCGATGCCGAGAAAAGAATCTCAGATCGTTCGGTCAGTATATCAAACGCACTAACTCGTTGCATACAATTCGAAAAGGCAATTTTCCGTACAAAGCTAATAACAGTTTAAAGCGTCATTTACAAAGTGAACAAGACAGTGAAGGATGAAAAGCGAAGTATAAAAATAAGGTCTTTTATTTTCCTTGTACTTTTCTGGCCACAAGCTCGACCAGATGAGCTTCGAAAGAAGAAAAACAAAACATCACCCCTCGGCAGGAGGGGAAGAGCCTGCAACCGGCTCAGGAAAGGTAGCCTCGAGGGTCGGCATAACAGCTGAGGCATGATCCAGAGGAAAAGCAACTGGATCGGCAGGAGAGGAGGTCGGCAAAACGGGATCGGGGTGAGGAGAAGCAAGCGGATAGACGCTCCCGTGAGACTGCTCTTCCTCCTCATCCGAGCTAAGATCCAGCTCTTCATCTGGAACCCTCTCCCGTTCTCCCTCGACTATTTCCCTCATTTCCTCCAGAGAAAGGCCGAGACCGGGGGGATCATCGATGCGGCGTAATCCTCGAAGGAAGGACAATTCGATCCGTCAGGAACGCAAATGCTATGACAGCTCCTCAGGATGGAGAGAGCCAAGTCGCACGCATACTCATGGCACTTCTCCTGTAAATGCCGCTCCTTCCACCGCTTGATCGCAGCGATTCTTTCCCCTTTTATAGAGCTTTGCAACTCCCTCAGCTTCTTCCCAGCCATTATCTTGGCATCCACCGCCTCGTGCCAATCCTGAAGGAATTTGGCTCGGAGCTCGTGTGCTCTCTTTGCCCTAGACTCGGCATTAAGCACCTTACCCCTCAGACCCTCGTTATCGAGCTGCAGTGTGCGACACTTCTCCTCCAGCTCGTCCCTCGCCGTGGCCACTCGGCGCTTCTCCTCCTCCCCCAAAGCGAGTTGAGCCTTCAAAATGCCTCTGTCCTCTTCCCAAAATTTCTTCTCCTCCTCCAAGGACGCGAGTTGAGCCCGTAAGACGTCCTTCTCTTCCTTAGTATCTGAGAGCTCATCCCTCAAAGCACGGACCTGCTCGCGAAGGTCTGTCGCCTCCCGATCCAGCGTTAGGGAAGTCGAGCCCAGCTGCTCGACACGTCTACGCATCTCAAAGGCGTACACCAGATCCCTCACACATCTGCGGATGAGACGGGCCAACAGCTCTTCATTGTTCAACGAATCCATAAGTACCTCGACCGAGGGGGGGATGATCTTCTCGGCAATATAAAGAGACACGCCGAAGTCCCCAATCGACGCATTCTCATCCAGGCGGATAGTGGACACCCACTCCTCGGTGCCGGTCGCCCGCTCTTTCCTTTTGCCTCTCTCCCTCTCCTTTTCTTTCCCCTTGCCTTTATCCGAGGGGCAGAGTGGTCGGTCGATAACCCGAACGGTTCTCTTCCTCTTGCAAAGAGGCTCCTCCTCTTCTTCCCCCTCCTTTTCTCCTCCCTCTTCTATGGCCATCAGGCCCTCACCCGTCGTCCGGGTCACCATCGCTGGCTGTTCTGGGAGGGCCGCTAGAACGAGCGTTGCGGACGGCTCGGGAACAGCAGGCTGAGCAACACCTTGCTCAGGAACAGTGGGTTGAGTGACATCCGCGCTGGCCTCCCTCTTCTTGCCTTGCTCCTTTGTTCGCGAGGGCTTCGCAACTTTGCGCTGGCCTCTATTGGAACTAGAAGACCCGGCAAAGTCATCGATCCTGGCAATGACTGCGCAAATATAAGGAACAAGTTAGAAACTGAAACTAATACATATTAAGTTTAGCAAAAACTTAAATTACAAGGAATTAACCAGGAGGGGCATTTTCTTCTCCTATCCCGCTAATTTGGGGCGGGGGATCAATCAAGAAGGAGTCGGCCGATGCCCCCCCACGATATCCCCTAATAAGGCGATCGAAGTCGTATCGACTGAGCGCCTTAATACGGTCGACCACCTCCCATTCCTCTCTACTAAGGACTAGATTTGCGAGGTCGTTCCATCGCTCGGCTAGGGGGTATCTCCACGGTCTGGATTCAAAAACGGATCCTGGGGGTCACACAAAAAGTACTTCGTCCTCCAAGATTGGACTTTTGAGGTTGTTCCAGCCGGGCGGTAGCGCGCGTCCCTATACTGAAGATGAGAAACCCCAGCCCCGGCAGTTGAACTCTGGTTCATTCTTAAAAAGTGCCGCAGGATTCCGACCGACGGGAGATACCCGAAATGATAGCAAAACAAGGCCAGGCCATTAATAAATCTCCAGCCATTCGGAGGAATTTGGCTCGGCCTTAACTGGTAGGCACTGCATAGTTCATCGATTATCGGGGCGTACGGCAGCTTCGTACCGTTGACCGAGAAAAAGCTGTCCGAAACAGCGAAGTAGCCTCCCAGATTGCTATGGATTCGTTCCCTCACAAAGGCCAACCTAGGTCCCCATGACGTAGGGATGTTGTGCTTGATGACTAATCGGCTCAATTCCCTCTCAGTCATCGTCGATGGATCGCGCGGCGGCGCTTCTACAACCAGCCCATCCTTCCGGTCACTCGCCGTGATTTCCTCAACCCCCTATCTCCGGCACCACTAATCCTTCCGCCACCATTTTGGCCCTCTCGGCAGTCTCACCCCCAAACCTAACCCCATCTTGGGAACTGGTTGACGACATGGTTGCAGACAGAAAAATTTATCGGACAAAGAAAAGAAAAAGGGACGTACCTAGTTTAGTGACTGAAAAATTACGGACGGCGGCGGTAAGAAAACTTCGGTGTCTGAAAAATCGAGGAATAGATGCTAGGCAATTAAATGAGAGCGAAGAAAATCCGCCGTCTGTCAACTCTGATACTTATAGCAGTGACCAGCTGAATGGGAATACCAATCGACATTAGACGCGTGGCGAAATCCGAGCCGAGCTCAGACACGTGGCACGATCTGAGCGGATTTAAATTAAGGTCCTTAAAACACTGAAGCGGCGTAGCAGCCGAAAGGACACGCCTGACAGCGTGCAACAGTGCATGACAGCTGCGCGTTAATCAGAAAGACGCATCGTTTCAAATTTTGAACGGCGCCCATGCCGCCCACCCTCAGGGTCTTTACAGCACCAAAGCGGCGTGGCAGCCGAAAGGACACCCGCGCCTGACAGCTGCGCATCGGTAGGAAAAACGCATCATTTCAAATTTTGAACGGCGCCTAGAAGATACGTATCACCAAGTAATCATTAGACCTAGTGTCGGGACTCGACATCGATGCCGCGAACCGATCAATCGTCCTGGCATGCCACGAGTCGATCGATCGCCCCGGTATGTTGCGAACTGACCGATCACCTTGGCATGTCACGAGTCGATCGATCGCCTCGCCCTCACGCACCTTGACCGATCGGCTTTCTGTCCTAGTAGGAGCTATTCCATATGGGGCATTGATTTCCGACCGATCGGCTTCATCACGCGCCCTCCTACAGACGAGCCGCATCAGTCTTATGTACTCCTTCGACCCTTCTCCGGGATCAGACTCGAGGAGTGGGGGGGGCTTATGGTTGGGCCGGCCATGTTAAGCCCAATCTTGAGCCCAAGCATCAACGGCCCACTCACAGATGATAACTTCCCATGCATACGAAAACATCTATACTTAGTCAGCACTCCCTATATAAGGTAATATTTCGCCATGATATAGGTATGACACTAACACCCTACTTTTTTTGGCTCTCTGCAACCAAACCCTTTATAAAAGGACTGACTTAAGCATCGGAGGGGCTTACCGGCGATCAACCCCCGGTACACCTTTGTTATTTTGCAGGTATCTTCAAGTCAAAACCCGACAACTCCATGGATCCCAGTAGCAACGCCCAGCCTCAACAGAGTCAGGCTGAACCAGACACCTTACTTAACATTTTAAAATTTCAATATTCACTTAAAATATTAATTAAAGATGACAATAAGTCGAACTGAAGACAGCATTTACGGTCTTTAAAAATTGCAACAGGTTCGACGGGCTTGGGCTATACCTTTTTTCTTGTCTGGCCCAACCCCATTGAATTTCAATAGACTAAATAATAATTATTTAATAATATACAAAATAAAATCGTTTTGTTAAATATGAAAATAATATCGTTTGGTACAGGACAAGTTCGTGAAAAATATTCTGACTTGAGCTAAAAAAATTCAGGCTTTAGGTTGAGTCTAAATAAGATTAAACATATGACTTTAGACTAGTTGCTCAAATTCTTATAATTAGTCAGATTTGAAAAAAAAAAGCTCAAGCTCCAGTTTGATTCGACCAGACTTAGTGCCTGTTTGGATGAGCTTATATCAGTAGAGCTTTTGTTAGTAGAGCTTTTGTCAGTAGAGCTTTTCTAAAAAGAACTTTTCTAAGAAGTCAGTTGATTGTTTGGCTGTCATTTAAAAAGAGCTTTTTTGAAAGAGCTTCATATAATAAACTGTTTTGCAACATAAAAATAAAAAACACTTTTAATGTTAACTATATTTTATTTTGTAATAAAAATTATTTATGCATATAAATATTGTTTAAAATATATTAAACAATATGCAAAGCACAATATATTAATTATTATATAATTTAAAACCATATAAAACATAAATAAATATATATCTAACCAAATCTTTCATATGGATTATAATATAAGTACAACTAATATAAAAAATAAATATTAAAACATATAAAAAAGTCAAATAATATTATCTAAATCTCAAAATAAACGTGAATATGTGTTTATGGGTATTGTGGGAATTATGTATAAAACATAAAAGTAAAAGGAACTAAAAAAAAGACTCGTTAATTGATCTGAAAAATTTACCTCAAAAAGTGCTTTTTTTGAAAGGCTTCAAATTTAAGCTTCTCAAAAAGTTATATTTCAGCTTCCAAAAAAACCATTTTTATGAAAAAAGTGCTTTTAGATTTCATAGCCAAACACTTAGTTTTTTTTTTAAAAAAGCTTTTATGATAAAAAAATACTTATTCACCCTCCAAAAGCTGAACCAAACAGGCACTTAACCTATACAATTGGATTTAGATAGGATTGGAAGCAAGGCTTTCTAACGGATAAATTCTTAATTCGACTAATATCTCGTGATACTTAAGTTTCATGAAAAAAAATTAATGATTAAAAAATTCAACTCGATCGGTTCAACCGTTAAAATTTTGAACTAATTGATTTTTTAGTTTGAAAAAAAATTCATTCATATAACTTTTATTATTTAAAGTCGATTATTTATTAATTAATCCGTCGGTTTCATAAATTAATCACTTTTTATAAATATATACTTAATTTTTAACATTTTTCTTTTTTAATTAAAATTCGATTGGTATGGAACGCCTCCTTTAACAGTACTTCAAGATTTTTGTCTTAATAATTTAATTTATAGTATCGTGGAAAAGATAAATATGTATATAAAAAATGACGAAATAGTAGACAACAAGATGGGGGCTCAGAGACCGAAGCATGTGATGGACCAAAGTTGGCAACAGGTGACGTTAAATGTGGATGGACACAGAAAAAATGTAGTGAAGATCTGAAGCTTTGACTTCAATTCTATCATCACCTTATCATGAAAAAGCATTGTCCCAGATTTCTGATGATTTGGGTGGGTTTTTTTACATTATCTAGGATAGCAATTACATCCAATGTTTTAAAACTCGACTTAAAGTTAAATACAAAAAGTTTAAGTTTCAAGGGATTTAACCGATACTAAATTATTATAAAATTGAATAAAATTAAAAAATTTAAAATATAATTGAATGAGACTGTTCTTACTCGTTAAAAAATTTGAATTGAATATTTTTCATATTGAGAAACCCGAACTCAAGAGGTTCAACCCGATTTCAAGAAATATCATTTTGGTTTGAAATTTTAAAATATCCAAAAATAAAAATTGTAAAACTTGATAGGCTTGGACTCGGGATATACAATCAAAACTCAAATAACAACATTCAGTGAAGGTCCCATTAAAACGCAGGATTTTGAGAGGTCTAATAGTACGTATACTTAACCTTATTCAACATATTTATATGTAAAATAATGATAATAAAAACTATAAATAAATATATAAAAATAAAAATATAATACAATAATAGATATACTCAAACTCTAAAAGCTCCAATCCTTATTTGAAACTCAACTGGGCTTTTTGGTCTGACCAGAAGCCCAACGATACTTGTTAGATTTTCAAACTAAATCGAAACTGAACAGCTTGATCCGATTGAACCTTACAATCTCATATTTTGAGTGATCAACTTTACATATCAGATAACATGTTCAAACCAAATAGTATTAACAGATTTAACATAGCTTCATTCCCGATCAATCATCTCTTTAGATGAATGATAACGTGCATCAGAAACAAACCTGCAGACTGACAGACATTTGCTGCATGATGAACTGGTCGATCCATCCTCCATTGTAGGTTGCTATAAATGGCATTTATTGATCGACCCTTTTTTTCTAATAAACATATGAACTATAAAATGATGATCCAATCACTGATCCCACCATTTCCCGATTCCCAAACTTGGACTTGAATGAGCCAACCAAACAGTAATTATTACTCTCTACCATCACTAATGAACCCTAGTCTGAAAAACCAGTCGCTTTCTTCACCTCTCCATTGGCTCCACCTTTCTCTTCTTGTTCTTCTCAGTTGCTTCACTGAAGCTCTAGTCAAGCTTCCCGATAACGAAACCGTATCAGCTGTAATAGCTTTCGGAGACTCCATTGTTGATACAGGAAACAATAACCGTTTCGAAACGCTTGCCAAGTGCAACTTTCCACCTTATGGACGAGACTTCATCGGAGGAGTACCCACTGGAAGATTTTCCAATGGAAAGGTCCCCTCTGATTTATTAGGTACGTTAATAAATATTGATAAACACGGATATCAGGACATTTAAATCTATTATTTGTTCATATAATCTAATGATAACATGTTTTTTTCAATTTCAGCTGAAGAGTTGGGAGTTAAAGACCTCTTACCAGCTTATAGGGATCCAAACCTGCGACCTGAAGATTTACTCACAGGTGTTTGTTTTGCTTCAGGTGGGTCTGGATACGACCCTCTGACACCTAAAATTATGGTACCTAAGCCTGGAACTTGTTTTTCTTCATCATCTTCAACACTGAGTGATTCATCCACAATTAACGAACTTTCTTCTTCCTCTTCTGTGAATTAGATGGTCACATCACTAGATGATCAATTGCAAGAGTTCAGAGAGTACAAAGAGAAGTTGATAGGGCTTATTGGAGACGAAAGGACAAGCTATTTGCTAGAGAAATCGGTAGTTATAGTTGTCCAAAGCAGCAATGATATTGCTAATACCTATTTTAATTCTCGTGTTAGAGAATCTCAATACGATATTTCCTCTTACTCCGACCTTTTGGTAGACTCTGCCACAAATTTTGTAAAGGTAAAGGTTTTTTTAATTTGCTTGTCTTAATTTTTTTATTCTATAAATCACTTAAATTAGTATATAAGTTTAGAAATATTCCACGAACTTAGGAGCTATAGTAATTTTCGGTTTATGTGATTTAACAACACCACGTACCCTTCGGTTTTTGTCATCTCGGTATGCCCTTTCCTGAAAATTTTGTTAATATGTTAACTAATTTATTCGAAATTTATAAATTACTATATGTATTCAATCGTTATATAGTCTCCATTTCGATGTAATATGATTCTCAATGGATCAAAACATTATGAGTGAAAAAAAGAAAAAGTTTGACCTCTTCCTAACAAGCTCATTTTGATAAATGGAGGAGTTGTATGGGCTTGGAGTTCGTAGAATTGGGATCTTCGGAGCTCCGCCGCTGGGGTGTGTACCATCGACAAGAACGGTGGCCGGAGGTATGACAAGGGATTGCAGTGAGGTGTACAATGAAGCATCACAGATATTCAATACCAAGCTATCCAAAGCCATGGATTCCCTGGAGAACAACTTGCAGTCTAGTAGGGTGGTCTATATTGATGTCTACACACCTCTACTAGATCTCATCCAAAATTATCAATCATATGGTTTGTTTACTGTTCTTTTTTGGAGTTCACTCGTGTCTAGACATGTCATTTGGGCCAAGCCCGTCAGACTCGGGCTGTCCAAGCCTATGGACCAACACTTATAACAAAAATATCATTTTTTATTATTTATTTTTAAAAATAAAACATAGGTTCATTCTCATATCTTAAACATTTAAGGTTTCTCATATTCACCTTTGCTAAAAGAATGAAAAATTTTAAAGTTTTTTTGTGACAAACTATCTCGGACCGACTTTAATTAAAATTAATTACTAAAGTTTAGTTTAATTGACTTCATATTTGAATGTTAGGGTCGAGTTTAGATTTGACAAAAGTTTTTTAGGTCTGACCATTTGTAAACTATGGTACGGTTCTAATCAAAATCACTTAGTCAAATCTAATTTGATTAGGTTAATGATTAAATATCAGATCTGATCATGTTGAAATTTGACAAAATCTCTTTGGATGTGACAATTTATAAGAAATAGATCGGTATAATTAATATGAACAAGTTAAGTCTAAGTTGGTCAGATTTAGACTTTGCAAAAATCTTTTTAGGTCTAAATAATTGTAGAATAATAGACCGATATAACTTAAAATCGATAAATCAAATAATGTTAAACTGAGTTTGAGTGCCAATCTAATTATTTTCGGTTCAAAATCATTGTCATCTTTTCTTTTTCTTTTTTCTAATTGATAACAATTATTTCTTGTACTTTTCAGGCTTTGAATTTGGGGACAAAGGATGCTGTGGTACAGGGGAGATAGAGTCAGCAGTGTTTTGCAACCAATTGAACCCGCACACATGTGAGGATGCTTCCAAGTATGTGTTCTGGGACAGTTTTCATCCCACAGAAAGAACATACAGGCTCTTAGTCTCTCGCGTTCTCCAACAATATGTGAACCGATTCCTTTAAGACACTTCCAGTTTCTTGTTTAAGTCTCTCCCTAATTTCAATTTCATTAAATTAATAATTTTACTTAAGTTGATTTTTACAAGTTTGGCCTCACAAATTTTTGTGTTTCCTTTTTAAGAATAACTAAAAAAATACATATAATCAGACCTTTTGTTCATAAGAGACCATATTTCAAAATAATTTATGTATTTTTAAATAAACAAAAAATAACTTACCTGTTATTAGAGATTATGGAAAATAATTTATTTTGTGAGATGAAAGAGTACCCAATTTGTTGGGGATATCTCCTCAAAGATCAATTACTCTTAGATATGAAAATTGGGACACAGATGGAACCGACTTAAAAAAAATGTATTTGAACCCAAGCTTATTCTGAAGCCTAATTGGATTTGATAGTCCAAGTTTGAGTTCAAGCCTCATTGTTTTTGAGTGAATTGAAGTTTAATTTTATTTATAAAATTGAAAATCACATCATTTTATTCAAAAATAATATGATTTTATTTTAAATATTTTAGGATTCAGGCAAGGTCAGGACGGAAAACTCGAGCCCAAATTTGTCTTGAAGTCTAAAATTTTGAAAAAACTTGTCCGAGTTGGCCAAAAATCAGTCCACTTAAATTGGATATATTGACTTTGGATCGGATTACGCTAAGTTGGTTCAGGCTAATTCAGTCAAACTTGATTACGCAATTTAATGCATGGTATGGTATGACTAAAAGAAAAGGGAGAATTGTTCTTGTTATTTAATTAATTTGAAGATCCAAATTTTAATCCCAAAATACAATTTTTTTCCTAAATTTTGATGAAAAATTAAGAAAGAGATTCTTTAAAAATCATAAAATACAATTTTATCAAAGTCTTGCGAGAGAGGAGCAACAGATCCCTACGCAAGAACGAAGAGCAACGACTTTGATTTAGGGATTTTCAACTCCAAAAGACGTTGTTTAGTTCTATTTAATTAGTTAGTTTAATTAACCAACATAGTTTAGTTAAACTAAATTAGTTAATTTAATTAAGTCTGATATGTATAAGTGTTTAGGTTTTTAAAACACGTGACAAACCATGTTAACAAAGTTGATGGAGACACAAATGTTAGATTATGATTGAAAAATTGAAAGTTTAATTATTTAATTGTTACTTTTTAAAATTCAAATTATAATTACAAAATTGAATAAAGTTTGAGATTTTTTTATAATTAATTCATTAGTTTATCAAAATTTTAGATTTTTTTCTTTTAAACCCCTTTATTCTATAGATTTAACATAGTTTAGATACAATTTTGCAAGTTTAAGAACTTAATTAATAAAAACTAAAATATAAATAACTAAATTTAACTTACCATAAAGTTCAAAGATATTAGAGGCTTTTTTTAAAGTTGATATTTTAATATGAGAAATTAACAGTCTAAGTCCGAAAAACTTGAGTTAAAATTTTTAAAAAATTTTGAAAATTAATTATATGGTTTAGACTTATTTAAATTTTTTAAATATGATTAAAGTTTTATTATATTTGAATTCAATTTGACTAAGGTAAACTGATAGAACGGAGGAAGAAGAAAGAATTAGGCTTTTGTAAGTACTTACTTATTTTTGTTGCTGTTTAATTTAATTTAACTATTTTAATTAATAATAATTAATTACAATTTACAAAATTAGGATATGCGAATCCACAACATCTGGCATTTTATGTGTCATTAAATATGTCTGATGGGACTTGTCATGTCATCTCCATTTATGGAGACACTACCATCATATTATATTTGAAAAAATTTAAAATTTTAAATATTTAATTGTTATGTTTAAAAAATTAGGCTATAATTAAAAAATTGTAAAATGTCGAGGATTTTTTTAACTAATCAAGTAAAAATTATAGTTAATTATTTAAAAAAGCTCAAACTTTCATCAAATTCTCAATTATAACTCAAACTTTAAAAAATAACAAAAAATGCTCAAACTTTTATTTTTTTAATTCTAACCTGACATTAGTTTTATCGTTATCTTTGCTGACGTAGCACTGTCACGTATTAAGAAACCCTTATTAATCAGACACCTCAACGTTATTAAAATAAGTGAGTTCTATTATTAAAATGACGTCGTTTCTTAATGATACTAAAATTAAAAAAAAAAAGACAATACGACATAATCAAAAGAAATTGAAATGTGTTTGATGAGAAATCAGAAATATATCTTATTTATCATCCTCTATTTCTGTCTCTTCCTGTTGTCTCTTTTTGGACTATCCCCCAAAAATGACGAGAACACACTTATCTATGTCATTAAACCTCACAACGATCTTTTTTCATACAAAGGTAGTCTATGGTCCTTCATGTATGAATTCCTTATCAGAACTATAAGCTGAAAAGCTACAAAAACCTAAAGCATTTTGCAGAGAAGATAGAGTTCACAAGGTACTAGTAGTAGAAATATTTCCCCTCAACTGAAATATCTCAGCTACAATCCTTGCCCAAGCACTAAATGATCGTAATAGAAAGTGTTCGTTTGGCGGACACTTTTCTTGAACTTGCTAGTTAAATGAAAATTTTTTCCCATATTTTAAGGCAAATTTAGTATTGAATGTGTGACTTTTAATGGAGATTTTTGATTAGTTACAAGAAAAACATGGAAAAAAAGTTAAAAATGAACAGAACTAGGAAGGAAAGAGAACAAAAGAAGCAAATGTGGGGCTCTTAATTTCCTCTATCAAGCATATAATTTTCCCAACATTTCTCGTTACTTTCTTTATTTCCAAACGCAAAACACAACAAGAAGAGAGAGAAAGCAAGCCTAACGCGCCAACTCATTGAGCTGAATCAAAACAAAACAAATTCAAAATAAACCAATAGGCTCATCCTAAGAAGAAGAAGAAAACTTTTCATTATCTAAAAGAAACATCGGCAACAAGCCCAACACCAACTCTGTCCAACCTCTTGACCATAGCAACAACTTCAAATTACTCTCCCGCCAGAATGCCTCCACCATCCTTCCCCCACTATCCTTCCCTCTTTCTTCATTATCTATTACAGTATTTGTCATGGGCCCTGCTCCGCTTATAGTACACCTAAAAGTTTCGGCCTCCAAAGTTGCCTTCTTGACCGCTTCCCCCCTTGGAATCAACGACGCTCTTTTGGGCTCTACGATCTTATCGACCAATAATACCTTTCCTAACTCCAGCAAATTCCCTTTAAGTAAGGACACCACCAATGCCCCAGCTTGACTGCAATTCTACACATGGTGGGACATCCCTACTTCTATTGACAATGTTGTCCTAATTTTCTTGGTGGGTGGGTTCTTCAAGTCAGGATTAACCAGCATAAAGATCAAATCTTTTTCTGTTTCAAGAGTATCGTCAAGAAACGACATAATTTCAATAATGTAACTCAATTCTGCTAGTGACGCTGATATATCCGATTAATAAGGGTCCCTTGACACATGATAGTGCCACGTAAGTAAAGATAACGATGGGACTAATTTCGGGCTATAATTGAAAAAATTAAAAATTTGAACAATTTATCGCTATTTCTTAAAGTTCGAACTATAATTGAAAAATTGACAAAAGTTTGATCTTTTTTAGTAATTAGCCTTAGAATTATTGGAATATTAAACCGTATAAACATGCTCAAAAAATTTATACAATTTTAGAGCTTTCCAATTATGATGGGCTAGTCCCGCCAAATTTTTTAAAATAATTAACTTTTTTTTATTTAGTTAGCTTATGCTTAATTGAAAAGACTTGAGTCTGGACTTATGGATCAGCACATTATTGTCATCCTTACTTTTCAAATTGTGATAAAAAATTACAACGTGATAAAAAATTACAAGCTTTTCTCTCTAATCAGAAATTCAAAATTTCCTTTATGAAATTGAGAATACAAAAGAATATTAGTACTAATTGATTTAAATAATATTTTTTAGAAAATGAACAGAGTAAAAATAATTGAAAACATAAATATTACATGTCGCCACCTCACCGGCATTGCCCAATCTTATCCTTCTTTAAAAGCAGTTGTTGCGTGTCGTTTTTGTCTTTTAAGTCACCGTCAAAGGCAGCGAGCGAGAGAGAGACAAGCTCCAAACGACATCTGGAAAGCGATAACGATGTCGAACACCAGAAAGATTATTCTCAGGAGTTCCGACGGCGAGACCTTCGAGGTCGACGAGGCGGTTGCGCTCGAATCTCAGACCATAAAGCACATGATCGAAGATGACTGCGCCGACAACGGAATCCCTCTTCCCAATGTCACCAGCAAGATCCTCTCCAAGGTCATCGAGTACTGTAAGAAGCACGTCGAGATTCCCAAGTCCGACGATGACCTCAAGGCTTGGGACGCCGAGTTCGTCAAAGTTGACCAGGCCACGCTCTTCGATCTCATCCTGGTACGATTTCTGTTTTTTTTTTTCCCATTTTATTACCCTTCCGTTCTTTTAGTTTCTGATTCCAATTTTCGTTGAGTTAGGGAATTGTGTGTGAGGATTTGGGATTTTGCGTTTCATTTGATCTGATTATTGAAGGGTTGGGGTTGGTTTGATTAGCGATTGATGTTGTGATTGTATTGGGTGTGAGAAGGCTATTGTTTAGGGTTTTGATACAAGTTATTCAGATTTTTCTTAGTGCAAGATGAACTTGTTCAGTTAGTTAATACGAACCCTGTGCAATTTGTTGAACTGAGAAGTTTGAATCTTTGTGGAACCACAGAAGTCCAATTTAGCCCATTATTACATAATTTAGTTGTTGCAATAAAATGGTTGAATTGGCAGTTAGTTTTTGATTTCTCGTTGACTTTAGGAGTTGTATATTGAATGCAAATTGCAGTATTCGTTAATCAACTCGCTTCTTTGATCAGTCTAGGTATGGTTTAATTTGGAAGTGATCTTTGTTATCTTGTTCAACTTTAAGACGATTATATGAAATGCTTCTTTGTGAAAAGGATTTGAGTTAATACGTAACTTGTTCTGTTGCTACAAATTGATGAAATGAAAAGGTGAGGTACACACTGCAGATTAGTACTAATGTGAATTCCTATGAATGGTGGGCTTTGGAAGAAGGACTGAAGAAACACCATAACTCGTCTGAGAATTTTCAACATATGCATTTGAGGATGCCTGTAAATCTTCTTAGACTCTCTCCCTCTTAAATTTCTAACTTCCAAGAGTGCTCCATGAAAGGTGCAACATGAACGGGCCAGATTTAGAACTCCGATATCTTTCAATTAAGCTTCTGAAGTTTGCAGCAATCCTGATTACTGATAGTGATGCCTTTTGGTGGAGGATTTATACAGTAAGGGATTTCAATGCTTAAGAAGATCTATCCATCAGTGATATCTCAGTTGTGGCATTCCAAAATTGGAGCCTGCTTACAGCTGCTGCTGAAACTAGGAATCAGGAGCACTCTCAGCCGCAAGAGCTTGACACAACAAATGTTAAGATCCATTCTATTTTGTTATTTAAGTTCCCAACTTCCCCACCCGCACCTCTCCCTTCCTCTTTGTGTGTTAATTTGGGTGAATGCAATAATATAGCTAATGGTTGAACTTGTTTCAGTTATTGTTTTTCTTCCATCTCTCTGTTTTATTTACCCTTTACAGTCAGACATGTGATACTGATTTTTACCTTCCCTTCTGTTTCAGGCCGCCAACTATCTTAACATAAAGAGTTTGCTGGATCTCACTTGTAAGACAGTAGCAGACATGATCAAGGGCAAAACTCCAGAAGAGATCCGCAAGACGTTCAACATCAAGAATGACTTCACACCAGAGGAAGAGGAGGAGGTTCGCAGAGAGAACCAATGGGCCTTTGAGTAAATCATAAGAAAGAACATTTATGATTTCTGGTTCCTTGATTTGCTTCTGTACTAGGGGGTTTCGGGTTAAAGATATGCAAGCAATAGCAAAAACAGTGACCTAGCTTCGTGTAATGTGGTATTAGACTGGTTCGTATATAGTGTTGTACTTTAAACTACGCTATGGTATCCTCTGTGACACACCGTTCTTGAGCATTTTGGAAATCCCTCTAGTTTTTAGATTTTCTGTTTCTGAAACTGATGGCCTTGGTAGCTCTCAATTGCACAAGATCAATTCATTTTACATTGGGAAGAAACCAAGTAAACTCGGCTTTTTTTATCAAAGGGCGTTTGGTTTTGTTTTTATTTTTCTATTGAAGTTTTTAGTTTCGGCAGAGACAAATTAGGCTGAATTATAGAATTACACATGATCAGCTAACCCAGCCATCATTTCTCGTAACTATTTGTCTTTTCTTCTTAAGTCTCATTGCTTGCAACAAATGGAATTCGAACTTTATAATTATCATTACTCCATGTAATCGACCCAAAAACCTCTCCCTCCATTAAACTGGCATAAAAGTGATAAGCAAATGGATGAAAATAAGGTATTTTATTTATATTTAGCTACAGCCTCGTGGTATAGTCTACAAGAACTAAGCTAACCAGCCACTAATGGCCCTTCAGCTATTAGTCGAAACAATGCAAGTATTCCGATATCCTAGCCTTGCACTACCCCATCCCTTACATAGTCCTTTGCTCTCTCTCCTCTAACTAACTTCTCTAACCGTTTGATGACTCACCCCTCCCTGCCTTAGTGAATCTCCTAGCATATGTCAACGTGGGTTTGTGGCCCATGTGCAGTCCCTTCTCCCTCTTCCTCCTAGCATATGTCAATATGGGTTTAGGATCCGTATTGCTATCAATTCCACCCCCTACAGAATCTGCCTTGTCCTCAAGGCAGAAGGAAGGAAATTGCTGCTGTATTTGAGCAGCTGCTGTCCATGAAGCTTCATCAATGGGTCTGCCCTTCCATAGCACAAGCCACTCAACTGTTTGCTCCTAGTTTTTCTGAACAGTCCGCTCCGCAAGGATGGCTTCAGGTGCTAAAGGTTCAATGGAATCAACCTCTAACCCTGAAGGAAGAGTAGGTTCGGACACATGATTGCCAATCATCTTCTTAAGCTGGGAAATATGGAACACCGGGTGAATTCTTGAAGCATCTGGAAGAGCCAGCTTGTATGCCACCGCTCCAAACCTAGCTATCACCTGAAAAGGGCCAAAAAAATGAGCAGACAGCTTAGGACAAATTCGCCTAGCCACTGACACCTACCGGTGGGGCCTAAGCTTAACATAGACTCAATCTCCCTCCGCCAACTGAACATCCCTTCGCTTTCCATCTGCTGCAGATTTCATCACCTGTTGAGCTCGAACTAAGTGGAATTTGAGCTGTCTCAAGGCTTCATCCCTATCAACCAATACTCCATTCACAGCATCAATAGGAGACTCCCCAATGAGGAAGTAAGGAACCTTAGGTGGAGGTCGACCATACACCACTTCGAAAGGAGTAGTGGCGGTTGAGGAGTAAAACGAGGTGTTGTACCAAAATTCGGCCCAAGATAGCCAGTTATGCCACTGTTTAGGTTGCTCAGATACAAAACACTGGAGGTAGGTTTCAAGACACCTGTTGACCACCTCGGATTGTCCATCCGTTTCCGGATGATACGAAGTACTCATGCGAAGAACCGTTCCTTGCAACTTCCAAAGTTCCTTCCAAAAGTTACTAACAAAAATGGGATCCCGATCACTTACAATTGACTTGGGAATGCCATGGAGTTTAACTACTTCCTTCACAAAACAGTCAACCACAACCTTGGTGGTAAAAGGATGTTTGAGAGGAATAAAGCGAGCATACTTCGATAATCGATCCACCACCACCATAATGACCTCAAACCCTTGGCTCTTGGGCAACCCGGTTATAAAATCCATTGAGATGTCCTCCCAAACCGCATCAGGAATAGGGAGAGGTTGAAGCAACCCGACTGGAGCAAGAGTTTCATATTTGTGTTTTTGGCACACTTCGCATTCTCTCACAAACTGCCAAATCTGCCTCCGCATGCCAGCCCAGTACAAACATCCAGCTATCCTCTTATAGGTTTTAGTAAATCCAGAATGTCCTCCCATGGGAGTAGAATGAAACTCTTGCAAAAATTCTGGAATTAGGGAGGAAGTTTGAGGTAAAATCAACCTGGCTCCTTTGAATAATAATCCTTCGGACAATTGGAAATCTGAAACTGTTGTAGGGTGAGTGGATAGTTTCTGCAAAATGCTGGACAGCCAGGGATCTCCTCGGTATTCCTCTTGTAGCTTATTAGAATCGACCCAACTAGGAGCTAAAACTAGATGATGAAATTCTGATGCCACTGGTGCTCGAGATAAGGCATCAGCTGCCTTGTTATTGGGTCCTGGTTTGTAGAAAATCTCAAACTGGAAGCCCATCAACTTGGACAACCAATGATACTGATCAGGGGTGTTTAATCTCTGTTGTAAAAGATGCTTCAGTGTCTTGTGGTCGGTATACACCTTGAATGACCTCCCCAAAAGATAATGTCTCCAATGTTGGATTGCTAACACCAAGGCCATAATTTCCTTCTCATATACGGACTTAGACTTGGCAGTGGCTGATAGGGCCTTGCTGAAATAAGCAATAGGTCGGTTTTCTTGCATAAGAACAGCCCCCAAGCCATAACCTGAAGCATCACATTCCACCACAAACTCCTTGGAGAAATCTGGTAGGGTGAGGACCGGAAAGGAAACGAGGCAATTCTTCAACTCATCAAAAGCTCTCTGTGCCTCGGTGCCCCAAGAAAAATTATCCTTCTTGGTGAGTTCAGTGAGAGGCCGAGCAATCTTCCCATAATCCTTGATAAACTTCCGATAGTATCCGGTGAGACCAAGGAACCCTCTAACCCCTGTCACATTATTGGGAGTAGGCCACTCTCTCACACTTTTGATTTTGTTAGGATCCATTGCAACCCCTTCGGCCGAAATAACATGCCCTAAATACTCGATGGATTGTTGCCCGAATAAGCATTTCTTCTGATTAGCAAAAAATTGATGCTCAATTAAGAGCTGTAAGGCTTGGCCCAACTGCTTGAGATGCTGCTGCCAACTACTACTATAGATTAGTATGTCGTCGAAGAAAACCAGCACACCTTTCCTTAGGAGGGGTCTAAAAACCGAATTCATGGTGGATTGAAAGGTGGAGGGGGCATTCATGAGCCCAAAAGGCATGACTAGATATAGTGGCCCTCATGAGTCCTGAAAGCGGTCTTATGCACGTCCTCACTCTTGATTCGGATTTGGTGAAATCCGGACTTCAAATCAATCTTAGAAAAATACTCGGATCCATGCAACTCATCAATAAGCTCGTTGATGGTAGGAATTGGGAACTTATCCGGAATTGTTATCTTGTTCAGAGCACGGTAATCTACACACATTCTCCATGAGTGATCCTTCTTTTTCACAAGGATTACTGGACTAGAAAACGGGCTGGTGCTGTGACGGATAGCTCCAACTGCAAGCAATTCTCTGACTTGTTGCTCAATCTCGTCCTTATAGTGATAAGCATACCTGTAAGGACGAACACTCACCGGATTAGCTCCACTGACCAGATTAATGGCATGGTCATGGCCCCTTGAAGGAGGAAGGCCCTGCGGCTCTTGGAACACCAATTGACTTGCTTGCAAAACTAAGTTTAATTCATGAAGCTGATCTGGTGGTAAGGTGGTAGTAGTCTCCGAAACAAGCATTCTCACTTCACCACCTTGCTGCTAAGTTTGGGGTTCCATGGCGATGGACTCAAGCATGCCTTGCAAGGCCGAAAGCTGTTGGGGTTGATCACTGCCCTGTCCCCTTAAGGTGACTACCTCCTTTCCCTGTTCAAATCCCCACTTTACCGTTTTCTGCTTGAAATCCACCCTTACTTCCCCCAAAGTTTCCAACCATTCAGCACCCAAAACCAGATCTATTCCTCCCAACTGCAAAATGTAAGCGTCGATCCTCAACTCCACATTTCCGACTGATACCACCAGTCCCCTACATCGGCCCTGTGAGAAGCATTTTGTCCCATTCCCTAATTTCACTCCATAAGCTGCTGTTGGAATAACTGACAACCCCAAAGTCGACACCAGGTCTTGTGAAAGGTAATTGTGGCTTGCCCCACTGTCAATGAGGAGCAAGATGGGAATTCCTGTCAATTTGCCCTCAATCTTGAGAGTTTTGGACTGGACGATCTCCCTATATTCTGCGACATGGCAGACCATCTCCCATGCTTCTCCCTCGTCGGGTTCCTCTTTATTCTCCACTCCAGAAGGTGACCCCTCTTCTTCTTCGTTTCCCTCCCAAATCAGTAGTCGTAGATGTTTATCGGGGCAGATATGGTTAGGGCTATAGTGTTGCCCACATTTGAAGCATAACCCCTTGATCCTCCGATCCATCAATTCCTGGTAAGAAAAGTTTTTGGTTCCCTTTAGTGGTCCGTCGGTGGCCCTCTCCATGCCGGGACGACGATAAGCTCCTCCCTCACGAGTCCCCCACTGATTTGCGCCGTTGCTGGTCGACGTTTGGGGTCGGGTTACCCCGGGTCGTGAACCCACCCAGTTACGTCCCCCTACAGTCGGGTTGGGAGGCCCGACTCGTGGGCCGCCCATGGGTCTCCAGCCCGCATTTGGCTTGAAATGTGACGATGGAGCAAGCTTCCTCTCCACCGCACGAGCTGCTGCTATCAGTCGATAGCGAGAAGGAGGATCCAGCGCTACTACCTCCAGTCGTATATCCTCCCGCAGCCCTCCAAGGAAGAGTCCCATGTATTGATCTTCGGGAAGAGGAGGAACCTGAGCCATCAACATCTCAAAGGTCTCCACATATTCATCCACGGTTCCCTGCTGTGTCAACACCTTCAGCTGGGAAAATGGGTTTCCCGACATAATGATCTCCATACCGATCAAACAAGGCCCTCTTGATGGTCTCCCAGTCCAACTCCGACCTCGATGCTAACAGGACCTTAAACCAGTGCCAAGTCATGCCTTCCATGCTGATTTGAGCCAGCTGTACCCGAAGCTCGAGTGGGGTGTCCTGAACAGCAAAATACATTTCCGCTCTCGAGACCCATCCTACCGGGTCATCACCTTGGAATGGAGAGAGCTCTATTCGTTTAGCTCGAAGCTGGTGTTCCTCCGTCATCGTGGAAGTAACATCACTCCCTTCGGCTGCCGTCTGGATCGATTTGCCTCGTTCCATCAAACTGGACCCAGCCTCTGGTGATTTTTGCGCAGCTTGACGTTGGAACCCCTCATGTAGCTCGACGTGCATCGCCGCTAATGCCCTGGAGAGGTCATCCACACCCTTATGTAAACTATTCAGTTGTACCGTATGATCCATCAACTTCGTTTCTACTGCAGTCATCCGAGCATCCATTGCTTCCCATTTCTGTTGC
>JAOQMQ010000006.1:815917-846070 GCA_027563845.1 Erythroxylum subrotundum | reverse complement strand
TCTTCCCTAGCTGAAATCAACCGGACTCATGGATCCGAATAACGATGTTCAACCTCAGCAAAATCTGACTGAACCAGGTTTCATTTTCAAATTTAGACCTTATCAAAATTTTAAATTTAAACTAAACTAGTAAGTTCACATATCATATCATTTTAAATGTATATTATTTATTAAAATAAAATAATTTTATGATATTTTTGAAATTAAAACATAATTTAGTACAATAACATATGCAAAAATTATAATTCATAAGGTAATTAAATTTGATAAATAATTACAAAAGTTAAAGTATTTTATTTTTTATATAATTATAACCTAAATTTTAAATTTTAAATTTAAAACTAATTTGTAAAAAGTCTATTACGCACCCTAGAAGCATAGTTTTTTGAAACAAAAAAGTTACCTGCATCACTATGTTCCCTCCCAGGACAACGTTGGACTCAAAAACCCTGTTAATCGTAGTAGCACCAACTGTAAGAATCCATGGTGCAACATTCACAACACTCCCTGAAGCAGGACCATCGTTCCCTCCATAGCAGACAACGATGATTCCATTCTGAACAGCGTGAAATGCTCCAATGGCAATCGGATCTTCCTTCAAATCAGGAAGTGTTCCAGGACCAAGTGAAACTGATATTACATCTATGTTAACGATGTTAACAAGTAGTATTTTGAGAAAAGTCGTAACCTCTCTATGTTAGGCTGATAATGTAAATATAATGAGGAATTACAATTATAATAGGAAAGCGTTTGTGTGAGTAAATTTACTCTACCACATTATCACATCCTTAACACCCCTCCTCAAGTTGGAGCATAAATATTAATAATACCCAACTTGTTACATATATAATCAACCCGATTTCTCACTAATGATTATGTACAGATATCCGCTAATTGTTCTCCAGTTCCCACATGACTTAATGAAATCAAATTTTGTTGAACTTTTTCTCTAATAAAATGGCAATCAACTTTGATGTGCTTAATTCGCTCATGAAAAACAGGATTCGTAGTAATGTGAAGAGCGGCTTGATTATCACACCATAGCTCCATTGGACTTGTGTAAACGATGCCTATCTCATCAAGTAATTGTCTTAGCCACATCAATTCACATGTAGCTTGTGACATAGCCCTGTATTCCGATTCAACACTTGATCTACCTACCACTGTTTGTTTCTTACTCTTCCAAGAGATCAAATTCCTTCCCATAAACACACAATAATCTGAAGTGGATAGTCTGTCACTTGGAGCCCTACCCAATCTACTTCTGAAAGTGCTTCTATTTTTCCATGATCATGATTTGAATAGAGTATACCTTTTCCAGGAGTTTGTTTTAAATATCTCAAGATATTCATTACTACATCCCAATGGGATGTGCGTGGAGTACTCATGAATTGACTTACTACACTCACACAATAGGCTATATCTGGTCGAGTCATAGTGAGATAATTAAGTTTTCCCACTAATCGTTGATATTGCTCAATGTCCTCAAGTAATTCTCCATCTTCTACACTAAGTTTCAAGTTTGGTGCCATAGGAACTTCCAGAGGTTTTGCACCAATCATTTCAGTCTCTATTAGCAAATCAAGAACTTATTTTCTTTGGCAAATAAATATTCCCTTTTTACACCTTGATACTTCAATGCCTAAGAAATATTTGAGTTGCCCGAAATCTTTTGTTTGAAATTGACTTTGTAGGAAGTCTTTAACAATTTGTATGCCTCTCTCATCACTACCTATGATAATTATATCATCCACATAAACCAACATTAATATCAGTCCTGCATTCGTCTTTTTCCAAAATAAATAATGATGATAATGGCTTCGCTTTAAGCCAAAGTTGATAACAACTTCACTTAATCTCTCAAGCCATGCCCGTGGTGATTGCTTTAAACCATATAAAGACTTTTTCAATTTGCACACTTTAGTATCACTCCTCTAAGCAACAAAACCAGGTGCTTGCTCCATAAAAACTTGCTCTTGCAGCTCACCATGAAGAAAAGCATTCTTGACATCAAGTTGGATTAAAGGCCAATAGGACGATGCAACTAAGGAAATAAGTAGACGAATAGAAGACATTTTGGCAACTGGAGAGAAGGTTTCCATATAATCAATACCATACGTCTAAGCATAGCCTTTGACCACTAACTGAGCCTTCAAGCAAGCAATAGAACCATCTGGATTCATCTTGATAGTATACACCCACTTGCATCCAACGACTTGCTTCCCAAGAGGTAATTCAACCAAGTCCCACGTTTGGTTAACATCCAAAGCATCCATTTCTTCCTGCATTTCTTGTCTCCACTCCTCATGAGAGAAAGCTTCCTTTACAGACTTAAGAATCACAACTGAGTCTAAGGAAGACATAAAGGCACTAGAAATAGGTGAAAGCAACTCATAATAAACAAATGAAGATATAGGGTACTTACAGGAACGTTTACCTTTGCAAAGCGCAATGGGAGGTTGAGACTTGGATCTCAGGACCCTAAATAGCGATGCAATTTAGGAGAATAATATCGATAACCTTTCTGGAGTCGAGAGTATCCAAGGAAAATATATTTTACTTTAGGATCAAGTTTGGAGACAGATGGACGTATGTCATATATAAAACAAGTATAACCAAAGACATGAAGAGATAAAGAAAAGAAAGGTTGCAAAGGAAACAAAATAGAAAATGGAGCTTTACCGTTAAGAACTGCTGAGGGCATGGGATTAATAAGATAGCAAGCAGTGGAGACAACATCGACCCAAAAATATTTCGGGACCTTCATTTTGAATTACAATGCCCAAGCAACTTCCATAAGGTGTCGATTCTTTCATTCAGTAACTCCATTCTGTTGTGAGGTAACAACACAAGAAGATTCATGAAGGGTACCTTGTTGTGACAAAAAAGAAGTAAGGGGCAGAGAAATATTCCTTGGTGTTATCATTGTGTAATATTTTAATTGTGGAATCATGTTGGGTACGAATCTCAACACAAAAGGTAGTGATCACATTGAATATTTCATAACGATTTTTTATTAAATAGAGCCAAGTATTCCTAGAGAAATCGTCTACAAAAGTAATAAAATAACGAAATCCCAATTTTGACACAATAGGACTTGGACCCCAAACATCTGTTTGCACAATTTCAAATGGAGACGTAGCTCTCTTATTGACTTTAGGAAAGTGAGGAAAACGTTGATGTTTGACAAACTAACAAGGCTCACACTCAATGGAAGAAACTTGAACATTAGAGTACAAAATCTTTAAAGCCTTCATTGAAGGATGACTAAGACGACAATGTAAGATATCTGGACAGACGATACTAGAACAAACAGTGGGACTAGAACCGCGAACTAAAGGAGACTTCAAGATATATAAGACGTTGGACTCTCGACCTCTACCAATAATCTGTCTCATCCCAAGATCCTGAAAAAACATTGTCTAAGTAAAATTGTACACAACAATTGAGGGACTTGAAAATTTTACTAACAAATAATAAATTAAAGGGGAAGTCAGAAAGGTAAAGAACTTGAGATATAGGGATTTTTGAAGAGACAGTGGTAGTGCCTTTGCCAAGTACAGAAGCAACATAACCATTGGATAGAGTAATTAGGGGTAAGTTTTTAAACGGGGTAAATTGGATAGAATTCCTATGCCTCCAGTCATGTGGTCACTGGCCCCAGAGTCTATTACCCAATCATGAGGAATGGAGGATAGACATGCAGTGGGAGTACATGTATGTGCTATTATGGCAACGACATTAGATAAGGAAGTGTTCCCTCTTATAGGTTGAAATCGAGTGACAGCAACTAATTCATCTGCAGTCAGAGTGATGGTCTGAGTTTGCATCTCCTCCTTCTTAGGGACCAGGTCATTATCATGTGCTACTATACAGGCCTGTTGAGTTCTCTCCTTATGTTGTGATTGAGGACAATTGGCTATGACATGGCCAATTTCCTCACAGTAAAAACAAGATCAGGTTTCCTGTGTTCCTCTTCCCGCATCTCTTCCACCATGACCCCCACGTCTTCCTCCTCTAGCTCCTCCCCTACCTCCTCTACTAGAGCCAATACTTGCAAAAGCAACATTTTTGACTTGGATTCTCTAGGGAACTCAGATGTAGTCCTAAGAACCCGATGATATGCCTCAGTTAGAGTTAATTGGTCCACTCTAGTAAGAATCTGAGATCAGATATTGCTATATTCTTCTCCAAGACTCATCAAAAAGGCCATAGCCCTAAACTGATCACGTTGTCTCTGCATTTCTTCCACATTGGTTGTGATAGGCATCATCTGATTTAATTCTTCGATTAATTTTCTAAAAAAGGAATAATGGTCTCCTATAGGAGTGTCTTTCTTTTCTGTCTTCATAATATCAAGTATTACCCTATACTTATGAGACAGGTCAGCTTTGCCATGATATAGAGATTCCAAATGATCCTAAATCTCCTTAACTGTGTTACAGTGATTCACCATCTGTAAGACCCTAGGAACCAACGTTTGTCTTAATAGGCCAAATAACCTTTTGTCATCTGTAATCCACTGTGATTTAGTGTCTCCATCTTGTGCAAAAACGTCAATCATAAGATGGTCTTCCTTCATCACACCCCACGTAAATGCCTCTACAGATTTACGCCACTCAAGATAATTATTGGCACCTTCTAATTTCCAATCACAGATTTTGGTTGGAGTAGGGTTTAATTCGGCCACTGCCATACTTGGAAAGAGCTCCATCGTATCCCTTTTAATCTCATCCATATTAACTTTCTCATTGTTACTTCTGGTCTTCTCTAGATCACTAGTTGTAATATTTGGAGGAATGTCAACTCAGCTCTCCAACGTCTCCCCATCAACCACCTCTGGCTGTTCACTCACTGGCGTTGTCTCCCTCAAGCTGCGCAACCACTTTTGGTTGTTCACTCACTGACGTCGACCCCCGCAGGTTGTACGATCACCTCTGGCCGTTTACTCGCCGGCGTCAACCTTCGCAAGCTGCGTCTCTTTAGTGCCAATAATAGCGTTGCCGCTGCCACTACACTGTGGTGCGACATCAGTAATCGTACATTAGCATACTCTTAAACAACGTTAAGGCTCAAATAACCCAAATTGAGAGACTTGAAAGAACCAACTAGTCCTTAATCACAGGTGTCGATCCTATATGAGTTGAATTGAAAAGAAAGTTATGGGTTTTGGGTGAATTTGGGAATTAGGATTTCGGGATAGAAGGGATTTTGAGAACGAGGGGAGTTAGGGTTTTTGAGAATCAGGCTCTGATACCATGTTAACAAGTAGTATTTTGAGAAAAGTTGTAACCTCTCTATGTTAGGCTAATAATGTATATATAATGAGCAGTTACAATTATAATAGGAAAGTGTATCTGTGAGTAAATCATAGGATAACCACTATATCCCATGATTTACTCTATCACTTTATCACATCCTTAACAATCTACACCATCTGAAATGGCTTCCTCAAATGTTGCTAATATTTTGGACCCTGAACATCCATTGGCTTCGTAAACCTTGTAAGAAGCAATCCTGGATTCAGGCGAGCCGCCTTTTGTTGTTCCTGAAGCTAAACCATAGTAAGATGCACCTCAGACTAGTGCTCTCGCTACTGTTGAAGCTACATGGGTACCATGTCTGACAAAATCTCTCGGTGTCTCGAATTCGCCGCCATAACGCAGTACTATAAATCCAAGAGTACAGAAAACGCAGATCTAATCCAAGATCTATAAAGAACTCAAAAGTAGACGAAATCCTTAAGAGAAATAGAATATTTTAATTGAAAATAGGCAACGGTTCTTCCACAATACAATAAAGAAGTATTTATATGAGTTATAATTGATTTTCTCTTAAGGCCTCGGATACATGCTTTAAATGTCCCACATGCTCTTCAGTAGATCTACTATAGATAAGAATATCATCAAAATAAGCAAACACAAACTTATCGATGAAAGGTCGCAACACCTGGTTTATAAGACGTATAAAAGTGCTAGGTGCGTTGGATAATCTGAAAGGCATGACCAACCACTCATATAAGTCATCCCTTGTCTTCAAGGCTGTCTTCCACTCATCTCCAGGCCTTATTCTTATTTGATGGCATTCACTTTGAAGATCAATTTTAGAGAAAATAATGGCTTCACTAAATTGATCCAACATATCATCAAGTCACGGAATGGGAAATTTATAGCCAATAGTGATTTTGTTAATCGCTCTACTGTCCATGCACGTCCTCCAACTCCCATCCTTCTTCGGCATAAGTAATGCTGGCACTACACATGAACTCATACTCACCCGAATATGGCTTTACTTATCAACTCCTCTACTTTCTCTCGTAGAATCTCATTGTCTTTTGGGCTCATCCTATAATGAGGCAGATTAGGGAAGCCAGCTCTGTTGGACCCCGTTTCCGGAGCCCAACATACGGAGTCCTGAACCTTGTTCTTGAAACCCTGATGGTGATTTGCTGTCATTCCACAATGGTGGTGAGCGCACACTAAACAAACACCAAAATCATAAGTTGACTTCTTCACAAAAATTGTAACTCTAAGTCTCTAGTTTGTTTTGAAGCAAGAATCACCTTAAATGGAGTTCTACAACTCAAGATATGCTTAAAAAGCCTAAGTGTGAACATACTCCAATTATGCTCCTCAACCCGACCCCTCACTTGTTCTAGTGCAAACTCTCTCGATACAACTCCAAAATATGCCATTTTTCATGTAGGGGTAGATACACGTCTTAGGAATCTACGGCTTCAAGAATCACTTCAATTGGAGGTCGGATGAGGGAGTTAAGCCCAAAAGAATAGACCATGATTAAACCCTAAATCGATTTGAACCTATCTTGGAGCGATCTCTATAACTTTAAATCTAGATGTCTGATTGAGTTCGTTTTTGGACCATTAGAAAGAAGACACTAAACCTACAACTTTCATGAAGACCACAAATTCAGATTCTGCCTCTAACAGTGTCAAAATTCACAATCTTTCCAGTGAATGTCCGTTTAACGGACATGTATCGGGTGAAGGGTGCCAAAATGACCCGAGAAGGTCTGTTAAACGGACATTCATGTCCGTTTAACGGACATGGGCTGGGTAAGGGGTGTTTTTCCACCCGAGAAGGTCCGTTAAACGGACATCCATGTCCGTCAACAAGCTTTTAGAACCAAGTCAATATAGTGCTGGCTATCGCACATAAATGGTAATCCCTCTGGTATGTCCTCTGGAGTCACATCTGCAAACTTCTCCAATATAGATTGCATTTCTTGAGGTACCACAGGCTCAGGCTTGCTTCCTACTAGCTCTTCACCTTTAACCATTAGCAGATGCACCTTTTTTGTTTCCTTCATCTCACCAATAAATTTGCCTCGATTATTCTCTAACCTATAACAAAGGCTTCTGGATTTTTCCTTGAGATTTCACGCCACTGATAGGTACTAAAGTATACTTTACGCCATCTTTTATAAAATGGTATGTATTTTTCCTTCCCGAATGCATCACATCTATATCAAACTGTCATGGTCTTCCCAACAGGATCTGTCATGCATCCATCTCTACTACGTCACAGTAGTGCTCATCCTTATACTTTCCAATAGAGAAAGTCACTTTACACTGTTCTTTAACCAGAATCTGTTTAACCTCCTTGATCCACCCAATGCTATAAGGATCTAGGTGTGGCTCAGTAGTCAACTTTAACTTCTTTACAGTAGCTGCACTTATAATATTTTCCTGACTCCTTCCATGAATGATCAACTCACACAAATTCCTCAGCACCAAACACCTCGTACGAAAGAGTTTATGTTTTTGCGAATCAAATGCTCCTTGCGGGATATCATTAGTCTTCTAACGACACACACATACGTCTCCTCATCCTCTTCTCCCTGTTGTTCCCAACCATCATGTCTGGGCCCGCACGCACACTTCCTCTTCATCATCTTCTTCTTATTATTCCGCCATGTTTACTGCTTTCCTTTTTGGACACTCATTAGATTTGTGTCCTGGCTCTCCGCACCTGTAACACTTTGATGGAGCTGGTTTAGTATACAGATTGGCGAGTTTGAAAGTTGTTTGAGCTTCCGCCATTAGTGCTTCTCTTGCCAACACTACTCCTCGTAAGGGTTGCAGTAACCACCTCCTTTCTTTTATCCCCTAGACTCTTCTCACCTGTATAGCGCTTAAACTCCCATTGCTTCTCATTCAGTATAGATCCATCTTTCATAGCTAAATTTCTCGCATCTTGCACTGTAAGCACCATCTAAATTCCTATCTTCTCCCTTATATTCTATCTCAACCCTCTCAAGTAGCATGAGGCTTGTTGAGGTTGAGATTCAGACAACTAGTTGGGGTCTGCCAACCTCAAAAACTATGTTGTATATTCATAGACACTACGACTGCCTTAATGACACTGCTAATATGCGTCAAAAATATACTGCTCATAATCTGGCGGTAAGAATCTCCCTCTAAGCAATTTCTTCATCCTCCTCCATGAAGAAACCAGATTCGCCCTTCTCTCCTTCTTGACTCCCGCAACTGCTCCCACCTTACAGAAGCTCCCCCTTTTAGACGGTAGGCCACCAACTTCACTTTCCTATCCTCTAAAATCTCCTATAATTGAATAATCTATCTACCTCCCCTAACCAATCAAGAAAGCCTTCAATATCCAGATCTTCGCTAAAAGATGGGATATCTACCTTAAGTTTATATTCATAGTCTCCTATTCGTCTTGGCTAGGTGACTTCTTCCTCATCACTAGAACTATTTTCATGATTCCATGACACGAGATTTTGAATATAAGGATGCCTCGCAGGGTCACCTTCCCTAACAACTGGTTCCTTAATTCTTCTTGTGTTGTCTGCTCGCAACAATGCTTGCAACTGGTCCTAAATCAACGCCAGTTGTCGTTCCATATTGCAAATTGACTCCCAAACTTCGGGTAACCCACGAACGTCGTTTTTGGTCTTGGCCATTGTCAGACGAACAAACCTTAGGTTTTCCAGGCTCTGATACCACCTGACGCAGCGCGGAAACGCAATTCTCTAATCCAAGAGTACAGAAAACGCAGATCTAATACAATATCTACAAAGAACTCAAAAGGTAGACGAAAACCTTAAGAGAACTATAGTATTTTGATTGAAAATTAGGCAAAGGTTCTTCCGCAATATAATAAAGAAGTATTTATATGAGGTATAATGATCTAGAACCTAATAACAAGGATAAAAAAAAAGTCATTGTAATCCTATTAAAAGTAAATCACAATAAATAAATAAATAGATTTTTTAATCTAAAGCTCCGCGTCAGATGGGTGGAGGATTTTTTCTTGCCACTCTAGTGATACTTATAGTGCTAAGATATTAGTGCTTGTAAGTGTGTGCACATATTGTTGCATATTGAATAAACTATCGAGATTATGTAAATTATTTAATAAATGCACGATTCAGAATTAAATAAGGGATTCACGTGAAACGAATCTATATAAGAGATACACTTTGATCATCTCTTTTTCTATTTGATAGGAGGGTTTTGGGATGGTAGCTTTGTGCTGGTGCTAGTGGTGATGAAGAAATGAAGGGAAAATGGAGAATGTGAAGCAGTCATGCCACATAGATGGGAAGATTTTCGTAGGGACATAAACAACGTAAATGTTAAAGTCATCATTATCAATCATCATCAATACCCAGTTGAAGTCTCGCTAAGGCGTAGAGTCTAGAGAGGTCCGGTAGTACACAATCTTACATCTACCTAGTAAAGAGACTGTTTCCGATAATGGTTTATTGTGTTAAGTTTCCTGCTCTAGAGTTAGTATTTTGATCGAACTCAATTAAAAAAAAGAGTTCATCGATATTTGAGCCGTGTCAACATCAAGTCTAAAATTGTAAATTTGACCTTAAATTTGAAATAATAAAAAGATGTAAAATAACGAAAGATTCGATAAAAGGCTCAAAGTCAAGTTGAGTTCAAGCCTAATTATGATAGTTCGAATTGGGTAAAATTTTAAAATCAGATTCAAGCTTTTTAAAATTTTGAATTTAAACTGATGCGAGATGATTATTTTAAATTAATATCCTGACATGAACATTTGCTTTTGACATAATATGATAAAAGGAAAGGCTTTTTTTGTTTTTGGTGATGATTAAAAATGGATCCATTAGAAATGAAGATCTTGAGAATTTGTGAATTTGATGAATATTGTAATGTTTTCCACTTATTTACAATTATGAGGAGACATTAATAATTGTTGAAACTATGAAATTATGAATATACAGTACATTGATTCTTAGGATATTGTGAACCTAAAATTAAAAGACTCATTAGTATGAAATAATGAAAAATAAAAAATAAAGCCGAGAATAATTTATATTATTCTTGTAATTGTAGACCTTTATATTCTAATAAAACAAGAATATAATTTATGCAAAAAAAAATCTTTACATATTAAGATGATAATGAATTAGATCGGTTTAAACTTTTTAAGATATGGATTCTAACTTAAAAATTTTAATAGATTCAAATATAAATCCCGAGCTAAATAAGCAGACTCAAGCACAAATTCATTCTAAGTTTCAAACATATTTAAAAAGTTTAAATTTGCTTTTGAAATCAAATGTAAATTGTTTCGATCCAATCTAATCTTAAGCACAATAATATATAGATATAATAAATAAATAAATAAATATATACTTTTTGTAAACTTTCCAACTACCCATCATATTGATGCAATGAATGGCCAAATCAAACCGCTGGACGGCTCTCAGGAGTCAGGAATATTATTACTACCCTTTTGCCAGCCCAATAGATTGAGACGTCTGAGAAACACTTCATCTTTTAGGATCAGCACAGGTTAGGTGGTCGGTCGGGTCAACTCAAAATTTGTATTCGAGTTTAAACCAGACCAAAGTCCAATTAGGTCCGAAGCTCCCGATTTTATCTTGAGTTGGCTTAAGCTCAATTAAATATTTTTTAATTTTTAAAAAATTAAAAATAAAATTATTTTGTTTAAAAAATTTAAAATAATAATATTTTGTTAAAAATGAATTCATTTTATTTGAAAATTTTAGGATTAAGATCTAATCGACTCATACTAAACTAGTTGACTTCAAGTCAAGTTGGGGTCAAAAAAAATTGTTATTCTTATAATTCTTTTGTTGAAGTTTTCTTAAAACACAACAACAACTCAGTAAAAATTTCACTAATACGTAAGGTATGAAAATGTTCAATAGTATACAACTTTACTCCTCACTAATAATAAAAATTGTTTCCAGTCTCTTCAAAAAACACCAATTCTTCATAAAAGGAACAGATCATCTGCTCCCAAATACCTTGTTCCTCCTATTTCCAAGTCACTCAGTCATTTAATTTTTGTAGTTTATATTTATTGAATGGATGGATTTTTATGAAATATAGTAGGTAAAAAAAAATGAGAACGGATGATCTGTCCCCATTTTCAGGGGCAAAAAGCATGGATTTTCTTAA
The DNA here is from genome assembly GCA_027563845.1 of Erythroxylum subrotundum. NCBI lineage: Eukaryota > Viridiplantae > Streptophyta > Magnoliopsida > Malpighiales > Erythroxylaceae > Erythroxylum > Erythroxylum subrotundum. Next base: position 834,621 of record JAOQMQ010000006.1, on the reverse strand, counting down.
ACAAGGGACAAATTTTTTTCAAAAAAGTACAATTATTAGTACATTAGCTTTAACCTTTAATGCTCGAGAGTGATCTTCAATTAACTAGTGTGATTATGGAGACTAAATACCATGAAAACTTTTTTATATGAACTAATTATAACATTATTGTCATCTTTTTTCTTTCTATAATAAAATGGATTGCTCTTTTTAAATATTTATAAAATATTTAAAATATAAGGTTAATTATTAAAAAAATATAAACTAAACTTAATAAGTGAAAATAAAATTTTAAATTTTTAAATTTTTTACAAAAATAATCTGACATTAAAATCTCTCCTAATAGAAACGATGTGAATTCTACATAAATATTATATGTAATTAAATTTTCATCTCATATATTAATTTAATTAACATTAAAGAAAACAAATAAATTATTTAAAAATATTTAATTAAATCAAATTTTTAAATGAGATAATGACTTAATTTAAAATAATCAAATCAATGTTTTAAATTAGATAATGACTTAATTTAAAAGAATCGTTCCGAAACTCAACTAATTTGAACGAATTTAATTGATTGATTTCAGACTAAATTAAATCAGACCAAGCCAAGCTTTAATTGTCAACCTTACTAGTGAGGCATTAGCCCTGTTTAGCAATCAGCTAATTGCATTAGCTGATAGCTGATTATATCAGCTGATTTGACTAGCGGATTGCATTAGCTGTTTGTCATTTGATGTTTGGTAAAATTAGCTGTTTAATATTAATTGTTTATGTGTAAAATGACTTATGAGGACATGACTTTAAAAAAATTATAAGGGTATGAATATATATATATTAGTATTTCGTTATATATTCTTATAGTAATTTAGATTTTAGATATTTAATTCTACAAAAATTAAGTTTATAACTCTAATAAAAAACATAGAACATATAATAATAATAATAATAACAACAAAATCTAATAATAATAATAATAACAATAACAACAACAACAATGATGATAATAATAATAATAATAATAATAATAACAAAATCCAAACCTGATTGCAAAGATGCGTAGCAGTACCAAGACCACCTCAATTTGTGACTAGCAATAGATCAAAACAACATAAATGATAACGAAGAGCAACTAAGAATTGAGAGTAGAATAGTCATTGCCAAACAGCTAATTAAGCTGTTTGGTCCAAAATGCTTCACATATGGAACTTTTCACATATTAGTTGGTTGGGTTAAATCAATCAATCCAACCAGCCAATAACCAAACAAATTAAATAGCTTTTTGGTAAAGTTAATCAGCTGATTTTGGTCGATCAACTAAAACCGGGCCATTGTAGTCTAGTTAGTCCAGTTTTTAGCTAAAATCTGAATAGAAACAAAGACACGAGACCCCATTGTTCTGTTTACCAAGTTGAGGTCACATTCTACCAATTTTCAGATACAGAGCTGTTGTCTCAGTCCATTTCCTCTCATAAGACTCCATCACTCCATACAAAAATCCTGAAAAATTAACAAGACAATCAGAGCCATTGCCAAGCCAGAGAACCTGACAACCCCCTGAAAATGGTGAAAAAAGAAAGCACCTGTTTCATATCAGTCGGGGCACACAGTACCAAAGGTTTCAGGCCCCTATCGCAATCTAACAGCTTTAAGCTCATAAATTTGATCCATCCCACAGTACAGTAGCAATAAGAACTACCCTACAACACTTACTGCTTAGTTTTTATTACTCGTACATACGTCCAACATACAAGTTTCCTGACAGCTTTTGATGGAATACGAACGTATTAATGTCCAACATACAAGTTTCCTGACAGCTTTTGATGGAATACGAACGTGTTAATATGGCTGATACTATCTAAAACGAACTTGTTAATGTCCAACATACAAGTTTCCTGACACCTTTTGATGGAATACTAACGTGTTAATGTGGCTGATACTGTCTCCAAAAGGACATAATCCGCGATACGGGCGTGCTAGTGCTGGTATTCATTTGCATAGAGATGTATATAGTTACACGGTTTGGAGCATGTATGTATCTGTACTCATGTTCCATTTTAGAAAGAAACAATGTCTTAGGACATATTTAAGACAAGTTTCCTTATTCAGAAGCACGTTTTTGTGAATTCTACACACTAAAGAGATTCTAAAAGTTATTAGAATTATGTTTAGGTTGAATATAATAAGAAGCAAATTACATAAAACTGATTGCCGTATTCAGAAGCATGTTTTTGTGAATTCTAAACTTAGATTCTCAAACTTATTAAAATTATGTTTTAAGTTGAATTTCTGAGGTTGAGGAATAGACATCAATTATACGCAGCTTCTTTTTTACATTTCAGCAAACTAATCTTACCATTTGCTCCAATGCTGATAGTCAACTAACTAACCTTACCATTTGCTCCAGTGCTGACCTGTTTTCAAAGTTATAATTATACCCGATTTAGAATCTTTTTATTAATTCTTGTTAATTTTCTTTAATGCTTGACAGGTGATTATTTCTTGAACATCTGGTCTAGAAGTATCAACCATTACATATACAAGAGTAAGAGGCAGACAAAAAAACAAGAAGAAACCATTAAAGAGGGAAAGATAACAATGTTTTTCTTGGTGATCATGCATCAGAATCTTCCCAATAATGAGAAAAATAATTGGTGGAAAGGGGTAAGAAGAAAGGTACAAAGAAGGAAGGGGTAGATAAGGTTTAGTACTTTGATGGTGATATGGATAAGCTAAACATGTCCCATCTTACCACTTGCAAATTAAAATAGCCAAACAATACCAAGCAAAATGATGTTCTTTCATGAAGCATTTCATCTCTTGGTCCCATCACAACCTACCCTCATTGGAGAAGGAAAAAGGAAAAAGAAAACTCAATTGACGCAGAAGATCATCAGAAGAAGAAGATGATGAAGAAGAAGAAGAAGAAGAAAATGAAAATGGTTGCATTGCTTACTTCTTAAAATGGAGCTGTTAATGTTCTATAGAGGGTATGTTTTTTTGGAAGCTGACCAGTGACTGCCAAAATCTGTAAAACACAAAAGAACACAAACACTCAAGAGTCTTTTTCAAAGCATTAAAATGTCTTGTGTTTAGTTTAAAGTTGAAGAACAGATTTAACCTTTTCTTGTTGCCTTCTAAGCTTGGCGTTCTCTTCAATTAAATGAGCAACTTCAAGTTCTAATTCATTCGTGTAAGCCTGCACAAGTTTTGGAAAAAACAGAAATAAAAGCAAGTACTTGTTAGTGGCAAGTCAAGATCAAACCTTTTGAGAGGATTCTCTTTCTTTTGGGTTTCTTGAATCTTTTATTGAAATGGAATATGTCAATGAGAAAATGGACAGAAAGATTCCTGCTTTCTCGCCCTGGACCGAGCAGCTGATTCTCTGTTCTTGATCATTCGTTTATGTCTCCGATCACCGGAATTATCATCATTTTCCCACGATCTTTTCTTGCAACTTAAAGAGAACGGTAAACCACCTAGACCTTGGACAGGAGAGTCCAAAGAAGAATCAAAAGATGGTGTACTACCCTCTACAAGACCAAGCAATCGAGGGTTTACTTTGGTCCTCATAGAACTTTTAAGATACTCAAGATCAGCACCTGAGTTCAAGCTCAGAACAGTGGCTGGATATGGAGTCCCCAAGGATTTAAAGAAATCAGGACCACGGTTCGACGACGTCTCAACAGATGGAACCAAAGATGATTGGTCTTTGTTGAAAGGTCTAGCCAAGAAATCCTGAAGAACGGTACCAGGAGAAGAAGAGTGGTGTGTGTGTATTCTTCTGGCTGAGTAGTTAGTGTGATCCTGAAGTGAACCCAAGTTTATCTCTTTCCAAACTTCTTCCATGGATTTCCTGCTTGATGGAGCTGTTCCTGAAGATGGAGAAAAGGGTTGGAAACTCATGCATGTAGATGGGGAATTTGAAGATGAACAACAGATTCTATTGTTGTTTCTGATCTCCAGAGGTTGTCGTTTGATTCCAAGCTTCTGGGAAGCACCGAAGATTGAAGTGAGAGATGGAAACTTAGTGCGATGACGAGCAGTGTCTCCTGATTCGCCTATGTAGTCATGTCTTAGGAACTAAACTAAAGAATTAGAATCAACTTAGCCTACTCCTAAACTCAATTCACTTTCTACTTTTGTTGGCGAGAGAACAAGCTCCAAACAAGGATCATCATGAACAGAAATGTGTGTCTACTTGCTACCTAAAGCAAGTTGCAATTAAGAACAAGTTCCAGTTTGATTTGTTAACAATCATATATTTTTTAATATTATCTTTGAATTAAAAAATTAGTATGTGTAGTTTTACTTTGATTTTAAAATATTATCATCCTTTTGTCCATTTTCGAACAAATCAGTAAATTTAAAGTCAAACCCATTTGAACGTATATATATTTATTATATTTTCACTTTTGATCCGTCGCTCTCTAAATTATAAAAAGAATAAAATCACCGTCCATGTTTAATAATGTTTTAAAAATTAGACTAAAAGTTAAACTGGTAAGATAAAAAGTTTAAAGTTTAAAAAGTTTAATCAGTATTATAGTATCATATAACTAATTAAAGAATGAATAAAATTAAAAATTTTGAATATAATTAAAATAGATTATTTGAACTGTCAAAGAATTTGACATTTAATTGATAAAATAGATCGTTAAATAAAAATTAATTGATTTATTCTAATTTATAAGAACTAAAAATTTTATAAAAATTAAATGATTAATTAATAAACCAATCAATTTTGACAAATAAAGTTATTATTAAATTGGAAATTTTTAAAAATAAATTTTTACTATTGAATCGACAGAAAAATTAGTAGTTACCCTCTCGGTGATTTCTTAACCTTTTACACGTGCCTACAATTATGTAAACTCCACCAAAATCCTCTAATTGTGTTCAATTATTTATCACAATGTAAAATTCATACAGAAAAAGATAATGACAAGTAATTAATGAATATCAATAATCACTAACACCATAAAAAATAAAAATATGTAATTATTAAAATAAAATTTAACCATATACTTTCTCATTATTCATATATCTTTATGTGATAAAGTGCATAATAGAATTTTTTCAGACTTTTTTTTTCTTATAAGTATATTTATAATAGAAATTATATGGGTACGAATAGGGATAACATCGAGCCAATCAAACTTAGACATGTGAAACCCGATCAAGTTTGGACCTAGTTTAATTATTTTTAATTTTTAAATTTAAAAATAATATTGTTTTACTTAAAAATTTTAAATATCAAATTGAGATAGAATTAATAGGGATGTAAATCAATTAACGGCCTGCCCCGATCCGACCCTTGGTTGGATGATCCGCGGGCTAACCTATGGTTAACCCATCTTTATTTATTTTTAAAATTACAAAACGGCGTTATTTTGGTTGTTCAGATCACAAGCCGAACTAAGCATGCCAACTAGGTATTAAAAGTGATCAATTAACTAGATCAGCCTTTTCTTTTAATTCTTTCTTCGTTTCTTTGACTGACCCTTCTCTCACAACATTATGAACAGAAAAAGCAAACAGTGGAAAAGCTCTTTAGCCCTACTGGTCGGCCAGATTCCCAAATTCCCTGAATTTCCCTTTATCAGAGTAAATTTGAGTCGCAGGTTATCCCTTTTCTCATTCTGGACCACAACTAGCATGAGCCCCTATTGAAGAAGAAGAATCCCATCTCAAATCTCATACTGAACCCTAAATTCTAATTCCTCAACTTGGTTCAGAATAATAAAACAAAATGAAAATAGTTAAAACTCGAATAAATTATTAGTAAGTAATTGAAGACTAAGTAATTTTACACTAAGTGTCTTTAATTTTTGAATTCGTTTATTTTTCATTAAAATAAAAAATAATAATGAAGGTGAAAAGAAGTCTTACTTTTTGAATTAAAAATAGTGGTATAGGTCGTAGAATAGTCTGGCAATTTGGACCTTTTCCTATCTAAAAGTACACGTGATTCTGTCCTAATCTAAGGGAAATTCTAGCTAGTATATAAAACCATAGGCCATAATTAGAAGTGAATGAGGCAGAGGAGTCTTGTCAAATGATGGATGGGATACAAACAAACTTCAAGTTTTCATTCCAATTTAATCCTTTCTTTTTGTTTAAATTTTACAATTTAATCTAATAAGAAAATCAACTCATTCTAATCTTTTAAAAATTAGGAAATTAAATTAGTAAAAAAGAGGTTTAAATAGAATTAGATAAAATAAAATTGACATATTTTTAATGTGGTTTTAAAAATTATTTTTACTTATTTAAATTTCAAATTTTAAAAAATTGATAAATAAAATTTAATTAATTTATTTTAACTTATAAAAATTTATTAATTAATTAAATTTTTTTAAAAAAATATTTTTTGAAAAAACGAAGACCGACCCGATCAAAAACTCTGACATCAAAATATATTATTTTGTTAAATTTTAATAAAATAATCAGATTTTGAGGACTTTGGACCAAAAGCCTAAAAAGCTCGATGGCATGCCTAATCACACCTATCCCTAATGGTATGATGTAACGTGTTAGTCTACTAAAGAAAAGGGTCACTCTCTCCCAATCATCTTAAACGGACACCAACTCTACAAAAGCCTCTTGGTTCCTGACGGCTCTTTACTTCCCCTTAGGGGCTGAAAGTCCGATCTGAGAGCCCATTCATAAGTTTGGTAATAGATCGGACCGAGCTCAGGCCGAATCCGTTCCCAAACCCAAAACCCAAAATTTTGTTTAAAATCCGACCCAGAATCGGGTCAAATCAAACTACATTTCTGGAGTACGTGATTAGACCCTGAAACCATATCCATCCAGGAATAGGAGGAGATATAATACAAGGAAATAGAAGAAATCATCAACCATTTAAAAGCTCCCAAATAAGAGAGCTCTTGAAGCAAAACCTTCAACAGCATAAAAATGGTGGACAACACACACTTTTCCGGTGACAAGGCATATGAGAGGAAGGGTGAAGAATAAATAGACGAGAAAATAAACATCCAAACCAAAAACCATCCTCTATACAAAAACGTTAAAGAGAACCTTATAAATCCAAGTGAAGTCAATAGCCTGTGTTCTTTCTGGCTTTTGTTCTCTCTGCAGATAAAAAGTTGGTTTATTATTTTGTTTTCTCCTACTCACCTCAACTCCGGTCAAAAACAGCCACAGCAACTTGACATATATAATAATATGATGATGCTCTTCACCTTCTGACCACCCTTCACCGATATCGGATGCACTAAACTGAAAGATGGTGCTGTTGAATTTAATAGCAAGCTCGCAACAATAAATTGCTCATTTTCGGCATAACCCTTTCTCGAGTGCCCTCCATTGATAGTTTAGTGACCAGAAAGTCACCTCCTTGGAGCATCCTCTGACTGCAGAGGTGAATTGGCTGTCATAACATCTTGATTAGAGTTCAATTCATTAACGGCAATGTTTTGCAATGAAGCTGACAGCAGGTCATAACTTGAATCACTAGCAGATTGGTTAGGTATCCATCTCATCCAATCATTCCTTCTTCTCACCTTATCATCCTGAATCAAGTTTTTACTAAATCAGGCAAACCAGATTTCTGAAATTCATAAGACTAATAAATTTTCTACTTGACACCAAACAGCATATAATATTTTTCAATACTGCATTCCAATGTTTACATGAAGAAAGAAAAATGCACCTGCACTTCCAGAAGACTTGAGGACCTTAATGATTGCAAGATAAACTGAATGTCGTGTGTCATATTCCTGACCTGCAGAACCATAGTGAATTGCAATCTGACTTGCAAGCAAAACTTTAATTTATATGCATATGCACCATCCATCAACTTACTAATTTCAATAGCATAAGAGTAGCATACTATAACCTGTTCATCACAATTTTCACCTAGGAACATATTTGGTCCACCAAAACCCACAAGAGGATCAGATAGAACTACACTCAGTCTTGCTTTTCTACTAACAAACCCATCAATTCACCAATAAAAGACAATTTGTCAAGAGCAAATATTCCACCCCTACGCCAGAAGTGAAGGGGGCACCTTGATTATCAAATCAATTGCTCATTTTGAATTTACCTACACTTAATTGACTCGACATCCATAAAGATAGATAGAAGCCAGCTCTAATCAATAAACAGCTTCAAATTCATCCAAATTACCATGAAGAACTAGCACACAACCATCGCATAATTGAAAAATGAAACTCAAGCTGGAATATAACCCACTTCATATGAAAAATGGTCCCAAAACTCCAAGTGTCAACCAAATGGTCAAACTTAGTATTATTCTATTTAAAAGAAATACGAATCTTTCACATGCATACAGAACATGGGTAATAATTTATGTTATCCTACAAATAAAGACATGTACTTACATCAGATGGCATACACTAAGACATAAAGAAACATTTTGCATACAAGTTAAATATGACCATATGATGAAAAAGTACCCAGGGAAAAAAAAACGTACATATTATTCCAGAATCTAATATCCTGCATTTAAGAGACAAAGGTGGTCTGGTCGCATGTTAGCTTAAACAATAGGGAGACTATCCCTTCCACTTCTAATTGTGTTTTCCCTTTGATGATGTACACAGCAAAATTGTAAAAAGAAAAAATACTTCTAAATTCTTAAAGCAGAACATCTGAAAATGGACCTGCCTCTCAATAATGATCCCCAACCACAACTCTCAATCAAAAGACAGTAGAAGATCTTACAGATAAAGATAATTTAGCAGTATTCAAGGCCACAGCTATACATGATTGGGAATATACAATTGAATGTATATTGTCACTCTTTCTTCACAGGCAATTAACAATTACTTTTTGAAACAGAAGTCTCAAGAATAAAAGCAACAGTTTCAAGTTCATTCATCAATTCACTTACTCTGTTGAAGCCTGCTATTAAAGTAATCGGAACCCAACCTTGTTCATCCATGTTTGACTTCAAAAATTCATCATTCACTAAATTAGCATCACTGCAAATATCAAATAACTGTTGCATTTAGCAATTAAATTTTCATTTTATTACATAAGTACGAATTAAGTGACTGATAACCCAATAATATATGAAATAATGATCAAAGATACCAAACCCAAAACAGTACCTGAAATAATATTCTATCTGATTGACTAACATAACCGGTAAATTAACATCTGAAGCAGGCATCATCATTGTAGGCACCGGTGACTGAGGGAATACTGGCATGCCCCTAAATGGATCCACATTGTATGTAGAAACGTAGTAATATTCTGAAAAGAATAAAATCATCAATGACCAAATCAAGTTTAAGGAGGTACAGAAGATTAGCTTAGAGCAAAAGAAGAAATATGAAACAACCAACATTATTGAATTTGAAACAAATAAAATACTCACCTTGGGCCATGGGATTAACATAGGCTGGCACAGGCGGGGGACTAGCAAACGGGGCTGTATTTGGAGGATGCCCAGTAAAGCCCCTAGGAAGAGCTCTTTGTGGCTGCACATGTTCATCCCTGGCATTACCATATCGCCCACGATTCTGATCACGTCTGGCACCCCCCAAATTGTTATGATAAGAACCTTCCCCACGAGGTCCAATGTTGTTTCTCCGAGAAGAGTGTCTGTGGTCGTTCACCATAGATGATCGAGGTACATACCCTGCAACATTTCTAGCTTCCCAGTGATTGGCCCTGTATGGAGGATCTCTCGGAGAATGGTCAGGCAATGGTGCCACCATACTATAACTAACAGGAGGAGGCATTGGATACAAAGGATATGGTGGAAGTGGAGGTGGTGGAGGAGGTGGCAAGTGGTTGAACCCACTTTGCAAACTATTACTACCTCCACCATTATCATTCCCATTTCGCCTCATAGACCTTTGCCGAGCTGGTACTCTATGAGCTTGTGAGGAATTAGATCTTGCATTATCATTAGCAGCAACCCTCTGCGGCGACTGTGGCATTACAGGCACCTATCAAAAGAAGCAATTCCAACAAATTTATTATTTTTGTAGTGAAAACCTATTCAATAAATTTAGAGAAATAAAAAAAAAACATATATCATATTCAATTTAGTGCCCTAAAACCTAAATTAGATTATTCTTACAGATTACGATAAAATTAAACTACTCCCAGTCTTCAATATTTCCAAGTTCTTTTCTTTTTAACTCTCATCACTTTCTAGGCAAACAATCACAATTTTTAAAAAAAACTCAAAATTAGGAAAGGTAAAAAAACCTCAGAACTGGGCACTGGTACATCAGAAACAGTCTTCGATGAAGACTCGGCTTGTGATGGTGATTTAGCAGAAGGTTTAGTGGATTCAGATAAAGGAGGCCATGAGGTAGCTCCCATAACTGGCCTTAACTCCGTTACGCCATTTAACGGCTTGTTCCAAGCCAGTTTCTTTGGCTTGCCAATATTGCCGTTAGTTCCGTCGGAGCTCACCGTCACAATGGAATCATCTGGAGGAGGCGGTGAGTACGACGTCGTCTTACTCGGAGAGGAACAATCAGAAAAAGAAGATTGCTCTAGAGACGAAAACTGTACTGATGGGGGAGGAGACGACGACGACGAGTGGTTAACGGTAACGTTACTAGGGATTGTATCGTGTTCTCCTCCTCTCACAACTTGGGCCCACGGAGACGGCAAGTTTTTCCGTTTCTGAGGACTGTTAACTCCACCATCGCCGCCACCACCGCCACTCTCGCTGGAGGCGCGTGGAGATTGGTGGTTTTGAGAGGGAGTGGCGGTCATGGCCAGTTAGGGTTTTGGAGAGATTTCACAAAAATAATACGATCAGTAAACTCAGAACCATCGCAGATCATAAATTAATAACAATACACCCATAATATTATTATTATTATTAGCTCAACTAATTAACTAAGAATTGATAATCGAATAGAAAAAAAAAGGAGAGGATTAGGAGCTTGTTTGAAGAATATACGAATCTCGGTTGCGATCGAGCAAGTGTCTTTCACGCTCCGCCGCCAAACTTCAACGACGCCGCCACCTCTCACTCACTAACTCTCCTCTCTCCCCCCGCCTCCACTCCGCCTCCTCTCTCTGTCTCTCTCTAGTGTGTTTGTTCCTTTTCGGTTTTTGGCCTTTTATTTCCCGGGACTCTACAAGAAGTTGTAGGGAATTTGTTTGGTTATGAATATACGATATTACCCCTAGTTTATTGATCGAGTTACGGTGTTGACCTCTGCGGCTTGGTTTTAAAATTCTAGGGTTTTCATATATTTTAAGATAAAAATATAAAATTTTTATTATTAAAAAATTCAATTAATTAAGCTAATTCAGCTGTAAAAATTTTCAACCATCTTATTTTTTAGTTCTACTTTTAACTTTTCAATTCGATTTATTTTAATAATTTTTATTGTTAAAAAATAATTAATTTATTAATTAATCAATCAATTTTTGTAAATTAATAACTTTTTATAAATTAAAATAAATCATTTAATTTTTATTTAATAATATCTTTTTCAATTAAATTTTAAATTAGTAAATAATTTCTTTTAATCATATTTTTAAATTTTAAATTTAATTTAATTTTTAGCTATTTTGTGATAGTTTAAACCTTAAACTTTTTATTTTACTTGTTTTAACTTCCAGTATGTTTTCAAAATATTAGAATTTTCTTATAATTTAAAAAATAAAATTTTTAGTTTTTAAAAAATCTTTTTGTAAGATTTCAGTTAAAAATAATTATAAAACAAGCTCAATATAAATATTATATGTGAACTAATAAAATGTTATTAATATTATAATCTAACTTTATACTTAAATTAGATACAAAATATCTTAAATTATTAATTTAAGTCAAATTTAATTGATTCAGATTCAGTTTAAATTAAATCATCATGTCAGTAGTATTTAATTAGTCTATATTTGATGTTAGGTGTATTTTGTTTTTTTTTATTAAGCAAATTTTAAAATTTTTAAAAGTATTAGGGATTTTCATATATTTTACCTTTTATTTTATAATTTCGTTGTTAGTATTTTTTGGATTTTGATTATTTATCGAAATTAAGTGAGGCGATATATTTGGCTAAATATGATGGATCTTTATCCAAATTAGTGATTTGGAGTATGATTTGGTCCAAAAATGGAATTACCATAAATTATAATAATTACCATAAATATAATAATACACCAACTCACCTTCAAGGATCCAGCTACCAGCTTCGTCATTAAGTTCAACTCATTCACTTTATATTATATATATATATATATACACACGCGCGCGTATTTATACATGTGACATGTGGCATAGTTTTAGTGAGAACTTCCTCAAAACTTATTGAATGTTATGAGTTATCACGTACAGTTACTTAGTTTCGACTCTTTTTCATTAAATTTTATCTATATATTTATGTAGGGTTTACATAAATATATAAATAAGATTTAATGAAATATTATATATCTGTATATTTATGTAGGATTTATATAAATATATAAATAAGATTTAATGAAATATTATAGCAAATTATAACTGGAACAGAAGATCTAATCCCTAACGTGATACCGGAGAGTTATTAGATATGAATTTATTAAATGACTTATTAAATAAGATATTTACAATTTATAAAGTTATTTATATTTTCAAAATTCACTTTATTTGAATCCTTTGTTTGAGTTACTAATAATTTATTTGAAATTATAAGTTACTTGTGTTTTCGAATTTTTTATTTATTATGCATTTGCAATGAATTTAGAAAATCCTTCCTACTCCTAACTAATTTAAAGAATGAATAAAAATATTTTTTGATTAATATTTAATAATAAAAATATAACTCTTATTTTTTGATTTAGTACTCATTTAAAAAGTAACATATTAATTAAAAAATCTCATAATATGAAAATGATACCTTATAAGTGTTTTAAAAAATTTTCCAAATACATCTATCTAGTACCTAAAGAGGCTAATCAATTGATTATAATATATGATTATAAAATTAAACCGGTTAGATTGGTTCAATCATAAAAACTTTGAAACAATTAATTTTTTAGTTTGATTTTCTATGGGCAGCAATAGGTATGGCCCGATTCTTGCCTGTTGAGTCCCAGACCCGACTCGACCTTACCAATTTTTTAAAATTTATAAGTACAAAATAACGTTGTTTTGTTGAAAACGACATTATTTTGTTTAAAATAGTTGAGCCTCAAGTCAGATGTAACCTAGGTTACATAAGCCCGAGCTTACCCTAAGGTCAGGTCAACTCAGGCCTAGCCTGTTGACTTTGAGTAGAATTAGGTCAGGTCGAGCCTAGCCCTGGCCTAGTTGTCATCCTGCGACTTTCAACTTTTTGGTTTATTAATTAGTTTATTAATTAATCAGACAATTTTTGTAAATTAATTGATTTTTATAAATTAAAATAAACTAATTAATTTTTATTTAACAGTTTTTATTTTCAAATAAATATTGAATTAAGGACAATTTTAGTTAATCACATATTAAATTCTTTAATTTTATTCAATTATTAACTTAATTTACTACTATCTAACATTGATTTAACCTTTTAAACCTTAAATATTTTTATTATTGGTTTAACTTTTGATTCAATTTTTAAATTATTGATTTTAATATCTAAAAACATGTGGTAATGAACTTGATATTAATTTGGTTTGGGCGGGAACCTCTGTGATTGGCTGGGGCGTGGCCCAGGCCCACAGGAGGCATCTCACCGCCAAGAAGGAATTGTGCCATTTGGTCTGTCAGGGTGAGTTGCGAGTCGAACCCCTGACCAAAGGGTTTTGTTGGCGTGGAACGCCACGCCTCTATTATCAAGCTAACTAGTTCAGTAGTTAGAGGCGTAGTCCCTTGAGACCAACAAAACCCTGAGGTCACGGGGTCGAACCCCCGCGAAGGCCTCAGGTAACAATACCTGGAGAGGGGGACCACCCAAACCATAATTAATATTATATATGTGTTGGATGCATAATTTAACTGAAACTCTCAATGTCGGTTCATAAAATTGGTTGTAAATATTGCTGTGAGCATGCTTACCGCGTGATTATTCATTCGGTACGTACATAATCATCTCATGAAACCCTGTTTATGTTCTTTATTCATTTTCATTGTCCCGTGTAACTTTTGTTCTCGCCACCAACCGAAATAACTATCGCATGTGACTGCCAGGTGATGAATGGGACCAAAATTACGTTCAGCCCGGTCCGACTTAGCTCAGTGTAAATCCAATTTCAAGTGGAATTCCAATAAAAATAAGATAAAGAGTCCGTCCTTTTCATTTGAAATTATGAATTGAATACGAAATAAATAGATTCAATCAAGATTATGAATTGAATACGAAATAAATAGATTCAATCAAGAAAAAGAACTAATAGTTCGAATTTAAAAAATGTTTCGACACAAAGAAAGAAATGAAAAAACAAAAAAAAATCTTAATGATTTATTGGGTAATATGGTGAAATGAATCAGGAAACAATCTACATATTCATAGCACTCATAGATTAACTCTACAAATGAAATAAAAATAAATATTGAAAGAGTAAATATTCACCCGCGAAAGTACCTCGACGGTTATGCCACACTATTATTATAAATATAAAATAATAGAAATATATATATATATATATATATATATATAGACTTCTACAACCATGACATTTTTGCTTATTTGACAAAATTTTGTTTTAAAGGTAAAACAAAAAGGGGATAATTTCTTTCACAAAAGAAGTCTAGATATAATTTGATCATTACGAGAAAATCCAAAACATTTGTCGACAGAGCCAATCATTAGTTCCCAACCGTAAGGTGAATGGAATCTTGTTTATTTTTTAATTTTAGTTTTATTCAAGTCATATATGTCTCTAAATCAAAATAATATAATTGAATTTCTTTTTGATTTTGAAAGTATGAACATTTTTTTTTAATTGTCAATATAACAAAATGATATGACTAAATTCAAAGGATCTTTTCATGTTTCATAATTCCATATAATTTTTTGATTTGTCATTTAGATTTTCTATTAATGACTTATTCATTATAGTAGTTTATATATACTATTATAGTATTAGAATAGTATTCGACTCTATAAATCTAAAATTTTTAATATATCAATCTAAATCTAACTAAATCACTTTTGAGTTTGGATGTCAACTCAAAACTTGATTTGAATACTTTAATTTTCGTTTCAAAATAATATTGTAATTTTTCAAAGTAATTTCATTTTATTATAAAAATTTAAAAAACTTAAGACTATAATCTTTTACGAAAATGAAACTAAAACAACATTATTAACTAAACTTCACTCGTATGCAGCTCAAATTTGCCACGTCACAAGCTAATTAAGCGATTGAAGTTAAGTTATGTGTTAGTTGGGTGGTTATTAATGCATTGAAATGGAACATAATATTATTTCATCGTTTGAAATGAGGGTTTATAATGGAATGGAATGGAATAAAGTAGGATAAAAATGGAGGGTTTCACATTACATCTCATTCCATCATAAACAATAAAAATAAATTACCTCCGATTTGAGTGGTTTATGATATATTGTAAAATGAAAAATAATATTTCACTATATTACATTATAGACCTTTCTTCCAAACGTCATTTCACTATATTATATTATGAATCATTTTATCATTCTCAAACAACAATTTTATAATATTACATTCATTTACATTACATTCCATTATGAACCATTCCATTTAATTAAAAATCTTATGTCCAATCAAACATAGCCTTAGACGAGAAAAGACTGCCAATAAAGAAGTAAAGAAGGACTGCATAATTATTTTAGAATTTGTGGTATTTTTAATTTATTAAAAATAATTTTTTATACGTGATAAAAATATAATATGTAACAATCACATGATAAAAATGCTAAGTTGACATGATACGTTCACAAAGAACCCAATGTTAGCTTATTTTTATAAAAAAATTGAAAATTATTACATTTTACTGACATTTTTAAAATTCATGTTACTCTCTTAAAATTGAGTTTGGGGAAAGGCCACATATTTCTAAACCTCCTATGACCTTGTGTATCAGTAGGGATGATAATGGGTCGGTCAATTGAAAATACTTGAGTTTAGACCCATGGGCCATCCATTGTCATCTTTATGTATGAGTGGAACTTTCACTAAATTGTTGTTGTACTACTATTTTAAAATTAAGTAAATTTATAGTTTTGTTTACAATTAACCTTAATTTTCTTTATTTATATGTCCACATTATATGAAATATGATTGAAATATGGAAAGGAGGGGCGGGTTTGCGGAGTTCACATTACATCTCATTTAGTTACCTTCGATTTGGGGGGTTTACGGTGAAATATAAAATGGTAAACAATATTTCACTATATTACATTATGAATCCTTCTTCCAAATAACATTTCACTATATTATATTATGAATCATTCCATCATTCCCAAACAATAATTTTCTAATATGACAATCATTTACATTTCATTCCATTATAAATCATTTCATTCAATTAAAAACCTTACGTTCAACCAAACATAGCCTTAGACGAGAAAAGAGTGCCAATAAAGAAGTAAAGAAGGACTGCATAATTATTTTAGAATTTTTGGTATTTTTAATTTATTAAACAATATTTTTTTATAATTTTGTTTACAATAAACCTTATTTTTATCTATTTATATGTCCATATTATATGAAATATGATTGAAGTATGGAAATAGAAGGTTTCACATTACATCTCATTCCATCATAAACAGTAAAAATAAGTTACCTCTGATTTGAGAGGTTTATAATGGAATGTAAAATAATAAACAATATTTCACTATATTACATTATGAATCCTTCTTCCAAACAACATTTTACTATATTACATTATAAACCATTTCATTCTTTTCAAACAACAATTTTCTAATATTACATTCATCTACATTCCATTTCATTATAAACCGTTCAATTCAATTAAAAATCTTGTGTTCAATCAAACATAGCCTTAGTCGAGAAAATAGTGCCAATAAAGAAGTAAAGAAGGACTTCATAATCATTTTAGAATTTTTGGTATTTTTAATTTATTAAAAAATAATTTTTATACATGACAAAAATATGATATGTAACAATCACGTGATAAAATCGCTAAGCTGACATGATACATTGTCAGAAAACTTAACGTCGGTTTACTTTTATAAAAAATTGAAAGTTTGAGTATTTTATTGACAATTTTAAATTTCATATTACTATCTTAAAATTGAGTTAGGAGATTAGGTACATATTGCTAAACCTCTACTGACCTCATGTATCAGTAGGGATGACAATGGATCAGCCCAGTTCTGGGGTCATATCATTGAGCATGGCCACATTCAAATGGATTGGTGAAGGTGAAGGCGATCCAAAAGTGGAAGACCCCCTTGAATGTGACGGAATTTAGGTCCTTTCTGGGACTAGCTAACTACTATCGTCGCTTTTTGGAGGGCTACACCTCTAACTGCCCATCCTGCTCTTCTGTTACGTAGCACTAGAAGCTTGCTCATGCTGCTTCGGTGGGACTTTTTCACCTTCTCTTCACTCTGGACATGAGTGCTAGTGGACACGAGGAGGGAGCAAGTGAAGCGTGTTGTTCATAATGGAAAGAAAGATATCACTACTTCGCCTTTTTGCTGGACCGCCGGCCCTAACACAATGGTCTCTAAACCTCCACTAACCTCATGCCGATCCATTGTCATCCCTATGTATTAGTAAAACTTTCACTGAATTGTTATTATACCACTATTTTTAAATTGAGTCAATTTTATATTTTTATTACAATTAACCTTAATTTTATTTATTTATATGTCCATATTGTTAAGTAAAAAATGTGATTAGGAAAATATTGCAATTTAATAAAACACACTATACTACGTTTGATGGTAATTTTCAATTTAACACTCTTTTGAAGGGCTTAGAGTAGTCCAACATCATTTGCTTTACAATCAATAAGTGAGACATGATTGACGTTTTAAAATTTCTAACGAGGGCGACACGGACATAAATTTAAACGAATGGTACTTGGTTGGGTCGACCAGGCCCGGACCAGTCTCAAGACCAAGCACCCCCAGAGCCCATTCCGTTGGGCACCATCAAAGCCCATTTGAGCCCATTCCGTTGGGCACCACCAGAGCCCATTCCGTCATTGTACACACGTGATCCGCATTCCCCATATAAGGTACACTTTCGCCGTAACACAGGTATCACAATCATATCCTACTTCTCACTACTCTCTTGACTATCGTAACTTCACACAAAAAAAGCTAACTTAGGCATTGGAGGGGCATACCGGCGGTCCACCCCCGGTGCGCTTTACTTGTTTTGCAGGTGTCTTCAAGTCTGAACCCCAGTATCTCATGGATCCCAGCGGCAATATCCTGCCTCATCAGAACCGGGCAGAACTAGATGGCGCCCACCGTGGGGCCCGGCGTCAGGGCACCACGTCCAGAAACACACAGGTCAGTTAGGCGGCGGCAACCAATCCTGACGTAGCCGCTGTCACGGCACTTGCGCTGCAACGGATGGGTCTGTATCTGCCCGCCGTTTTCACGCCAACACGTCATGACTCCCCTACAGCATCCTCACACCCGCAGGACCAGTCGCTGCCTCACAATCAGGAGCAAGACGAACAGAGCATAGCCCTGGAGGATAATGCTGAAGCTGACTCGCATCCCCCCACCCGGCACCCTACACCGTCGGAAACCTCCCTCACCCGAAGGCAGATCGAAGAAGCGGCTGATCTCTTGATTCGCCAAATCCGACAGTCTCAGCCGG
>JAOQMQ010000006.1:782936-808551 GCA_027563845.1 Erythroxylum subrotundum | reverse complement strand
TGATTCTGCGGTCCCTTGATACTCAAAAAATTGTCCCACTTTTGTGAACCATTCTGTAGGATCATCACCTGAAAATCAAGGAAATTCCAGCTTAGCTAATTTATAAGAGAATCATGATCGGTTACCTTAATGTTGGCTGCGGAAATCATCTCTGAGCGGTGGTGGCACAACAAGAGATTCCTTAGTGTTGTTTGAAGACGTTGCGGTGTGGTTGGCGATAAGTAATGCTGTCATCTTATTAATTACATCTTCCAGGTGGTGCAACTTATCGTTAACACCCTTCTCCATAGTACTTAGGCTGCTCTGGAGCCCTCCTAAGCCCATTTCTAAGTTTTCAATTCTTTTTTTGTTCGTCGCCATGAGGAGTAGCTCTGATACCAATGATAGGTCCCAATCAAAGCTAAAAATTTAGAAAGTAATATTCTGCTTTTCGTGAGAATAAACCAATAAGTTGTTGAAATATTGCTTGCCTTTATTCATGAATGAGCAATGATTTATATACAGCAGAAAACTAACAACTTCCCTACTTCTCAGGACAAATGATAAGGTAGGATACTAAAAATAAAAACAGATGCTGAAAATCAAATAAGAACTAAATTCCTATTTTTAAGCAAGCAACCAGAGGCCATGATCTTCTTCCCACTTTCTCACACATGCACAAATTGATTATTAGTTAAAATACTTCTATGGGATTTTCTTGGCTTATTATAAGCTCAATAAAGCCTTGAGTAAATCTATTGTACTTCGGTGAAAGTGATTAAGCTGAATGAGGGCCCCGCAGACGTAAGCAAGGTGTGCCGAACTGCGTTACCAAATTTTTGGTGCTTTTTATTATTTCGTTTTGATTGCTTTTATTTTCGTTTGTGCTAAAGATGTCCATGATAAAAATTGGAAAATTTGCAAAACAATTACCCCCCTCGATTTTTAACGATGCATATTGTTTTTTCAGGCACGAAATCACTGGAGTGATCACTGAAGTGGGGAGCAATGTGAAGGAGTTCAAAGTTGGAGATAGGGTTGCTGTTGGGTCCTTGGCAGCTACGTGTTTGGAGTGCGAGTTATGCAAAAGTTCTCAGGAAAATTACAGTGATCAATCGCAGTTTACCTATAATGGCATTTTCTGGGATGGTACCATCACATATGGTGGTTTCTCAGACATGTTGGTTGCTGATCACAGGTGGCTTTTATATATCAGTCCGGATCATTACTGCGACGTATCGCAATGGTTTAAATGTTCTTGAAATTGATGAAAAAATTGAATTTGATGCGAAGGTACGTGGTAAGAATACCAGAGAACCTGCCACTAGATGCTGCAGCACCATTGTTATGTGCGGGGATTACTGTATTCACACCATTGAAGGACAATTCACTTCTGGATTC
Source organism: Erythroxylum subrotundum (assembly GCA_027563845.1). Lineage (NCBI taxonomy): Eukaryota > Viridiplantae > Streptophyta > Magnoliopsida > Malpighiales > Erythroxylaceae > Erythroxylum > Erythroxylum subrotundum. Next base: position 807,171 of record JAOQMQ010000006.1, on the reverse strand, counting down.
ACCAAAGAAGATAGGAATAGTTGTTCTTGGTCACATAGCTATGAAGTTTGGTAACTATTTCGGTCACCATGTAACAGTTATCAGTGCCTCTTCCTCCAAAGAAAGAGAGCCAAAGATTTAGCTGATATTATACCTTTGTACAATCAGTTAAAAATTAATTAAAATTATTAAAAGAGACGGTTCTTATTTATAAAAGAATTTAAATATAAATATAAATAAAAAATGATTAATTTACGAAATCAATCGATTAATTAATAAATTTATCGATTTTTAACGATAAGAGCTATTAAAGTAAATCATGACCGAAAAATAAAAATTAAATCAAAAAATCAGCTCATTCAAGATTTTTACGGCTGAATCTGTCAAAGCGATTAAGTTTTTTAATCATTGATTTTTATTTTTATATTTAAAAAAATCATCTTTATAGTATTTTTTATAATTATTATACAACTCATTCTATCATATATTATTGGTTTGCTATGTATTTATAACTTCAAATTATAATTATGTCATTTTGAATAAAAGATAAACGGACAATTAATAGAAAATGATAGAGAAAATTCTATAACAATTCAATAATACCATAAAAAGAAATTATAATTTTCTAATTATAAAGATTTAAATAAAAATAAAATTCCCTCTGTACAGGATATCAAGTCAAAAACAAAAGAGTATGAACTCGAGTCTCATGATAATGATCGTTGATTAAAAAAAACTCTATAACTCATTCGGTAAATTTAGCCATGAAAATTTTGAACTGTAAATTTTCAAGTTTAATCTAATTTAATAACTCTTATTGTTAAAAATTAATTAATTTATTAATTGATCGGCCAATTTTTATAAATTAATAAGTTATCATAAATCAATTAATTTTCATTTAATAATCTTTTTTAATTAAACTTTAAATTCTTCAATAAGTAAAGAAGATATCTTTTAATCATGTTTCAAATTCTTTAATTTTATTTAATCTTTAGCTGATGTTATGATAGTCTAATATTTGTTGAACCGTTTAAACCTTAAACTTCTTGTTTTACAGGTTTAACTTCTATCATTCACTAATAACATAATTCAAATATGGAAAAAATTGAAACAAATATTCAATTCTTGTGAATTACAAGACCTATTTAGATAGCTTAAAGTCTTAAACCCAAAGAGAGAATCTTAACCCCATGTCTGAAGGGGACAAATAGCAGTGAAGTAAAGCCAAGATAATGAGTAATTTAGTAGCATAATTCATACTCCACAGGGTAGGTTTGAAGTTGACCTGGGGACAATGATCTTGTGACCGGAGTGATTCCTGATGAATGCATTCGTTGCAGCACCGCAGGATTTTCTCATTCCAATCCAAGGGAAGCATTTTGATCAAAGCATTCCATTAGGATTCAGCTGCCATCTCTTTGTTTCTTGTATTCCTCGAGTGTTGATAGTGAAGCCTTTGTCTTAAGCCAATCTGCTGGCTTCGGCATGATAATTGCAATATATCCTTCTCGATCGGCCTGCAATTTAGTTGAGAAAGCACCATAAGGATTCTCTAAGCCACTGATTGTGACCTCAAATGGAAATAATGAATTGCTGCTAGCTGTACAACAAGAACTCTTAAGGACCAAACCATGAAATCAAATATTTTCCATCCATCCTTCAACAACAGATACGAGATTACCAACACGAAACTGATTCTCACCGATGAATTCAGCAATCCCGGATGTTTGATTAGCCTATCATTTACTTCTAGGAGGGAACCCTTAACACAACATCTGTCAGAGTTCAAGAACAAATGTATATATACATTTTAATCCTGCAAGAAAGAATCAGAATAGGGAAAGAGCAAAATTGCAAGAGGTCGACCTCACAATATACGAATTGCCATTGGTGCAAACCTTACACAAAGCTGTGTTAGATTCAAACTGTTGTGCATTCTGCAGAAACCAAACACATGAAAAATAAATAAACTCAAACAGTTAATGATACAATTAGTTCATCAACCCCTAAAAATCAAAGGTCCTCTTCAAACTGGAGCGCAACACCTCAAATTCTATACAAGAGTATGTAGTTTTACTTAATCGCAAAACAGTATAGGTTTAATATACCTTTTTGCGCTTGCCGGTGACCTTAATGCCACTCCGATCAGACTTCCCGACGTTGAAATCAACGGCCGTGATTCCACCTTCATCCTTGAAAGCCACATGGGTCGGAGCCAAACCGATCACGCACAACCTTTGTAAGGAAAATTACAATCAAATAACCACAATAAGCATTGAATCAGTCGCAAATAACCAAATTATTTAACAAAAGGTTAAATCTTCATATACCCATTTGCGTGCCGATAAACATACTGGTCGTGTCCCGGTTTTATAAAATCTGTCGGGAATTACTTAAAATTACGTAAAATTCTTGTTTAAGAAGAACAGCACCAAAAAAGAAAAAAAGAAAAAAACAGACAGGGTTTAAGGTTGTCTCCGAACCTGGAGCATAGTACGAGACGAAATTGGTTTCAACCGCAGAGAGAGGGGTGGCAGGAAAATCCCGGAGGTCAGGGACTAACAGATTACGCAACTCTTCATCTTCAACTACAAAAGTTTCAGCTTCTGGTTGTTTCGATTCTTCCTGTTGTTCTTGTCGTCGGATGATGTCGCTGTCTGGTGGATTGCTCGATTGGTTCATTGAGGTTTAAGGTACGAGTGACGGATAACAGTTGAAGGATTCGGTTGCAGTCAAAGCTCAGAAGAGTCTTGACGGCTAAAAGCAGGCGAGTCTTGACTTTGTTTTTGAGTTCAACAATTGGGCTCGTGCAATTTGGTTGTTGTGGACCTGAAATCAATTGGGCCTTAGCAATTCTTAGTCTATAATATTTAATAATTTCTTTCTAAATTAGAAGTTATTCTTTTGAATATCTTAACTAGGAATGACAAAAATAACTCAGCCCAGTCCAACCCGACCTCAAGTAATCGGTGCGAATTGAGTTGACTAAGCTTTGGATCAAGCTCAAATTTCTCTTTAAAAAAATTTCTAACATTAGGCTGATACCGTTCTCTCAATTTTTTTTCTAAAAAATAAATTTAATTGAACTTGATTGGGTTTCACTAGCCCAAAACTTGATCGAGCTCGAGCTTTGAGATTGATCTAAACCGAAAACACAAAAGGCTTGGGTCCTACCCAGCCTATTACTAACTCTACTCTTGGATTAATTTTAAGAATAATATATTAGTTCGAGTTCAACCTGAAGTTAGAGAACCAAGTTTATTTAATTGAGTTTATATTTAAACTCGAATCTAAATTTAACATTTTTTTATATTTGATTAATTATATTAAACTACTTGTGTCTACCTAAAATTAACAAATTAAATTAGATTTAATTGAATTTTAACTCGATTTTATATTCATATATTTAGACTCAATTAGATTTAATATCAAATTCAATCAAATTTGTTTTTTATCATAAATAAATCACTATTACGTTTTAAATATATATTTAGATAGATTTTCAAATACATATTACAATTTTTAGATCACATATTTTAGATTAATTGTTTGATAAATTTGCAAATTTAAATTAATTGACACAAGACCAATATAAAAACACTAGAGTCAATTATAACATTATATTTTGATCCTTTGTAGTGCTAGAGACAAGAGCATAATTTCTAAAACTATTTTACGAGGAAAACAATAACTTAGTAAAAAATTTGTTGAAACACGAGATTTAAAGAGTTTTAATAGTAAAATAGTAGAGAGATTATTTCTTAATCAAAATGTATTACGAATGATATGAAATAAATTATTGTAGGAAAATAATAATTTATGAATTAAGTAAACCAAAAAAACTATTTATTCAGAGTGAACAGAGTGAAGAGAAAAAAGAAAATGATTTTTTTTTTCTTTTTTTCTCCCACCAAATTCAAATTACACAAAAGAAGACAACAAATGTTCCAATCAAATCCCGTCTCCGTCCACTTCGACGGCTCCAAGGATTGCGGAATACACACTCAAGCTCACATCACAAGACTCAAGCGAACCGTTTTATTGCTTTTGGTCCTTCCAAAACAATTCAAATCACGGATCACACGCAAAAAGGAAAGAACATCATCACCTGATGACCTTACAATCTAACCTAATCTCCTGTCCACCAGAGATGCTGCTCATTTTGATCATGGACTTGACAAAAGCCTTCTCGAACTCTTCTTGGTAGCTCGCAAATTTGGACACCAATGCCTTAGTTTTTGGTGTAGTGAGCAGAGCTTGGTCGGACGAGAAGACACTCCTGCCTTGTAGAAGTAGCTTGTAATAAGAGTTGTCGAACACTGTCGATGTAGAGTCAAGAGGAGAACCGGCGTTCCTGACTTTGTTGTGCATCGGACAAACTTGTCTTAAAGTGGCTGCGAAGATTGGACTCATCGTTGGGTCGACATCGTGAGAGGCATTGAAGTTGTGGATTCTGTTCTGGAACGATGAACAATGAGAGAACCCTAGAGTGTGTCCTCCTGAAACAAGATTCCCAAGTGCAAGAAAATGAGTATTATTCACTACTAAACTAATCCCAGATTGAATAAGTTTTAGCAGATGGGTAATTTCTGATGATTTGCCTTTGCAATGGCTGCTGGATTGCCAAGCCTATGGATGTGTGTTAGTACCTGAGAGAGCGACAAGATCTTCCATGGAAAGGCCTCTTTGAGCGAAATTTTGCTGTAACTGAGAGATGTTGAAGACAGGACCTGGTAATTGTCTAGTATCACTTGCCATGGAGATTCTCCCATCTAATCTTCCTTTTGGCACATCCCAAGTAGGACCACCAGACTAACAAACACACGTATACATATATTCAATCAGATCACAAGGTTTTAAGAAACAGATGGATACGTGTTTACATAGATACTGACCAAATGTACAGCATCTCTAGCAGCTAGAGCCAGAATATCAGCACAAGATACCACTCCAGGGCACATAGATTCTACAGCTTTCTTTGCAATGTCAATGACATAAAAAGCATGCAGTGAAATATTAGGAGGTGCGTCCTTTTCTGCTTTGTTCTGTCCCTTCGATTCCAGGAGCACAGAAGCATCACATCCCTAATCATAAAAATACACATTCCAAGAACATGTCATTGGAATCTGCTAAAAACCAAAGTATAATTGATGGGTTGTTTTAAGGATAAAGCTAAAGAAAACAAAAGAAAAGTGGTTACTCTAATGAAGCAATCGTGAAAGTGCATCCGAAGCAGAGCAGCAGGAACAGTATTATCATTCAACATAGCTCTTTTAACAGCATTCGTGACAGTGGACTCTAGATTTGGACATGAATGTTCATAGTAGTTTGGGGTGAGAGCTTTTACAGAAGAAGAAATGATGAAAATAGCAGCTAAAACGAGAGTAACTAAAGCTGCCATGATTGAAACTTACAAGCTTTGACACTAACAAGTTTTGTTTATCTGAATACAAATTTGGATGAAGAAGCTTCTGAATTTATAGAAGGAATTGAACTGGAGTGATATGTTCGTTAAGAGTTGTTAAAGAGAAGGATATGGTTGTTAAGAGATTTGGTGATCAAGAACCATAATAAGTGGAGTAGCGCTCGTGGATGTACAGAAGAAGACAAGCAAATGACACACTTACTCTGTTATTGTTTATTTTGTTTAAGAACTAAAGAGGGTGTTTGCTTGTATTATCAAGTTGACCTCCATAACCAACCTGCAAGTTTTATAGCAGCTTCAAGCAACTTATGTCACTCGATGATCAAACGTACTTTCGGAGTGGCATTGAAGCATATATGCATGGGCCCAGCCCATAATTTTTCTAAAAAGTCTAATTAGTATTAAATGTATAGAATTTATTAATACAATCTTTAAAGTTTTTCTTATTATATAAATAAACCCTTTTTATTACAAAATACAAACAATAACAACGCTCGGTAGAAATTTCACTGAGACGTGGAGTTTGAGAAAGTCTAGTAATACGCAGCTTTATCCTTAACTAATAGAGAAGCTATTTTCAAATGACTCAAATAAACCCTCTTTATTATATAATAAAATAGTTAATTTTTACATGGTTACTAAATTTTATCAAAATAAAAAATTTAAAGAATCATTAATGTTTAACCTATAAATATCAAATTAGTAGGAGTTTACTTAGATTTTTGTAAATTTTAAGAGTTTGTTTATATTTTATTAGAAATAATAATATTTATTATCTTATACTTTTTATAAATCGATTATATCGTTATTATTTTAGCAGTCTTTATAATAATTATTATTAATATAGTCTAAATTATCTCAACTTATAAAAAATAATTTATGATATATTATATAATATAATTTAAACAATATCAATCATAATAATGGCTTTTTTTAATTTTTATATTAAAAAATTAATAATGTTAATAGGTCAGGCGGGGCGCTAGAGCTGACCAGCTAGCCCATTGACCGTGGCCAGTCTCACCCATCCTTACTTTTTTATCAAAATATTTACAAAACGGGCGTCGTGGCTCGCCTATGATTCGGTCAACCTGAGACAAAATCAGGTTAAACTGAGCGGGGTAAAAATTGACGAGCCTCAAAAAGATTATAGCCACCAATATTCACTATAGGTAAAGGGAAGTACCTGAAAGTACAAGTTTCTAAAGAAAAGAGTACAAACGGACTGAACCATAAAATCAGATAATGACCTTAAAAGTTGTTGCAAGGACCCAACGATAAAGATATGGTTGCATTATTAAGCATACTTAATTTAATAAATAATTATAAATTATGTAATATCATATCTCAATGGTAAAGTAGTAGCTTTTTTAAAATATATATATAATTGCTAATTATTTTATTATTTCATATATGTATATGGTGGATATGGTCAACCATTCATGAGTCATGACACAAAAGAAAAGATTAAAATAAGATTTGGAGTTTTTGACGGTTGAAGCAGTTGGATTGTAATCTATATAAGTAAAGAACAAGCATATTTACATCACATTGTGATGATTTTTATGAATGGCAATAAACAGAGTCAAGTCGAGTCGAGTATAAATAATAAGTGAGCTCTTTTTTAATTCGTGATAGCTTGAAACTCGAATAAGTGTTATATTCAACAAAATGATGTTTTGTCAGTGAAGTTAAGCTGTTTTGAATCGGGTTGTACCGTAAAGTTTGAATATTGAATATTAGTTCGATTCAAATTTTTGTTAAAATGAATTTTATTTATTAACTTTATATTTAGATTGGGCTTGGTTCGACTCAAATTATTTTGTCTTATTTAGTAGTTTTTATTATATGCAAGATATTAAATTATAGATTATGAGTTATATTACTCAATTATAAGTTCTTATAATAATTATTAGGATACAAATACAATTACAATAAATTTAATTAACTCACTCGTCACTTTAATATTCTCAATATTTAGTAATTAGTTTTTGAATTTATTGTATCCGTAACGTAATAATACATTTCAAGTATAATTTAAATTTTAAAATTCAGTTTGGTTCAAAGTTTAATTGAATTTTAGATCGATCCAAAAAATTTGAACTCATTGTAACAAAAGAATAAATAACATTTCGAGTGACGACATTATTAACTTTATATAGACCTGAAATTATATATAATATAATAAAATTGAAACAACTCCATATAAGAAAATCACATTGACAAATCTATTGTATCTTGAGTAAAAAAATTAAAATCTTGGAAATTAAACCAAGAGTTCATGGGATTATAAGCAATCCTCCACAATGCAATAGGTAGTCTGAAATGGAGGCGGGGCTGCTTCAAGGGAAAAAAAAAATACAAGCACGCCTCAGCCTGAACAAATCCTGAACTCTGGAGGAATTGATGCACACAGTTTAGTTGCATCAGAACTGTACTTTGCTAGAGAATGTCTGACCAAAACTCCAACCTGATGGAACAATGTCTGTGAACAATTTGGTTTCTCCATCAGTAGTAGTGACACTGAAGGACAAGGATTGACCGTTTAGATATGCATTTGATTGCCAATTAGCTCCCCAGTTCCTTGACATGGCCAACCATCCTGTTTTTGAACCTTTCACTGATACAGATTGGATTGATCCAGCTCCTGCAACGTTACTTACCAGTACAAGCTCGAAATAGTCTCTCCCATTAATGGTGAATCTAACTCCACCATGCTTCTTACATGGAACCCTGCACAATAAACCTCTGGTTTAGCCCAACATATCTTTTAAGACAAAAATTTTAAGTTCGTTTAGATTTTTGCCAGTGCAGATTATTCATAAATTTAAGGTCCATCACGATAACATTAATAAGAAATCGGGTTAAATTATTCCAAAGTCAATAGGACAGATTATATTTAATCGAGTTTGAGCTTAGCCTTAACTAATAAGAGGGTCGGCCCAGCCTGGCTATTTGCCACTTCTTCTTTGGATGTAAGATCCATATCAGGGTTTGACAGGTTTCCTAAGGTAAACTTGAAAGTCTTGAGTTTTATCAGGATCAGATATGTTTCAGTTTCGCGTACCTCTGGAAGAGAACAGGGACGATCCCACCCTTATAAATGCCGATCTTTTCCCAAGCAGGTTGAGCCATGTCGAAGTGCTGGAGAGGAGGGTTGCACCAACCTCCGTTGTTGTTTGGAAGAGCATAGTTTGGAGGGCAGAAGTTGGTTGCAGTAATGGTTACAGACGTTCCTTTGATACACCATCTGGAGTCAGTTTGATAGTCACATACGATCTTGTAACATTCTCCACAGGAACCTCCATTGTTGAACAAAGCTGTGCTGAGAGCAGCTGTTCTAGTCCCATAACCAGTCGAATATAAATCTCCGTAACCACAAGCTCCTCCTGGTAAACAAAAAAGAAGTTAAAACTGTTAACCCCAAAACATATCAGAATCAAACAACAAGAACAAACTACAGGAAAACAGGTTGAGATTCTAACCCATAGTTCCTGAAGCATCACTACCACCATAAAATGTAGCGTGAGCTTTTGTCCATCCTGAAGAAGCATAAGCCATAACATAAGACCAGAACTGAACCAAGATCACCAATGTAAGCACCAGCTTTGCCATTTTCTTTACAAGCAACTGTAGTAAAAAATGGAGCAAAAAGGAAGAGAGCAACAATCTGGCATTTGCAAGGACAAGAACTGCCTCTATAAATAAGGAACCAGAGTTCAGACTTCCTTAATGCAACAACCTTACACATGATGTCCTAAATTTACATTAAACTTATCTCTGAAAGTGCCTGTCAGAATTCTGAGACTCAATCAATTATTCCCATGTTCTACCTCTATCATTGCAATGCTCACATGCTATACCCAACAGAAGAGCCGTGAAAAGTTCAAGAAGTCACTCCACTATCCATGGAGTTTTTGTTCGTATTTTTAATGTGCTAGTTGTTGCCAATTTGAAGAAAGATACAAGCAACTTTCAATTTTCTATTATAAGGGAATATTTTGGGTTAGATCATATCATGTCACTTCACATGGTTTTGTTTTGACCTATTAATATCATACAATCGCTAATTAGTTTGGTCTGGTGCAACATGTGCCTTAATATTTGACATTAAAGAGTTCTGAAAAGCTGATGCTTTGTTATTTTTAACTTTGATCTCTTATTGTGATTTCCATAAATAAATTTTCAAGAATTTACAATATTTGTTAATCACATATTGCATATCAAATAATATAATCAAATGCTTTGAATAATTATTTGATGAGTTGATAATTTTAAAAAAATTAGTTATACCAAACTTTTGATTATCACAATTAGGCTCAATAGGGATGCCAAACCGACCCTAGCTCAGCCTGAGTTAACGAGCAAAAGTTCAAATTGACTTAATTTTAAACTACTCAAATTAATTCGACCAAAACATTAAAACAATGTTATTTTATCATAAAACTCGATCGGATGAGTCTCATGCTTAGTCTGGGCTAAATAAAAAAAATCAGGCCAAGCTTGTGCTGTAAGCAGGCCAGACTCGACCTAACCTGATGCTAACCCTATTCGATAATCCATTCTCAATTGTTGAATCATGTCATTAGGGGACCAAAAAAAGTTTTGTTGTAGTTTATAATCACAAACACATAATGGGCATCAGGGAATCATAGCATATGTTAGTCAGATGACCCAAACTAACGAGTCTCACTTCAGGAAGAAATTTGATGGTGAAAATCTCATTAAATTGATGGATAAGTTCAAAATTACATCAAACAAATATATTCCTTTAAAATTCTAAAATTAAAAATACTAGGTAAGAATACTATTAAAATGAAAAACTTCATAAGAAATTCTCTTGCATCTCTCACATACAACCAAAAAATTTTTTATAATAATAAAACCTGCAACCGTTATCCTTCAAATTCATATTAAATAAATTATCGAACACACGCAATAACTTGTAAATATTATGCTGCGACGACTTAAAATTAAATGATAAACTTAAAATTAAATGATAAATCCAATCTAATTATTATTTGTAGGTCTCAACATATTTTCGCACATGGCAACCTTCAAGATTTTAGGTGAACTCTCTAAATTGGCATCATATGACAATAAGGTCAGTCAATCATAAGATTTGGCCATCCTAAATTGAACCAAGCTTCGACACCCTTTTGCCTATCCCTATCTAGGCTTTAACTGAAATTATCATGTAAAGCCAACACCATCAAGCATTGTCTTACAAGTTTCCTGGTCCTAAAATTAATTTACATACCGAACATGGCCACCAGATGCCAACTGGCCATGACAAAACAATATTGCGTAGGTTGCAAGAATGGGGCTCCTGAAATTTGGCGGCTAAAAAATTGCAATTTGGCAATCATAGGAAGCATTTATTTTCTACTTTCTTTACATCTGTTCTTATGAAGCTCAATCATGGAAGTGATTGAAGATAGCTTAGGAGGGTATTTGAATACGGCACGCATTGTTCAGCTTTACTGGAAGGTTAATAAATCTAAACTATATGGCAACACCAATCAATCAAATAATAATTTCGATTAAGATAACACTTAACAGGTCCCAACCATCCTCTTTAAAGATAATGTGAGTTACACCTCACCTCACTGTAAGCCGAACCTTCAACTTCTTAAATTAGAAGACTCGTAAAAAGACTTGACTCCACTACTTGGATTACCAAATGCTCACAATTGTTCTAAACATCACTTAAAGCACATTATTCAGACTCCTAAATATGTTTCAATTTTCTATCAGTTTGTGAAATCCTTAAACATGATTCACGTTTACATCAGTTTAGGGAAATGAATACTAAACATTTAAAGTTCAGAAAATTGTGTTGGGTCAACTATCCTTAAGAACATGTTATACGAACCTGAGCCAGTGTCTGGAGTTGACTTAAATAAGCAGCCTGACGCTTGATAATAGCCTTTTGCCTATAGTCTAAACACTGAAGTGGTTCTACAAACTTCAACATTAGTCCACAATAAACAGGAAACTAAGAAGGAACCACTTATTTCTTTTGCACGAAAGATTACAATATAGAAAAAGCATATAAATAAAAGAATGCACTGTTAACTAAGAAAACAAAACGTTACAATAGCTCAAGAACCCCTTATACATCTAACAAAAACAAAGAAATGGGGCTTGCTGTAAGTCTACGAAAGTTGCACTTGAATATATCCTAAAGTTAACACTACTAGTTGAGACTAAGTAAAATGGAAAAACAGATATGAAAAAGATGATAAACATGAAACTGGAGACAGTATCAAAGAGCTAAATTGCGTCATTCAAGGAAAGCCAAACGACCTCATGCAGCAGCCTGGATCAGAACATTTGATCTAAAGCCACGGCCCCTTCCACGGTTCCCCCTTCCACGGCCACCACCTACAAATATAGCACAATTAATATCCTCTCAGAGTCTAAATCCCCATAACTGGATTATATTGCATAATTGTCATAACTGAATCTTATGGCAGCGAGCGTTGTCCAAAATTATTTTGCTTCGAAACCTTTGCATATGGATCTTTAAAAACTGTAATGTGACAGCCCTCATTGCGAACACCTTATTTACCATACTCAAGACTGTAGGTAACACATAGGTGGAATACAATAAGAATTATGTTTATATCAATCTAATCATGCATAGAAGTAAACCTTGTTATTCAAAATGTCAGGCATTCATATCAGCACAAAGAAATGTATCTTTAAATATTAGAGTTTTTTATCAAAGGAGGGGTAATTAAACCCCTTCTCCATGACAAGCTCTTTATTCATACGTTCTTAAAGAATCAAAATAAAACATTTCCGTCACCAGAGGAGCTGAGCAATTAAGTATTTTTCTTGCACATTAAATTGCTGCAACTATTTATTTTAATTGAAATAAAGTGCAACTTGTTCAATTGGAAAATTTCTTGAACTTGAGTTTCCAATCCTAAACCATGGTAAACTAATCAATTTAGGTTCAAGGTTGAACAATGAGTAACTTGAATTAAAAAAGGACTGCCTCGTAAAACACCAAGCATAATTTAAGCCTAGAGTATGAAGACATACAAATACTGGAGAAAACAAAAGGCCAGGAAAGAAAAGGTACCACGGCCTTGAACATGTCCTTCATAATAATAACCCCCATCTTGTTGCATATCAGCCTGAGGTCCACTGTACCCTCCCCTTCCGCGGCCACGAAAACCGCGACCTCTTCCTCGACCCCTGCCCCTACCTCTATCACCACCTCGGTTACGATCCCAACCTCCATCATCATACTCAGCAGATACATAACCATTCCCTATATAGAAAATCCAATTCAGATCATGTACCCAAAGAATTCCAGATTCTAAGTGTCAAGACACTTTTCAATCAAGTGCATTATCACATCTCATCACTTTTCAATTCCATGAAAATGTACCTCGGCTATTGATCCTCCCTCTACCACTCTGACCCCTACCTCGACCACTTGGTGAGCCCTCTGCAACCAAAAGCTACTAAGCCACATGCAAGTATTGATATTTCAAACAATGAAGTTGATCATAAACATGCATACCAGCTTCATAATCAAACATTGTCGATGCCTTCACCTGGTCCACTGGTAATGGAGGCTGATACCTGAGGGTATAGCAATTTGTGAGACAACGGAAGTTTATAATTAATTTAAGATTGGCAATGAATGTTGGCAAAAAGCAATATTCCCATACCACAGTGGTGTTTCTTCTCCAGATTCACAAATCAAGCACCGCATAGTGATCATAATGATGATACAGTGCATAATCATAATGTGATAGCAAAAAATTAAGCCCATATTTGCATTGGTGAAATAGAAACTCACCCAACAGCAGATGTATTCATTTCCTTATTGGAAAGAATTATCGTGATCATAGACACATGTCTTGTGGTTTCCAGTCTGCAATATGAAAGCAACAAAAGAAATAAAAAGAGAGTTCCTCACAAACATGACAATACAAGCCACAAGAAGCTAATTAAATTGAACACCCTCAAAGCTATTTTGAAGACTGCTCTTACGGGAGGAGGCCTTCTTCAAGGGGTTCCCATGTATCGGTGATATCCATGGAGCCAATTGATGTGATCTGATGAAGGCCAACAATTCTTCTCTGCAACCATGGTAAACATAATACATTATCATCAATCATCAATCATCAAACCCCAAGAACCACACGCATGCACGCTCGCACGCACACTCTTAAGAACTTTATCGAGCATGAAAAACCTTGATTAACTCCACTATAGTCACAGTCTTATTAATGGCTCTTCCCATTGCCTTGAACACAATTTCATTCGAACCCTTCTCCTACAAAAGCATAAAAAGTACATCAAACAACATATATGAGCAAACAAAAAGAACTTAAAAATCACTCAGTCTCTTAAAAATTCATAGACACAAATAAAACTTATTCATCCAAATTCAGAACCAATCAAAACAGAGACAACAACAAACTAATAAAAGAAAAAACACCAAAACAACGTCATATAAGAGGAACGCATACTTGAAGCAGACTCATAGCATAAGAGATATAGTTGCGCGTCCTTCCTTGACTAGTAATCCGAATCTCGTTCTCGTCGATTGGCGTCTCGGCTTTTGGCTTCTCTACTCTCTGGTACCGGTCCATCTTATCTGTTCCAACAAACTACAAACTCTAATTTAATTGTTCAGCAGAAGATTTTCTCAGAGAATAAGGGTTTTTGAAATGGATCTGACGAAGAAGGTATCACGTACCTTGAAGTTATGTAGATAAACTGAGCTGTTGTGCTCTGCTCTGCCCTCTTGTACGGCTTCGTTTCTTCTTTTAAGCCCTGAAACTGCTCGAGGAGGCGTCTTTTGCTTCATATACCCTAAACTACCCTAACCAACTCTCCCTCCCATATTTCTGACCCGAACCGTCGTCGTTCTCAGCTAGTACGACACCGTCTATTATATGGTTTATTGATCCGAACCGTCTCGGTTTTTGTCCTCATACGGCGCCGGTCGAGAAGAGAACAATTTGGCGGTTTGCTTTGGTGTTATTTTGAATATCACGTGATCGATTGAAGCCCACTTTTCTCTTAGCACAAGTCCAAAAAAAACAAGGTTGCTTCTTATCCTAATGCCAATCGACCTCTGGGTTAAAGATGATCACAAGTAGAGTTCGATTTGGCACGATTTTGTTTGAAATTAATAAATTTAAAATTAACTCGGATATGAAAAGTCAACTCAAAAGACATTAACGTCATTTGATGTTATTTTAATTTTATTATCTAAAACGATATTATCTTTATTTGTATGTCTTATATGTCACGGCTGTGACTTAATTGTGCATGAGACTTACAAGTGTGACGATTAAGTAATAGGCGTGACGCTTTGAATTAATACGAAAGCATATTCTTGGATTTAAGAAATAACGGTGAAAACTAAATAAAAAAAGAGTCATCGAATCATTTGAACGGCGGGATAAAAATTTGTGTTCGTCCATTCCGTTCATCCTTAATATTATATACTTACTGATAGGATCATTACAACCACAAATAAAAGATTTCAGATTGAGTCGACTTCAAGTTAGTCAAGCAAATACTATCCTATTTTGATAGTGATCTCTTATAGAAAAACTCTACGGCCGCATTATTTAATAGAATAATTACTATATAATTTTTGATTATTTTTCAAACCATTATCATCATCATTATTAACATTCCAACTTAATAGCTTGATCTACAAAGATCCAATAGTACACGGATCGAACCATTATGATCATATTCTTCATAATTACATTCGAATTATTTGTAATCATCATAATTGTCATATAATTCATAGTCTACAATTTAAAAAACATTGAAAATATGATTTTTAGAGATGACAATTTTTGACTCATAAGTTCAAATTTAGTTGTTTTTAATGGACTGATCCATAAGTCAAATCCAGATTCAGAAAATTTCAAAATTCAATTATTATAAACAAAATAATATCATTTTATTTAAAATAGAGATTTGAGGTAAACTTAAGTCTGAATAACTCAGGCTGATATAATTATCCTAACGATTTTGTTCAAGTAGAATTACTTTTTATTCATGTCCATATATTAATAAGCTCAGAACCGAATTGTTTGTTGTTGTTATTACATGTACTAGGAGGAGAAGGATACACATGAATCCCACCAATTAAAAGCAAGAGAAGAACTTGGGGATATCCGTAGGTATCCTTTCCTTTTCTCTGTTTTTAGTGACGCTTTGCACTAATCAATGGATCGATGAACCTAAGCCATCCATTGTAATCTATGGCAGAGCCAGAATCAGGCAAGACAAATCCATTGATCAGGAAAGTTGGTGTGGCGAACACTCCTCTGGAAGTACTGTGCTGAATCACAGGAAACGAGAAAAAGGAAAATGAAGATTCTGTTAGGAAAGTTGATGTAATTAGGGTAGATATTAAAAAAATATATAATTCTTTTTATATTTTGACTTTATCCAATTAAAGTCGGACAAGTAATCCAATAGACTAGAAACATTGAAACAGAAGATACCTTAAAGGAAATCCTGGTTTTTAGATCTGTTTGTCGGTCGGTGAAGCCAGCTTCAATTCCAGAATGATAGGAACTTCCAACTGTTTCAGCCGCAAAATCTACAATTTCTTTCACGACCGTAAATCTTGACGAGTTGATTGTGTTGTCACTGTAAAATCTCGCCTTCGACACATACATAGATGTCCAGTCCAGTCCAGTCAGTAAAGCAGGTAATAGTAATACCAGACACCAGCTTATTTTGTAATAGCAGAATCAGTATTCACATAATGTCCAATCCAGCACTCCAAGAACTAGGGAACTCCAATTCAAAGGGAGTCAAAGATTAAAAGCAAAACTTAATGAATTGCAAAAACCAGAAGTTTTTTTAACTACTCATGGCCGGCCGACCCGGTCCTATATTTTCGGTAGTCATGGTCTGAAGTCCGGCAAGATCGGACTCAAGCAGTCTAAAGCTAAAGGTCAATCGGTTGGGGTCAAAACGATAACTGGTCAAGCCAGTTTTAACTTGTGAGCTAAACCAGAAAATAAAAAACCTCTGCATAAAATCATTCACAAAGCTTTTACCTGATCATTGAAGAAATGCTCCAACAATAAGAATGTTGCGGAACTATTCAGTCCATTGACAATATGCAGAGCACGTGAAGCAGCAAATGCATTATCATGGTATCTGCAGAAAGTCACTAAACAATCATTAATGGAAGATCTAGCTTTTTTACTCATATAACTTCACAGGGTCTCAAGAAATTTCAGTCCGTGATTGGAAGAGAAGAAGAAAGAACTATACAGAACCAAAATTTTGCAACTTGGAAGACAAACCAATAACATGAAACAATCAAAACCAACAAAAGTTGTGTTCTGAAAGGAAGCAAAGCGATAAAAGAAGAGTTCCTGACGGTAAGGGAAGCAGATGAACTACGAGCCAAACGTCAGAACCGTAGTGAAGAAGAGCTTGTTTCAGAGGAGGCCAAGAGTCTCTACTGTCAGGACAGACAGGGTCATAGAAAGCTTCGATGAAGATGGAGTCAGGACCACCTCGGTAATTCCGATAAACGAACCCGTCGTAGGTTGCCGGTGGCAGGCTCTGGGATGTTGCGTTAAGAACAAGAAGAAGAGAGAAGAACAAGATGTGAGAATTTGATCGTGAGTACAGTTTGTGAACCATTGGAGTGTCCTGAGTTGATCGTTTGTGTTTCTCAAGAGTTCTGCAGTATAGAAAAGCATGAAAGGTTTCCACTTTTGCCCTTGTGTACTTTGACGATGACTCCACCTTGTCTTCCACATGTGTCCTGGTGCAGTGGTTGGTCACAAAACAAAGTTTTTATCCTTTTGTTCGCCTGCCAAGTAGGAATGACAATACATTGGACAATCGGTCGCTTTAGATCAAGCAATTTCTAAAATTGACAAGCTTAGAAATATTGGCAAAACTTGTAATTTGAACAAATAGAATTTTTTATTAAATTTAAAAACGGAAATACTAAATATGATTCGAATTAATAATTTATTAAAATTATCTTAAATTATTAATTTAATTTAAATATAATTAAATTTTTAATAAATAAATTGAGATAAAACAAGAAAAAATTGAGAGTTTAAGATTTATAAGAGACCAAGCCTCGAGATTTTGTACCCCTAAAAAGAAAATGCTTGTGTATCTCGACCAACATATTTGAAAATTACACTCCTTTCAAATAAAAGTTCATCTTGTCTTGAATTAAATTCAACTCGACCTAACACTACTCTTCGTTAATATTATAAATTGTTGGAAAATATATAGGAAACAAGGAAGAAATTAAAGGACACAAAAGATTTACATAGAAAATCCCAATAGGGTAAAAATTACGGAGAGAGAAGAATTTCACTATAACAAAATAGGGATTACAAATTTAACCCTCTAATTTGTTTCAGAGGATATTTGTTTTTTTGGTACATTAAAGTAGGTGAAGAGGGCTTTCTTTTATAAGCTTATCTCCTCCTCTCATGTTTTCATCCCACCGATGAGGGATGAGTGTCATAACATTCTCTCACTTAAAGATTGAATTGGATGCCAATTAATCTTCACAATTCTTTCTCTCTCGGCTCTATACTGTTTACGCCTCTATCAAGCCACAGGAGGAACGATACCATATGAAGTTATCTGTGTTGACCACCTTAGTCAAAAAATCTACCACATTTTGCGTTGTGTTGATCTTTTTCATAAGCTCCTCTCCACCTCTCATCTTCTCATCCCACCGATGTGGGACGAGTGTCATAATATAAATCACATACTTGTAAAGATTTATTGATGCATATTTGTAAGGGATGAATTATGAATTATTAAAAAAATATAATAAACTCAGGTGATCAACTTTATGTTTTTATTTATTTAATTCGATTCAATCAATATATTGTTTAAATTTACGTTGAATATAATAATACATTAATAGGCATGAAAGTCGCTATACGAATTAGGCTAAAGGGTCCATTCTCCAGAGCAGGTTCGCGAGTGACAACCAGGTTTCTGATCTATATCCATTCTACTACTTGATTTGCAATGACACTGTCCTAGTGATCTTGCTGCTCTTAATTGTATTTGGACTGAGTCCAGTTTCGTATTCATTTGGCAATTGGTTTGTATTTGGACTGAGTCAAGTTTCGTATTCATTTGGCAAAATCTAATAGTTGCATCCTGACTGTTTGATAAAATGACAGAACGAGAGGGGTTTGAGTTACGTGTGCATTTTTATGATTTCACTTCGTGTTAAGGTGTCCTTGTCAGCTTGTTGAGACTTTTAAGCCATTGTTGTTTGATAGTTAGTATGAAGTCAAGGTGTGATAATTGCATCCTAACTTTCATGCGTCTACGAAGCTCAATCTTTTCGTCGACGCAATTCGCGTGTTCTCTAAAATGCTCTCCCAGTGTATAATGCCTGATAGTTTCGTTTTGCCCAGTGTGATTAAGTCATGTGCTGGGTTGTCGTCACTCAAAACCGGGAAACAGATACACTGTGTTGCGTTGGTATCTGGGTTTGATTCCGATTCGTTTGTTCTGTCCTCTTTGGTACACGTGCATGTTAAGTGTAACAGATTACGGGAGGCTCGCAACGTGTTTGATAGATTACCTCGACCAGATGTGGTTACTTGCGGTGCTCTGCTATCTGGTCATGCACGAAATGGGCGAGTTAAAGAAGCTAAGGAGTTGTTGAATAGAATTAAACATTTGGGTCTGGATTGAATTGGGTAACTTAGGAATGGTATGATTGCTGGGTTCATTCATAGCAGACATTATTTGGATGGTGTTGTTGTGTTTCGGGATATGCATTTGGAGGGCTTTGTGTTTGATGAGGCTGGTATTTCTAGCGTACTTCCTGGGGTAGGTGATTTGGAAATGTTGGATATGGGAATTCAGATACATTTTTATGTAATGAAGAAAGGTTTTGAACAAGATAAATGTGTCCTTGTCAGCTTGTTGAGACTTTTAAGCCATTGTTGTTTGGTAGTTAGTATGAAGTCAAGGTGTGATAATTGCATCCTAACTTTTTGATAAAATGACGAAACGAGAGAAATAAGAACCTGGGGTTTGAGTTACTTGTTCATTTTTACGATTTTGGTTAGTGTTAACTTGTTCTTGTCAGCTTGTTGAGACTTTTCAACCATTGCAGCAGGTGGGCTTTAGAGGGCACATAAGGGTAATTTCCAAAGGTGAAAAACAGATGGCATTGAGACGTTTCTTTGGATTTTCTGATGGTGAGTTGATGAGGTCGGAAGCTAAGCCTTGCTCCAGACTGATGAGGCAAACAGCAGGAATTTTTAGTGTTGGAGGAGCTTTAGGGTTTTGGGTTCTTTGTAGATTGCATTATGGTATGTCGCATCCTTCTGTCTTAAAATGTGTATTTTTACTTGTTTGTGTTGGTATTTTGTTTCCAGATTAGCTCAAGAGTCTTTGCACAATCAAAGGTAGTTTGTTTGTGGAGCTAAACTAATTTGATAATCATAATCTCTATGATCAAGAGCATTTGGGTATCTAACAACTTCTTGAACAATCAAAGGTAGTTTGTTGGATGAGCTAAACTGATGTGATAATCATAATCTCTATGATCATGAGCATTTGGGTATCTATCAATTCCCGTACATAATTAAAAAACCTTACCTTTCCAATTATCTGGTTTCTACCTTTTGATATGTGTGATCAAATTCTGTTTTCTCTTGGCCAAGATTGATTACTAGCTTAAAATTCTGTTTTCTCTTGGCTAAGATTGATTACTAGCTTGTTCCTACACATCTTCTAAGTTGCTTTCTTAATGCAGGTCCTCGAATTACGATTCCTCGGAGTCTTCGGTGGGCTGGTTGTGGAGCCATTTCTGTGAGTTCAACCACTGCTCTGCTAGTTCGCCTATTTAGTCCTGAATGCGAGCCGCAGAATATAGCTGCTTATGACAATAAAAAGTAGCAGTAGCAGAGCTTAGTTTTTCATGAAGATTGAATTGAGATGTTTATGACCAACTTATGTTTCTGAAATCTTGTTAACCTGCTTCTTACTCCCGTGTATATGTTGCCTGAGATGTTCAATTAGAGTATTCTTACAATCTGGATGTGTGAACTTGTACTTGAGAAAGAATGCGCCAAGTCCTTGTGTAGCTTTGAAGTGGCTGATTCATTGGCGGGTTAGAAGGTGACTAGCTATGTTAACATTGTCAGTATAACTTGATGCAGTGGAATCGGTTGCACATTTGTTAGAATAATCCATACAATTGTAATGTCCAAACAGGTGATCATGGTACCTTTTTTTTCCAAATATGGGTAGAATTCGTATTGGTTATCTTTTGAGTGTGTACCGAGTAAATGGTCGGATACTTAATAGTTTACAAATCACATTCTAAATAAATTATTAGATTAGCAACAAGTTAAAATTAGAGTGACGAACTTGATCCAATTTAGTAATGACAACGAGTTTGATCGAGTTTGAATCATAGCTTTGTTATTGATTTCGTAGTTTGGAATTGGTTAGAAGCTCAGTTGGATTTGGGCTGAGACTGAAATAACATTATTTTGTTATAAATAGTCAAAATTATAACAATTAAATTTTATTAACAGTCTTTCTTTCTAATTAAACTTTAAATTATGGAAAGTCACTTTTAATTATATTTTTAATTATTTAATTATATTTAATTTTTAATTAATTTTATAGTTAAAATTTTTAAACCTTAAATTTTTAATTTTTCTAATTTAACTTTTAGTGTAAATTTTAAAACGATGTTTTAGAGCGCAAAAAACAAAAAAAGGGTACACGTTGCTTTTGCCAACGTACGCACGTTCGCACGAGACCTTTCAGACATCTAAATCAAACAAAAGCTTTATCGTAATTTGAATCGTTGTCGTGTTTATTCGTCAACTCAGTTAGTTCGAAGCCATATGTATATGGACAATGTACGAAAATATGGCGGCTGATAAAGCCTTACAGTTACAGTTTTAAGATCGGGAGGAGTTGTATGGCTAGGCAAGCTATATGCGTACGTCAAAGTCTGAACAAAACCATTATCCAATGGCTGAATTCTACTGCATCAACGCTATTACATGCCCAACAAGCACATGCCCACCTCCTCAAAGCTGGCATTTCAAACGATACACAACTAGCTACTAAGCTCCTTTCTCTCTATGCCAATAACCAAGCTTTCGTGGAAGCTAACCTCGTCCTTGATTCAGTGCCTGAGCCAAGCATATTCTCCTTCTCAGCTCTTATTCATGCGTCTACGAAGCTCAATCTTTTCGTCGACGCAATTCGCTTGTTCTCTAAAATGCTCTCCCAGTGTATAATGCCTGATAGTTTCGTTTTGCCCAGTGTGATCAAGTCATGTGCTGGGTTGTCGTCATTCAAAACCGGGAAACAGATACACTGTGTTGCGTTGGTATCTGGGCTTGATTCCGATTCGTTTGTTCTGTCCTCTTTGGTTCACTTGTATGTTAAGTGTAACAGATTATGGGAGGCTCGCAACGTGTTTGATAGATTACCTCAACCAGATGTGGTTACTTGCAGTGCTCTGCTTTCTGGTCATGCACGAAATGGGCGCGTTAAAGAAGCTAAGGAGTTGTTGAATAGAATTAAACATTTGGGTCTGGGATTGAATTCGGTAACTTGGAATGGTATGATTGCTGGGTTCAATCATAGCAGACATTATTTGGATGCTGTTGTTATGTTTCGGGATATGCATTTGGAGGGCTTTGTGCTTGATGAGGCTGGTATTTCTAGCGTACTTCCTGGGGTAGGTGATTTGGAAATGTTGGATATGGGGATTCAGATACATTGTTATGTAATGAAGAAAGGTTTTGAACAAGATAAATGTGTGCTTAGTGCACTTATTGATATGTATGGAAAGTGTAGAAGTACAACGGAGATGTCAAAAGTGTTTGATGAAGTGGATGAGAAAGATATAGGTTCTTGTAATGCTTTAGTTACGGGACTTTCGCGAAATGGTTGCGTAGACAATGCGTTAGAGTTGTTTGACAAATTCAAGAGGCAACGGATGGATTTGAATGTTGTTTCTTGGACATCAATTATTGCCAGTTGCTCACAGAATGGGAAGGATATTGAGGCTTTAGAGCTTTTCAGGGAGATGCAGGTTGAGGGGGTTAAACCAAACTCTAGAACTATCCCATCTTTGCTTCCGGCTTGTGGAAATATCGCAGCATTGATGCATGGGAAAGCTGCACATTGTTTTTCTCTTAGAAGAGGGATATCTTATGATGTTCATGTAGGAAGTGCATTAATTGACATGTATGCTAAGTGTGGAAGTATACATCTCTCCCGGCTTTGTTTTGAAATGATACCCACCAAAAACTTGGTTTGCTGGAATGCATTACTAAATGGATATGCAATGCATGGTAAAACAGATGAAGTTATATCCCTTTTTGAGTTGATGAAAGGGAGAGGGCAAAAGCCTGATTCTATTAGCTTCACTTGCCTGTTATCAGCTTGCGTTCAAGGTGGCCGGACTAGGGACGGGTGGTATCATTTTCATAGCATGTCTAGAGATCATGGAATTGAAGCTAAAATGGAGCATTATGCTTGTATGGTTACCCTTTTGGGTCGTGCTGGAAGGCTAGATGAAGCATTTGATATGATCAAGAAAATGCCTTTTCAGCCTGATGCTTGTGTTTGGGGTGCTTTACTTAGCTCATGTAGAATTCACAACAATGTCACACTAGGTGAGATTGCTGCAAATAAACTTTTTGAACTGGAACCAAGAAATCCTGGGAATTTCATTCTCTTGTCAAATATTTACGCTTCAAAGTCGATGTGGGTTCAAGTAGATTCAGTGAGAGAGATGATGAACAGCAGAGGTTTAAGGAAGAACCCAGGCTGCAGCTGGATTGAGATTAAAAATAGAGTACATATGCTTATTGCTGGAGATAAATCACTTCCACAAATGAGTCAAATTAGTGTTAAGTTGGCCGAGTTAATCACGGAAATGAAAAGATCAGGTTACATTCCACACACAGATTATGTGCTGCAAGATGTGGATGAACAGGACAAGGAACAGATCTTGTGTGGTCACAGTGAGAAGTTAGCAGTAGTTCTTGGAATCCTAAACACCAGTCCAGGATCTTCTCTTAGAGTGATTAAAAACCTCAGAATCTGTGGAGATTGTCATTATGTCATAAAATTCATATCCAGATATGAACAAAGAGAAATCTTCGTGAGGGACACAAATAGATTCCATCATTTTGTCAATGGAGTTTGTTCTTGTGGTGACTATTGGTGATAGGACATATGATATAACTGATCTGTTTATGGAATTGAACAAATTTGGTCGTTACAGTGGGATCAAGAGCTGCAGGAAGTAGTAAACTAACAAGATTCAGGTATACTCTATTGACTTTTAGGAAAGGAAAAGTAGAGGTGGCAAAAGAGTCCGATAAAGTTTGACTTAGTGCCTGTTTGGTTCGGCTTTTGGAAACTTTAAAAATACTTTTTTTCACCGCAAAAGCTATTTTAAGACGAAAATAAGTGTTTGGTTGAAAACTTCAAAAGTGCTTTTACAGTAGAAATAACTTTTTTAAAAGCCCAAATATAGCTTTTTCGGGTATACAGTTTACGTCACTTCCGTAAATAACATTTCACGACTCACGACTCTTTGGTTCTTCTGTTCCTCTCTTTGGTTATTCACGACTCTTTGGTTCTTCTCTTTGACGTCTCTTTCTTTCGTTTCTTCTCTCTTCTGTTCCTCACCAACTCATTGACTATCTTCTCTACTCACAGGTTAGATTCATATTTGTTGTGCCAGGGGGATTTGGTGACAGAGGTGTGCAAGGGAAAATTCTTGCTGCTAAGTATGCGCGAGAGAATAAAAAA
>JAOQMQ010000006.1:769205-780447 GCA_027563845.1 Erythroxylum subrotundum | reverse complement strand
AGCCAATTTCCACCATTCAATAATCAATAAATCACCATTTCAATTTTAATTTCTAATTCACTTCCAAATCCAATTTCTAATTCCAAATTGCAAATTCCAATTCAAATTTCAAATCCAATTTCCAATCCCAAATTGCAAATTTTAATTTCTAATTCACTTCTAATTCCAAATTCCAAATCCAATTTTCAATCCCAATTTCAAATTTTATTTCCAATCCAATTCAAAACTTTAATTCCAATCCAAATTCCAAATGTAATTTTTAATCCAATTCCAAAATCTAATTCCAATTTCAATTCCAATTCAAATTCCAATTCCAATTTCAAATTCAATCCAATTCAATATTTATTTTCGTAAATTTTAAAATAATTATTTATAAGAATAAAAAAAACATTTTAATTGCTGACAACTTTTTTCCACACCCTTTTTCACAACCAATGGTCTAGCACTTCGGATTCCAATGTTAAGACTTAACTACACTTAATCAAAGCTTGATTCAAAACTCTCGCCCAAATGCAAGCTGAAAGTGACTTCCTATGCTTTTTTATCTTTTTTCTTACACTCTCCCGCTTGCTTTTGTTTTGCTCTTTCTCATTCTTGTTCTTCACTAACACGGTAAAGAAACAAGCTTTGCTTTCATTTTGGCGGGTCTTGTTGTTATTGAGGAGTGAAGCAGAGCCATCAAATAGAGAGAAAACAAGGGTTCTTCTCGGATCTAAAAGAGGAGGTGGTTCGGGGGCTGTCCCCGGCGAGGTCACGGGCCCAAAGCTCGGCGAGGAATGCTTCACCAATGTCGAGTCTGTTGAGGAGGAGGAAGCGGCTAGGCCGACACGTGACGCAGCCTGACCCGTTGATTGTTGCGAGATTGGGGAGCTTGAGGCCAGCGGAGGCGTTGTCGGCTTGTCGTCGTTGAAGGAGGAGAAGAGGAAGACGCGAGGAGACCACCGGAGTCTATATCCAGACCAGGGAGGTGCGGCGAAGGGCGACAGACGGAGGCAGGCAAGCGGCAGACGAACGAAGGCAGGTGGCAGACGGAGGCAGGCGACGGGCGACAGAGAAGAGAGAAGAGAGTGGGCGGCCAAAGGTGGGGATAGTTTTTTAGGGTTATTTTTTGGTTATTTGCAAATTAGTCCCTAGGTTTTCTAAATTTTACGGAACTGTCCGGATTTTTCCGGATCGGTACCGGCCGGATTTTTTCCCCGGTACAATTGTTAACGTTCGGTATCGGATCCCGGCCGGTACCGTCCGGTACGGAACGGTATTCAGACCATTGGCTAATACTAAACAACTAATTTTATCAAACATTTTTAATAAACAACTGATATTATCTACTAGTTAAATCAGTTGATATAATCAACTATCAACTAACAGCTAATGCAATCTACTGTCTCCAAACATGGCCAAAGTCATGACAACGACTATCGTTAACTGTAGAATAGGAAGAGTTCGCTAATTTAGACATATTTAAAATATATATCTTATCGCCTTATTGATAAGCTACTAGAAAATTATATTCAAAGTATAAATAAAGAGATAATTAACAATTATATGATCTAACTAAAATTTACCAGAATCTTAATTTATAATAAAAAATTTGAAGATTAAGATATTTACATAAAAAGGTCTTTTTTCAATTTTTGTAGTTTTAATTAATTTAATTTTTTGCAATACTTATTTTTGTTATTTTTTCAAACTATTATTTTATTTATTTATTTACTTTATCTCTATTTCCTATTTTATTTTGACTTTAATTTTAGTTTTTAATTTATACAAATATATATTGATATATTTATAATTATTTTCTTTTAATCATTTTATAGTCTGAGGATAAAATTAGGTTTTTTTTAATGTTTTCAAAACTAAATCATAAGTTAAATCGATAAAACAAAAAGTTTAACCGATATTAGACTGTCATAAAATTGAATAAAATCAAAGAACTTGAAAAAGATTGAAGAAGGCTATTTTTATTCATAAAAATTTTAAAATTTAATTAAAAAGATATTGTTAAATAAAAACTAATTAGTTTGTTTTAGTTAGGGATGTCAATGGGACGGCCTAGACCCGCACTGCTCATGGTTCGGCCCTAGCCCATGTGATCCTTGGCCCAACCTGACCATGGGTTTACTGATTCGTGGCTCGACGGGCCCTGGGCTGGCCGGGCTAAACTCGACCTGTCATATAATTTTAAGAAAAAGTTAAAAATAATGTTTTTTTTTTAAGAATGCCATTAGCCCATTCAAATCGGGCCAAAATCAGGCCGGACGATTTTGCCATTTCTAATTTTGAGTTTATCAAAACTGATTAATTTATAAAATTTAGTTGATTAATTAATAAATTAATGAATTTTAAAAAATTAAAAAATTAACTAATCCAAGATTTTAACTTAACAATCTACTTTTTAAAACACTAGTAGTTTGAGTTAATTTCAGACCCCACATTTCATAATTTCTACTTGCTTTTGTAACAACCTCCTCCAAAGTTGGCTTGCACAGATGAGTTCGGATGACCTGTTATCAATATTCTGTCTTTACCATATTTTATGAGTACATCCGGTCTTTTTTTTTAAGTTTTTTTTTTCAGGTGGATAGACACATTATCTGTTTCAGCTTTTCTCTCTCTCTCTCTCTCTTTTTTTTTATTAAAGGGAAACAATGATTACAGATTACAAAACATATTAAGAGAAATAGGTCCCTGACTTATCCTATAATAGGATATGATGACACCCGATAGGTGTAGTATCAAAATAAGTGACACTGATTGCGAAATGTCTTGCGTAGGTAGCCAGCCAGTTGACACATCTATTGCTCTCTCGGTATACATGTCGATGAACAACAGTCCAATTGCGGGTGAACAGTTCATGAATACCCCGAACAATAGGGTTGAGGACCGAAGAGCGGTTGTCCGAAGAAGAGAGGATATGGTGCACTGCGAGAGAGTCCACTTTCAGTTCGATTTGGCGGAAGCCCAAATTCCAGGCAAACGAGAGATCAGTAAATACTCTCCAGAGTTCAGCCAACAACGAAGTGCACTAGCCGAGGTTCTGAGTGAACCCGCCAAGCCAATTGCCTGTGCTATCTCTTAGAAGGCCGCCGCCTGCTGTAGTCGAGGACTGAGAACGATTGCACACTCCATTGATGTTTAAGTTGACCCATCCAGGTGGTGGTGTGCTCCATTCGATGAGATGCTCTTGACAAGGACGATACCTGGGGTCATCCGAGAACTCCTTTCTCAGAATTGAGAGGTGCGGGTGCACCATATATATCAAGAAGGCAACCGTTGTGCGGATTGGTTAGCTAATCACAGTTACAACTTACCAATAGGAGTATAATGGTTTCACGAGGTTGTGGGTGATCTTTCGCCCTTACTGTTAGCCAACTCAGTTGAAGTTGCTCTCCCCGTGTAACACGCTT
Source organism: Erythroxylum subrotundum (assembly GCA_027563845.1). Classification (NCBI taxonomy): domain Eukaryota; kingdom Viridiplantae; phylum Streptophyta; class Magnoliopsida; order Malpighiales; family Erythroxylaceae; genus Erythroxylum; species Erythroxylum subrotundum. Next base: position 777,040 of record JAOQMQ010000006.1, on the reverse strand, counting down.
GTAATTCTTCCCTGGGCTTAGGCCCCGTTATTGATATATATATATATATATAAAAAGACGGACATGTTTCAGCTTTTCTCTGCTGAGAGAAAACGTGTACTTTGATTCTTGAGCTACTGTGGGACACTATGTCCAGTTTTGAATAATTAGTGAGGTTATGGCAATTGAACCAAACCTAACCTACCACTTTCATGTGACACTTGTCTTAGTTCTCGGACACCCGTCAGCTTTTCTCGTTAAATCTCTCGAGATGTAATAATTACGAGAGCTAAATTAATTATTCCTCTCGTTTATTATTTTTAATTCCTGAAGATATCTCGCAGTTAAACTGTCGCTATCTAACATTCATGAAGCCCCTCCTACCTTTCAAATGTTATTAATGATAAAGCATAATTTATCTTTAGGTCTTATTTTATACGTGAAAGGTTCGATTTAATAATATTTTAAAATAAAAAATTTAATTGATATTAAATTATTATAAAATTTGTTAAAAATTAAATAAAATTTTAAATTTTAAAATAAAAATTAAAAACAATTGTTCATAATCATAAAAAATTATTAAATAAAAATTAATTTATTTATTTTACTTTATAAAAAATTATTAATTAATAAAATTGAACAGTTTTTAATAAAAAAAGTTACTAAAATAAATAAAATTGGAAATTTAAAGGACTTAGAGTTTTTAATCATTATAAATTAATATTTTAATATATAGTTATATATGATATTTTTCTAAATTCTTAATTGCTAAATTATTAATTTAATTTTGTAACATTAAATGAGTAATTTAAAGATTAATATATTTTTAAAAATAAAATTGTATATTAATAAAAATTGTAATTTATATTTAAATATTTATGAGAAGTTTAAATTATTTCTTAATATTATCTTCAATATCATTTTTATACCTCATTCAAAATATAATAAATGTTATTTAGTATCGTTAGAAAGTTTGAGTAGAATATAGTATTCTCGATAAATAATAAGAATTTAAATTTAAATTTTTATAAAATGTTAAAGTATAAATTACATATTTTATTTTATTCTATAATATTATTAAAATAACACTTATTACATTTTAAATAATTCAAAACGTAATATTATAAATTACAAATAAAAATTCACAGATCTTTTTACCATAAACCTTTTTCGGCGAGAATTTGGAAAATGACTTTCTAAAGCCGTCAAGAAGTCATTATCACCACCCTTTTAAGCCCATTAAAAGAAGATAACATTCACACACCACCCACCGTCAACGCCGTTAGATCTTACTTTCTTGGAGATGTGTGCCTTGTACATATTCATAAGGCTAATAATTAAAGAGATAGATAATAAATTAAATAATATATACTTTTTAAAATTCATAATCAATTATAATATATATACATAAAGGGTGAGTCTTTTGGGCAGCCGGCAATTTAACCCTTCTCAATTTTTACAAAGTGAGAGCCTTATGCATTAAGTATTTAATCAATTATAATATAACATATTGTATCTATTACTTGTATTAAAAATAATGTTTTTGCATAACTTTTAGGAATTTTAAAATATTAATTATTGAATTTACTTTTCTAAAAAATATAATAAATTATTAAGTTTTAAAATTCTTGATTATATTTGATTATTAAAACATTTAAATTAAATTAAATATATTTTTAAAATAATATTATTTTATTATACTTTAGACAAAATTAATTTATAAATAAAATAATTTGTTACCATTTATATAATTAATTATTTTAATGAGTGGTGTTGAGTTAAGTTTCATTATCAATAAAGTTCAATCTAACATAATTTTGTAATTATTAGAATTTTGAATTGTTTACTTAAATTAATATTATTTATTTTTGATAATTTTAAATTAATTTTATTTAAATACGGTCCAAAACCAAGTGTCATATTCATTTAGTACAGATATCAGGCTTCACGTGAACGGGAAAGGAAAGGAAAGGCTAAAGAATTAAGGAACTTGCTTAATAAGAAAAATGAAAAATTTTAGGGAACGAGACAGGTTTCCCTCTCCAAGTCTTTTACGACACCACGGATCATGACAAAAGTAGCTAGGGAAATGTTATTGTGCCACTCTATGTAACTATAAGTCGGCTATCGAACCATACACTTGGCATTCTGTGTCCTTGGTCTGCGATATCCACGGTTGTGATCAATGGGGCTTCACCGGAACCAGCGTGGGAGAAGAGTAGAGTGAAAGTTTCTAAGGAATTGGCTACGGCTACGTGTTGGCTCTGCGATTACCTACGATGATGGTTGTTCGGCTAACTAATACAAGTATTTTTTAAAATAAGTTTTAAATAATTATTTAAATATAAACAAAGTCATTAAAATTTAATTAATTTTTAATATATATAATTCAATATATCCACCTATAAATAAAAGAAATGATCATGATTCCCGAGAATGTAAGCGCTAAGGGCGATGGTAAAGCTCCCGTGGCTCCTTATTCCGAGCTGAGAGAGAGAGAGTTGAAGATAGAGATGGATTTGGCCGATGATGTCAGGAACATGGGCGCTGAACCTGAAACGCACCGTTTCAACACAGAGGAGCAGCTCACATGCTCTAGATACTGTTCTCTTCTCGCCTCCAAAGACCGCGATTATCTTCTATCTTCCCATGGAGCTCAGGTCCCTTTTTATCTGTCTATCTTCATATACCTTTGAGCTCTCTTCATCTTCTTTTTCTCAGTATAAAATCCTTCGACGCTGAGATGATAAGTTCTTTTTAATTTGTTTTCTCGTTATTTTCTCGAGATTTCTTTGTAAACTCCATAACTGCAAAGTTCTTCTGCTTAGAGAGAGAGAGAGAGAGAGAGAGAGATCAAGAGCTTCTAGATTTTGGTAGATTTCTTTGTAAACTTCCATAACTGCAAAGTTCTTCTAGTTAGAGAGAGAGAGAGATCAAGAGCTTCTAGATTTTGGTAGATTTCTTCGTAAACTTCCATAACTGCAAAGTTCTTCTAGTTAGAGAGACAGAGAGATCAAAAGCTTCTAGATTTTGGTAGATTTCTACTCTGACGCTTCTTCATATTTTCAGGTTTGATATTACATTTTTGTCAACTTTTTGTCTCTAGTGATAATTGTTTTTATTTTTATTTATAAGGTAATAATAATTTCCGTATTTATAACGTGAATAATATGATGTAATTTTTATATCAAAATTATTATTCTAACAATATTTGCTTAATTTACGTTATGAATATTATGTAAATATATATATATTATTTTTATTTTAAGCATAAATTTAAAAATAACAATAATATTAAAATTACTTATTATTTTCAAATACATGTAATTATTCTTTGAGTAATTACCAAAAAAATACGAAAATTCTTGTTCGTCACTATTTTTTGAGTAAATATATAAAAAGCATGAATTTAAATTACGAAATGCAGGTAATCATTTTGAACAAGTTCCTGACAAGCAAGTGTTAATCAATATGGGCTCCATTCCTTGTGGAAACAACTGGCTTTCCAGGACACTTGTCGCTAGCTATGCGCAATATGTTTCTTTTACCTTTTTAATTTAGCTTTTGGTGCTGGGTACTCGGTGGAGGTGTTGTCGTCGTCTATGTACGACGTAGGAGCTAACAATGTAAAGTCTTTTTCCCAAGTTCTAGGCCAATCTTTATTTTCCTGACGAAGAAATTGTTTTTCACTGAAGGTTCTCTTACGAAAAGAATGATATTTTGTGCTGTGATTTTGAATATATATATGTATATCCGATCTTTATTAGTTATGAATAAAGTGGATTTCTTCAAATTTCGCATGTAAGCGAATTTTTTATTTGATTGTTATTGTTATAATTGTTGTTGTTCGTTCTTTCACTCAAAGTTCGAAAATTTAAAGTTTCTCTGGGTTTGCAGGTGAAGGTGTCTGGTTTAGAAGGCAAAATTCTGGGAATATACTTCTCAGCTAACTGGTACCAACCATGTATAAACTTCACTAAGGTCCTGGTCGATGCTTATAAACAACTAACTAGTGAAGGGTCAAGCTTTGAGATTGTTTACGTGTCATCTGATGAGGAATTGGAAACATTCGATCATTACCGTTCATTTATGCCATGGCTTTCTGTTCCATTTTCTGATTTGGAGGCAAGGAAAGCTTTGGATAAGAAGTTTGACGTTGAAGGTATTCCTTGCTTAGTCATTTTGCAACCTGATGATAATGAGGAGGAAGCGACAAGGAAAGACGGGGTGGAACTTATCTACCGTTTCGGCGTCGACGCGTTTCCGTTTACGACGGAGAGATTGGCGGGATTGGAAACGGAAGAAAAGCAAAGGCAAGAAAGCCAAACTCTAACAAAGTTACTAATAAATCACGACAGAGATTACCTTCTGAGTCATACCTCACCAAATCAGGTCAGTACCTTTTGCGTTTATACATTATAACAATTTATTATAATTGCGCCAGAATTTTATATAATTATGCTGATAAAAGCCATATATTTTTTTCTGTAGCTTAATTTTTTTTAATTTTAATTATCAATGTTTAAGAAAAATATCTTTTTTTTTAATTTCAATTAAAATGTAATGATAAGGTACATATAATATGAATATTAGGTGTTAAATTATTAGAACGTCAATAACATGACAATTCAGTACAATTTTTAAACTCGATCTGAATCAATTAAACTTGATTTGACTCGAATTTGTTTATGAATTTAGTTGAATCTTTTTATAAATAGCATTTAATTGCTCATATTTGATATTTATATTGCGTATATTTTAATGTGATTTTCTAAAATTTCTTAAGTTATAGGAAAATTTTGTCTTTTATTTTAATTGCATTCATATCATTCGTAATTTTTATATATAATAATTCACGAACGTAGAGTAACCGTAAGAAAAAAGAAACACTCCTGGGGGAGAATGAACTCTTAGGAACATGATCACTTCATGAATCAGGCCTTCCAAATTCAATAATACAGTGTCTTCCTGAAGGGTATTCCAAGATGAATCAGACCAGGATCCGACATGACACGAGTAACTTGCTGGACTGTTTTTAAACATATACTGAAGTTCGGATTGATTTAGTAATAAATTCAATTCAAGTTCTTAAACTCGTGACAAAGCTTTCTACCTTTTTTCTTAATATAGGATTTGACATCACCTCCGGTGTAGGATCACAGGCTATGAATTCGTTATATTCATCCATATAGGATTCAGGACAGCTGCTTTCTGAACCTACTCGTCAACCAGCATGTGAAGATAAAAAGCACCTAAACTTGTTTCTGGGAACTAACTTGTTTCTGGGATTATATGCTCTAAGATTGAATCTGGTACACCGACCTGACATGTTATGATCTTTGGTTCTTGCAGGTCCCTGTTGGTTCATTGGTAGGTAAAACAGTGGGCTTATACTTCTCAGCCCAGTGGTGTCCACCCTGCGTTAAGTTCACTCCCAAGCTAATATCCATATACCTGAAGATCAAACAGAACCTGACTAGTGACGATGATTCAAAATCAAACGAAGACTTCGAAATTGTGTTCGTATCAAGCGATCGTGACCAAGAAGGATTCGACTCTTACTTCTCGACCATGCCATGGCTAGCTTTGCCTTTCGGAGATCCAACCATTAAAACACTTGCTAAGAACTTGGACGTTCGATGCATTCCTTCTCTGGTAATCATAGGACCTGACGGAAAAACTCTGACAAAAAATGGAAGAAACCTGGTTAACTTGTACCAGCAAAATGCGTACCCTTTCACTGACGCCAAGGTGGGTTTGTTAGAGAAACAAGTGGACGAAGAAGCTAAGTTGTTACCAAGATCAGAGTACCATGTCGGACACAGACATGAGCTCACTTTGGTGTCGGACGGAACCGGAGGAGGTCCATATATATGTTGTGATTGCGAGGAACAAGGATGGAACTGGGCTTACCAGTGCCTGGAATGTGGGTACGAGGTCCACCCCAAGTGTGTTAGAACCGTTGCTAAGTCTTAAATTGCGGTTACTTCGTTTATGATTAGGTCTGTATCATCTTAATATCGTAATTATGGTACAATTCGCAGTTCGTAATTTAAAATTTGGAATCGATAGAATTAAAAGTAGAAGAGAAGGTGTTCCTTTTCTAATTTAAGAAAGTAAAATTAAAATCTTTGTTATGATAGGACTGATTTTTATAGAATTCTTTAGTTCTGTTACCAAATAGTCGAGATTTGATTCTTATAATTCTTTTTTAGGAAGAATGAGTATTTAAGAATTTAAATTTATTGAATTTCTTATAGATTTTTTAACCATAAGACTACAATTTATTTAAAAGACATTAATACGTTAGATTTATAAATACTAGTTGAATTGTTAACTTTTAAATATTGAAAAAGCCTAATATTGAATCTGTCTAGAGTTTGTGTGTCAACAAAATTTATATAGAATGTTGTTGTTGCATCATTTTTAATAATCCGTTGTAAGGTGTTTAAATTAAATTAAATTTTGAGTAAATAAGAAAATTTTAAAAAATTATGTGATGTTTAATGTGGTAAAATACACCAATTCTCTATCAATCATCAACGAAGATACAACAATCTAAAGATTCAAATATGTGTGTGAAGAATGTCTAAACATAGAAGAAGAAAGAAGGAAAAACTCTGGGATTTAAGAACAAAAGAATAATGCTATGTCTAAGTGAAGACATATGAGACTCACGTGAGAAAGACAACACAGAAACTCTCAAACGCAGTCGCATTAACGCATTCAAAAAACGCAGGGTATGATGCATAAGCTGAACACGTAAGGGGCACGTGACATTTACCTCGTTTATGAAGACATAATTAGATGCAACTGCTTCCAACTCCTATAAAAGACAGACACAAGTCTCAGTTATACATACACGGAATACAATGAACATATTATTGTAATTAATAGTCTGAGAGTGATAGAAATAGAGAGAAAATTTGAGAGCTGTTAGAGTACTTATCTGAGGATGTCGAAGAGAGTTCAGAGACCTCTTGCGAGTGTTTTAAAAAACACTCAATTTCTTTTGTAATTTATTCTTTTTTTTTATACTATTAGAACTACAATTGTGAGATTCTTAGATGTAGATAGCATTTAAACTATCGAACTAAGTAAAATTCAGTATTCTTTACTTTTCTGCTATTTTTATTTTCTGCAAAATCAAACATTTTTATCAGTCTTTGTGATAAAAGACAACAGTAGAATACAAAGATTCTAACATTTATTTTTTAAAAAATTTTAAACTAATAATTTATTATAGTCAACATATTTTAGTACATAAGACTTTCCACTTTTTGAGGGATTGGAGGGAGGTTATTAATGTACATAGTATTCTCTTTGTAATTTTAACAAAAAAGACTATTTTTATGATTTGAACTTGCGACCTTATAGTTACAAAGTTACAATACAATTTATTATAATTATTTTAAATTATTAATTTATTAATTCATGTAATATTCAATTAATACACGATTTAAAGCATATGGAAATTTTTCTAAGATTCTTTTAAATTGTGCGGAAAATATATCTTTTATCTTTAAACTTTTTAATTAATTATAAAAAATATATAATAATCATATTAAGACTATAATTTTCTCACTGGAAGAGTTATAATTGTTCATATTTTCGTTAAAAATATCTAATGATCCCGCCACAACATAAAAAAATGTGTCAAACATCATATGTTATGAATTATTATGATGTAGTTCAAAATCTACATTAAGAGTATTCACATCAAATCTAGTATATACATCAAGGGCATGCTTGTTTTGGGGTAATGGGATAAAATGTATAGGTATGGAATCAAACTTAACGGTTGGTATCAAACTATCATTACGGAGGTATCATTTTGATTCCCTGCTTTTCGGTAA
>JAOQMQ010000006.1:753416-769105 GCA_027563845.1 Erythroxylum subrotundum | reverse complement strand
AATAATAATAATAATAATAATAATAATAATAATAATAATAATAATAATAATAATAATAATAATAATAATAATCTATGTATGTATTTATTTATTTATTATTATTATTATATGTTCTATCCGTTTTATTAGAATTATAAACTTAATTTTTCTGAAATTAAATATCTAAATTTAAATTCTTATAATAATATTAAAAATACTAATATATAATACTAATGTCCTTATAAATCTTTTTTTAAGTCATATCCTCATAAGTTATTTTACACATAAACAACTATACTAAATAACTAATTTTTTCAAATATTTTAAAATAAAACTGATGTTATTCACTTATCAATTAGCTAATATAATCTACTGTCAGCTAATTGTTGATAAAATTACCTAAGAGCAAATGAAATCAATTAAACATTACTATTATAAATTGTTATGATGTACCCAACAATCTACATATTTTTTTTTTGTCTCAAGAATAATCACATTAAGGCCCTGTTTGGCAATCAGCTGATTCTATCAATTGTTAGCTAATAGTTTATTATATTAGTTGATTTGACCAGCAGATTGCATTAGCTGTTTGTTAGAGATGTTTGAGAAAATTAGCTATTTAATATTAGCTGTTTATGTGTAAAATGACATACGAGGACATAACTTTAAAAAAAATTATAAGGGTATGAATATTATACATCTTAATAGTTCGTTGAATATTCTTATAAGAATTTAGATTTTAAGAAGTCATGTTCACCTGTATTGTTTCATCATCTATGAAAAATTTATATAACACTTTCTATTTTCATTTTCATTTAAGGGCATCATTTTATTTCTAACTTATAAGTACATAAAGGGTAAAATTGACTTTTAATACTTAAAATTTTGGTTGATTGATAAAAACGCTCCTACTTCATCAATGACTGTTTATGTTAAACCAATTATTGGAAGAGCTACTCACCAAATAGTTTTCATAACTATTTGAAAAGTCAAACAACTGATAACTTATAAGTTAAAAAAATAGCTGATTGGTTATCTACTAAACTAGGCCAAATCTCACATTAAATTCTCATCGAACCGTGTGGACGCATAAGCGCCATATCTAACTCTCTAATAGGCAGATCGTTCAATAATTTTGGACCGACATGTATGATTACACAATTACTATATGCGTCTTTTCGCTCATTATAAAGGCCAATAAAGAAGAAATAACAGCCACGTGATGTACCATCAAAAATATGCAGAACAGTCGACATGAAACACGTGCTCTCCCCACTTGCATTGACAAGTGTCACCGTCTCAAAAGCTAGCAAGCTTCCCGGTAGTTTCCGATAATATTTAATTAATCATATTATTTATACAATGTGTATTTTTAAATTAAAATTAAATAATATTTAAATTTAATTTAGTGTTTTATAATTAACTTCTTAAAATTGTATAAATCAATAATTTGTTATTATAACATGTTTATTAAATAATTTGAAAATTTAAAAATAGTTATTAAATTGGTTAATATCAAATTTTGAAAAAATTAAAAATAAATATTTTTAAATATATTAATTTAAAATATAGAAGAGAATGTTTTTAATTTAATTTATTAAATTAAAGTCCTATCTTTTTCCCATTCTTTAATTATTTATTTACATAAAATCAGTATATTAAAAAACAAACTGAAGCTAAAACACCTCTCTGCAAATCCGAGTCTCTGAGGATCAAAGGGGTGATTGGTGAAGACTCTGTTACTCGTTATGATCTGTTACTATTGCGTGATCGTTTTGTGCTTTTTATTTGGCTATTTGTGATTGAATTTTCCAATCTGCAGATTGAAGCTTTTTCGCTATGGGAATGGCGCAGAAGAGCTTTGAGATGGAGGAGGGAACTATTGAGATTGGGATGGGTAAGTTATTGACTTGCTGAATCGGATCTTCTTGTGTACGACACTGTTTGGGTGCACTTTTGTTAGATTCTCTGCTTTTCTATCCCAACTTTATCGGAAAAAGCTTGGAAGATACACTCTTTGTGTCTTATTTTTTTGTTTGAAGTATGTCTTGTTATTAGAAGCTAGAGTACAGTAGTTGGAAATCTTGGATTGGGTTTGTGTTTTTGTGATTTCTGACAAAAGGGTATCTTGATTTGCAGAGTATAGAACCGTCTCTGGTGTTGCAGGGCCACTGGTTATTCTGGATAAAGTCAAGGTTGGTGTTTTATATTTCTTCGATTTGCTTGAGTGAGACCATTTACTTAGATTGTGTACCTGGAACATGTTGAAATGGTTTCCAGGGTCCAAAGTATCAAGAGATTGTGAATATTAGGTTGGGAGATGGGACGATTCGACGAGGCCAAGTGTTAGAAGTTGATGGGGACAAAGCTGTAGTTCAGGTTTAGTATATGTTGTCTTTGTCTGATATTGTAGTTTCGAATTCTGTTATGTTTTCCATGTCTGTTTGTTCCTTTTTTCATGTTTCAAATCACAAAGGGTAGAGTTCAATTTCTCTTAGCACTCATTTTTGTACTCAATTTTGGTTTCAGTTCAATTCCTCTAAGTTGAAACTGTCGCTTGTTTACTCTGATTGCAGGTTTTTGAAGGAACATCTGGTATTGACAACAAGTTCACAACTGTGCAATTCACGGGAGAGGTTCTCATCTTTTTCTACTTTTAACTCCTTGAAGTTGGTAGCTGCTCTATATTGGACCTCAATTTTTGCTGAGGGAGGACTGAGCTTCTCTCACATTTGGATGGATTAATAATGAACATAAGGAATTGTTTTCTTATATTTCTACAAATTTTCCCATTGTTCTGCTATTGTATATCTAAATGTTTGCTATGCAGGTTTTGAAAACACCTGTGTCGATGGATATGCTTGGACGCATATTTAATGGTTCTGGAAAACCGATTGATAATGGTCCTCCAATATTACCAGAGGCATATCTGGATATTTCTGGTGAGCTATTTAGTGTATGCTTTGGAATTCTTTGAATTGACATCGGTTTGAGGTTTTTATGTTGCTGGCCTAATATCATTTGTTTGCTTGTTGTCTCTTCTAGGAAGCTCCATAAACCCCAGTGAAAGAACCTATCCTGAAGAAATGATTCAAACAGGGATTTCTACAATTGATGTCATGAACTCCATTGCTCGTGGTCAGAAAATTCCACTGTTTTCTGCTGCTGGTCTTCCTCACAATGAGATAGCTGCTCAAATTTGTAGGCAGGCTGGTCTTGTGAAGAGACTTGAAAAGACTGAAAATCTCCTTGACGTATGTTATATCCTCTCTTGCTCAAGTAGCCAGTCTAACAAAATCATGAATTCAATATGATAGACGCAACCAGAAATACTCTTAGTAGATCAAAAGTTCTGTTTAGTTCTGCGTATTTGCAGCAAAGTTTCTGTTTTTAGTTTGAGGTATCTTATGGCTACATGATCAACATGCGTTTGTTTTTTTTGTTAATATGCGGTCATTTTCGCAATTGGTAATTGAACTTGTAGATTGTGGAATCTGAGCTGACCATCCATGTCTAAACTTTTAGTCTGCATTTTCAACTTCAAATCACCTGGCAAGTTGTAGACTTCTAGAAAGTATTAAGTTTAGGTAGTTCACACTCTTTATTTTGTTTGATAGTCTTATCAAGAAAACAATTATATAGATCCCACATGGTTTTGCCCTTCATCCTTTGGTTACACTTTTTTCTTTTTTTTACTCTCTTTCTTTGAAATATTTTGAACAAATATGATTGTTCACTCCTGTCACATGTCCTATCTGTAGGACCATGAGGAGGACAATTTTGCCATAGTGTTTGCAGCCATGGGCGTCAACATGGAGACAGCCCAATTTTTCAAGCGTGATTTCGAAGAAAATGGATCAATGGAAAGAGTGACACTTTTCCTGAACTTGGTAACTTTGAACACATGAACATCGTAGTACTTCATTTCACTATGAATTCCACATTTTTGTCAACGTTGGTATCTATGTGTATTCATGTTTGGTCTACTTATGTCTTACTTTTTATAGGCTAATGATCCCACCATTGAGCGCATCATTACACCTCGAATTGCTTTGACAACTGCAGAATATTTGGCTTATGAATGTAACAAGCATGTTTTGGTTATTTTGACGGATATGAGTTCTTATGCAGATGCTCTACGTGAGGTAATGAACTTGTCTTATTGCATTTTATGTCTATATCCTATTCTAGTTTCCTCACACAAGGAAATGTTGCCTCATTTTCTCCTCAACTTCTGATAATGCTTTATGCAAAAACGCAAGATATGTGATCTATTGTTGCCAATTCTGACTTAGGTCTCTGCTGCTCGAGAAGAAGTCCCTGGAAGGCGTGGATATCCTGGGTACATGTATACTGATCTAGCCACAATTTATGAGCGTGCAGGACGTATTGAAGGGCGAAAAGGCTCGATCACTCAAATTCCTATTCTAACCATGCCTAATGATGGTAATGGTTTTTGGCTCTGTGGCAAACCATTTTAACAAGTCCACTGCCTATCATAATTATTTGTGACAAGTGCCTTTATTGGTTTGGTCTATGAGCAGATATTACACACCCTACTCCTGATCTTACTGGTTATATTACTGAGGGTCAAATATATATCGACAGGCAACTCTACAATCGGCAGGTGATTTGAAACCTACTTCACACAATTATTTTTTCAATGACTTTATGGTTAGATAGTATCAGTTGCTTCATTAGAAGAATTCATTTTGTGGTATCATGATAGAAGGAGTATTGGGAATGTGGGAAATGGTATAACATCAATGGGAATTGAGTTTCACATTTGATCCTGTCTCTCCTTTTTTGTACAGAACTTTGAAGTAGTTGTAAGAAAGTTGACTTCTTTTCCGGCTATATAATTAACTATTAATGGATATTGTCCTGGACAGATATACCCACCCATAAATGTGCTTCCATCCCTATCTCGATTGATGAAGGTAATGTTTATTGCTTCTTCATGTGTACAGTGTTTAATAACTAATAGTAATGATCACAAAGTTACCATTTCATGCTTCCTGCTCTAGAGTGCCATTGGTGAGGGAATGACTCGTCGAGACCATGCCGATGTGTCCAACCAGGTTATTTTCTGTTTCAAGTTTGGTGAATTGCTTCTGGTTCCTGTTTTTTGTTCTCATGCTTAACACCTGCCTTTTCTGTTCTTTTCTCTTTTGTCGATTCAGTTATATGCAAACTACGCCATTGGAAAAGATGTCCAAGCAATGAAAGCTGTGGTTGGAGAGGAAGCACTTTCTTCTGAGGATCTGGTACTCCATTCCCTCTTATCCTAATTCCTCTCTGAAAACCTCTGTTGGTAGCTGTACCATATGCAAGAACATGGATTTGCTGTGATCTCTCTACATGCTCAATCTGCTTTTTAAGTACACTTTACTTAGCTGATAAACGACACATTTACTCGTTTATCTTGTTGGTCATTTTGTTCCCAGCTTTATCTAGAGTTCCTAGACAAATTTGAGAGAAAATTTGTAAGTCAAGGGGCCTATGACACCCGCAACATCTTCCAGTCGCTTGATTTAGCTTGGACACTGCTTCGGATTTTCCCTCGTGAGCTTCTCCATCGGATTCCTGCAAAGACACTCGACCAATACTACAGTCGTGATGCACCTAGCTGATCAAATGTGGCAACTGGTTCACACTTCACATAGTTGAAGTCTCTGTCTTTGGTATTGTCAACAATCAGCTTAGTTCTGCAGTTGTTTCAGTACCAAGTTCATGCCAGGTTCTGCCAACCATGGAAAAGGTTAGAGGTACTGAACTAAAAGTTCTTAGAGCTTTGTGATGTTTATTCTTTGTTAAAGAATCAATTTCCATGCCTGTGTAACAATATCTTAGGCTTAAAATTTTATTTACTGTTCTGTTCTGGTTATGCAAAAATTAGATGTGATATGAAGTTCCTAGAAGTGTAAACCTTCCCGATTTGTTGTTTTTGCAAGTTGGCACTTGCCAGGATTGCATGAGAAACCTGAACAGGTTGTGGTGTGGAGGAGCATTTTGAATTTTGCCGTTTGCAACAAAATATAGGTATAATTTGAACCTAAACGTTTTGATGCGTTCAAGTTAAACCTCAACATTAAATTATCCATCCATTTAATAACTTAAATGTGTTAGTGAATATATAAAACTAATTAAGTTGGTCTCACACAACAGCTTAAGTTATTGTGGTGAAACGATCACTAAACATGATATCAGAGCCTTTGTAACCAAGTGGTCGTAAGTTCAAATCCTACCACCCATTTATTATTTGGATAGATCAGTGCTCTGATACCATGTTAAGTGACCGTTTAGTTTAAGCTGTTGTATGAGGTCAATTTAATTGTTTTTATATATTCACTAACAAAATAGATAGAAATTTTAATAGAATTAACTTTTCGTCAGCTAAATGTAACTTTTTTTTTGTTAAATTAAATGTAACTTTAATATTAATGTGATATAACTTTTTATATTTTTAAATAAAAATAGGATTTATTGTCGCGTAAGTAGTTTTTTAAATTAACCATAAAGCGGATTTTACTGTCATGTAATAGTGAGGCATATATATATTTTTAACAATGGGTTCTACTTGTCACGTGATGGTCAGATTCATTTTTTGGTTGAAAAAACAAAATATTATGTCAACAGTAATGTGATATTTAATTAACAAGAAGTTAACAAAGTTAAATTTTTCACTCATTTAGGGTTTGTTTTGAATGTTTTAAAAATATAAAGGCTTAATTTGAATATTTCAAAATTTGTTTTGTATTTTGTTCTAAATGTTAAAGTTTCCGATGTATTTTTAGTTATAATTACAAAATATCGATAATAGAGTTGATGCAACCATTTATTAGTCAGATTTGTCATTATCAAGCTAAGCACTCAATTATTCAGACAAACTTCAGACTAATCTGCTTCCAACTCTTCCTGAATATTCAACCTTGGAGGTGATTGTTGATTAACATTAGCAAGCTAATGAGTTTGACTTTGACTAGAAACTTGATCTTTTTAAAATTAATTTGAATTCAGTTTAAAATGTAATCAATTTGAATTTTATCCGTTTAATTTTGAGAGTTGGACGAGTCCAAGTTCGGGCCTAACAATAAGTTTGACTTGACCAGAAACTCGATCTTTTTAAAATTAGATTCGAACTCTGTCTAAAATATAATAATTTGAATTTCATCTATTTAACTTTGAGTTTGACCGGTCCACGTTTGGGGTCTAAGCATCAATTCTACAGCATTACAACTAGTAACCGCAAATTTCAATTCAGCCTTTATGAACCTTCTTGTTTCCATTTATGATGGGAAGATTTAGATAGCTTTTTGCTTGAGTATGGTTAGGTCGGGGTTGGGCCCAAATTCGAGCCTGATTCAGTCCTTACCTAGCCTATTTTTATTTTTATTTAATTAAAAATACAAAACATCATTTTTCACAAGCCTGACTTAGCCTATTGACTTCAAGCAAAGGCAAAACAGCTTCGACCTAATTGTCATCTCTACTTTATTTGAAGAGTACCACATGAGGCCAATACCACTTCACTCATGAATTGGGCTCTTTTTTAATAGGCCCATAAACTAATAGCAACACCTTCTACGTTCTAGTTTCTCATCTCCTTTTTACCAATTAATTAATAAAATTTATAACTGTTATTTTTGAAGTATATATTAAATAAATTATTGTATGTAATTTACACACAATTCCTAAAATTAAAATCAAATGCTAAATTTAATTTAAATATAATTTATAAATTATAACGTGTTTCAGTGTTTCTATTTTTAATAAATATTATAACGAGTTAGGCGTTGGATTCATATCATTTATATTTTTGGTTTAACTTAATTTTTTTATTTGATAAGATTTGGCATTAACATAATATTGTTAGTATAACTTAATTAAATAATGTTATTTATTTAAATCAACTTAACTTTAACTCAACAATGCCCCTTTTTAAAAGGACAACTTAGCTGAGGCAAGTAAAAGGCAACCCTCACAGACCTAACAGTGAAGCAGACGTTATTAGACATCAAACATTTATCAAAATATAAATAATAAAACTATTATTTTATTAAAATTAATCATTATTTTAAAAAGGTCTTTATTTTTAAAAAATAACATAATTTATAGATTTAATCGGGCTTACCTTAAGTCATTTTAAATTATACGGGTCTAACTGAAACGACTCTCTTAAGTTTAAGTATTTTTAAAATTTTAATTAACTCAACTTTTATTCCTAAATTTTTGACCTGTTTATAAGCAAAAACTGTACATCAGTTCTTTTCTTTTTGTTCGATATACCTTAGTAATATTTGTTATTAAAAATTGATCAATTTATTAATTTAATTGAAATATTTTTTAAAATAAAAAATAAAATAAATTAGTTCATTTTTATTTAACAATTTTGAATTAAACTTGGACATTTTTATAAACAAAATTTATCTTTATTTTTTCATTAAAATACTCCTATTCCATCACTTTTGACTATTTACACCCATACGAAAACATAATTACTTTATGAAATATGATATTTAAAAGTACAAAAAATAATTAAAAGAAAATTATTATTCAATTTTACATTGAATTATTTATATTATTAGTTATACACATAAACAATTCAATAAGAGTCGCGCCAATTACAAAGTTCGGAGGGGTACATAAGTATACAGTCTTACCTTAACTAATAAAAATGTTGTTTTCGATATATAGAAATAGGCTTAACCTTGCCCAAGTCTGACCCAACCCGACCTGACACTACCATGTTGGGGCCTGGGCCCAATTCAAGGCCGATCAATTTTCTTAACCAAAGGTGCAAAACAACTTCACTTTGCTTAGAATGGTTGAGTCTTGGCCCGATTGAGCCTGTGTAGCCAGCCCTAGTCAAATTGCCACTTCTACCGATTTATTATTAATTATATATTAATAAATATTGATTTCTTGTCCACTTTCTAAAACATTGAGATTTAATAATTAATATCATAAATAGTCACGTGAAACAAACGCGTAACTACCCGAACTCAGGCTCAGGCCCAGTTGTCACCCAACTACCCGAGCTTGGGCTCAGGCCCAGTTGTCACCCAACTATTATTAATTATATATTAATAAATATTGATTTCCTGTACCTTTTCTAAAATATTGGGATTTAATAATTAATATCATAAACAGTCAGGTGAAACAAACGCGTAACTAACACTTCCAACTAAAAAACAAAGCTCGTACAACCTTTTCCTCTGTTTCATTGTCTTTCTGTTATTAGCGACGCAAAGCACAAAAGCCTTAAAACAGAGCTAAAGGTAAAGAGAATGATTCTCCAATACCATCCTGACGCTAAAGAAAAGAAACCTTGAAAGCAACAATCTTCCAAAACCAAAACACCAATCTCAAACTATTTAGTTTCTCAGATCGTCGCTTTTATATTCGTATGAACTGAACTCATGTTCTTGTAATAATTCAGACCACCCTCTCAAAACACGACAACCGTAACTTCCTTTTATAGAAGTAGTTAAAGAGCTCTGTATCTCCACATATGGGACTCTGTTTCTGCAGACCTCGTTCTCATGATATTTCTATCTCTTCTTCTTCTTCAGACTCCTCTCCTCATGAAAGCAAAAGACCACCGCAATATGGCTTCGACGAGCTGTTCCCACCACTTCCACCTCCTCCGGAAAACCTGGGTCCGGATAGAACTCTTACTAGATATCCGTCAACTGGGTCAAGTTCAGAAACTGGTCCCATTCTTGGGAAGCCTTTTGTTGATATAAGGTCAATTTACGATCTTGATAAAGAATTGGGAAGAGGGCAGTTTGGGATCACTTACCTTTGCACAGAGAAGTCAACAGGGAACAAGTACGCGTGCAAGTCTATATCAAGGCGTAAGCTTGTGAACCAGAAGGACATTGAAGATGTTAGAAGAGAGATTTTGATACTACAGCACTTAACAGGACAACCCAACATTGTCGAGTTCAAGGGTGCTTATGAAGATAGGCAAAACTTGCATCTGGTTATGGAGTTGTGCTCTGGTGGGGAGCTTTTTGATCGTATCATAGCGAAAGGGAGTTACTCAGAGCGAGAAGCTGCCGTAGTTATGAGGCAGGTTGTGAATGTGGTTCATGTTTGTCATTTCATGGGGGTTTTGCATAGGGACTTGAAGCCTGAAAATTTCTTGCTCGCGAGTAGAGAAGATGGTGCTCCATTAAAAGCCACTGATTTTGGACTCTCTGTGTTCATAGAAGAAGGTTAGTTACAATAGCACATTTCCTACTTATTTGTTCTATTACTTTCTTTCATTTTCCTTGCCCACTTGATAGATTAAACTTAGGATTGGAACGATATGTCAACCCCTAATCCCGGTTTGATGATTCTGATAAAATCTGAGAATTTATGAGGAGAAGCTACAGCATATGACATTGCAAATGTTTCCAGGAAAAAAAAAAAAATCTAGTTGGGAAACTTAAGTTACCAGACATGGAAAGAGACTTTAGAGTTCCCAACTTAACTTTTTTCCGGATGGCCATTATGGGTCTCCATGACCAAGTCAACCATGAAAGCTACAGGTCAATGGAGTCGATGATGATGCATAGCCTATGGATTACTTTCTGTCAGACATCCATTGAACGTAGCTCAGACCACTTGCATAAGCAGGAATATGGTACAGTAACTTTTAGAACAATTTTGGCTGTTCTGTTCCAGATGGAAGAAATGGTCCAATTATATGGTCTAAAAGAACAAAAACTATACAGTTAATGGTCCTAGTCCTAGCCAAAGCATTTGTTTGTATGTAAAACAATTGTGAATCTACCCAGTAATGAGGGTTGACAATGGTCTCGTTAAACCAAAACGACATCTTTTTGTCAAACCGGCTAGGACTGCATTTTAGGAGGGTTAGATGTTGCTTGTTTGTTGAAAAGAGATAAGCTTTTGAATTCCATGGAGTGGTTGAATGAATGATGCTCGTGTTGCTAGTTTCGTTTTACCATTAGTTATTATGCACATTCCAATCATTTTTCACTTGTTAAATATGACTCTTCAAGTGTTAATGAATGTCAGGTGCTCTGGTAACTTATGGATTTTTAACTAAATTTTCCAGGAAAGTTGTGCAAAGATATTGTTGGAAGTTCATATTATGTTGCTCCAGAGGTCTTAAAACGGAGATATGGTAAGGAGATTGATGTATGGAGTGCAGGAGTCATTCTATACATCCTTCTAAGTGGAGTGCCTCCATTTTGGGCTGGTACGGATTCTGCTATTACACTCGTAGTCTCTAACCAACTATAGTTTATACGTTATTAGTCCGATCTTTTGTAGGAGCTACCTGTAATAACGAACTTTTCCAAAATATTAGCAGATGAATTCGTAGTTGCTGTTCTTGTTTCTGGTTTCTATACCTGTCAATGTTCCTTGGCTATATATGTTCTGTTTCTGACTGTTATGTGGATTTATTTCGTAATAGAGACTGAAAGAGGCATATTTGAAGCCATTTTGGAAGGCAAACTTGATTTAGAAAGTTCACCATGGCCCAAAATTTCATCTTCTGCAAAGGACATTATCAGGAAAATGTTAGCTAGAGATCCCAGTAAACGTATCACTGCTGCTCAAGCACTTGGTAAGTATAGAATAGAACAGTTCTTGAAAAATTTCTCAAACTTGTTCATCTGGAGTTAAAACAGCCAAAGAAAAATGATGGAAAGTTGGCTGAAATAAGCACTAAATACCTTTCCAAGAGATATCTTCCTAATCACGGGTATGGCTATCGAAATCATGAGCATTGGCATAATCCCACCATGCAGAAACTAGTTATAGGTTTCCATTTAATAACTATAGTTAAGCACCATTTATTCACCTTATCAATTCTGTTCAGAACATCCATGGTTGAAGGATGAACGTGAAGCGTCTGACAAGCCTCTAGACAGTGCTGTTTTAATTAGGATGAAGCAGTTCAGAGCTATGAACAAGTTGAAGAAGCTTGCACTGATGGTTTGTGTTCCCCGTAACTCCTTTTTTTAAAGTTATTTAGAAGTTATTAGATGCTGCAGATCAGTCATTACATACTCCAATTGATGTCTAGAAACCCAAAATCTTTTGGTTTTTCTCTATTCCATTGGTTTGTGAAGATGCTATTCTAATCTTATGCAGGTGATAGCAGAAAACCTTTCTGGGGAAGAGATCAAGGGCCTGAAGCAGATGTTCCAGAACATGGACACTGATAGGAGTGGTACAATCACTTTCGATGAACTCAAATCTGGCTTATCCAGACTAGGATCCAAGCTTTCTGAAGCAGAAATAAAACAATTGATGGAGGCTGTAAGATCTAACTGTGTTCTTCTTTGATACTTCATTCATTTCTAAAACAAGTGTTAAGAATCCAGTTTATCTTTTGTTTTCAGGCTGATGTCGATCGGAGTGGCACTATTGATTATGTTGAGTTTATCACGGCGACCATGCACCGGCATAGGCTTGAAAAGGAAGAACAACTGTTCCAGGCATTCCAGTTCTTCGACACGGATGGAAGCGGGTTAGCATTCTGCTATTGTTCTGCAGCTAAAGTTCTTCAATTTTGTAGCATAGTATATATTAGTAGGAACTGGCAATCTTTTCTCTGAGATGCTTCTGAACATTTATGCAAGTGATCAATGGAACTGATCGGTTTCGGTTTACCGGTATCAGGTTTATCACAAGAGATGAGCTAAAACAAGTCATGTCTCAATATGGAATGGGTGATGAGGCTACAATTGATGAAGTCATTGATGAAGTTGATACTGATAAAGTAACGTTTTTGTTTCAAATTCCTTAAAAATATCCTACTTGTTCTTTTCTTTCATGATTGTCTTGCTCGATTTGTATAACGAATTCTCCGTGTTCGATCGAACGTATCCAGGACGGGAATATCAATTACGAGGAGTTTGTAGCCATGATGAGAAGGGGAACACAAGATACTAACGAGAAGCAAGATATGACAGTGCTTGCACATACAATGCAACCTGCAGATTCCAGAGTTTATGGTTAATTTGTCCCTTGTTACTGCATAAATAAGACCTTCAATTAGCTTGAATCTTCACAATTTCTAAGGCTATAGCTGAGTTGTATAACTTGTAAATAAGCCAATAAACTGGTTTGCCAACCTTAAAGGTGGTGGAGAGAACTGCACAAGTATGAAAGGAATAGAATAAAAGAGTATTTGATCCAAGTTTTAGGATTTGGCCAGGCTGATCCACTTGGAAAGGTGGATTCACGTGCTTGTGTTAGGTTGTTTGTCATTCTTAAATATAATACGAATCTTATAATTATAATCTTATAATTATTTTATTTGTAATTTATACTTGTCTCATTTGCTTTGTGAGTTTACCGAAAATAGTCTCTCTACTATATAGGGGTAAGGTTGCGTACTATCAGATCTTTTCAGACCCCGCTTCATTGCGAGACTTCGGACTGGGCGATAATGACAACGACGACTTATCTCATGAACTTTATTATATATATTTAAATATGTATTTATTATGTCATTAAATTACAATCAATTGATTGACTATATGACATAAACTAACACGAATTATAATAAAATAGAGTTCAAATAAAATTTTTAATTTCAATTAAACTTTAATTTCAATTACAATCAATTCTAATGAAATACTAATTATACCCCTAATATCATATTTATTAAATATCTCATTTTTTTAATCATAAAGATTCTTAAACTTTACAATCAATTCCAACTTGATTAAAATACCTTTTCTCTTAAATTCATTCTTTGTGTGTGACTCGTTAAGTTTTTAAATATGTTGGTAATAAATATAGATTATAAACTTAAATCATATTTAGGCTTAGATAAATTAAATAATTTATATCTATAAATTAATATTGACGTCTAGTAATGCATCATGACCACTTAAATATTTAAGAATATTAAAGTAATTTTGACTAAACTTTTCATACATGATGTTTTTGTATAATTCAATACATTCATTACATAATGTTCCGAGTAAACTTAGAGCATGAAATTAACATCTCTTTTTTTTTGGTCCAAAAATGTTAGTTCTTATCATTAGTAATTCATTATATAAATAACATTTGTAAACTATTTTATAAAGTATCATTTTATCTTGGCCAAGAATTTTTCAAATAATCAAAACTATTCAAGAATAATAAAATATTCTTCGAAATTATTTTAAGGTGATGAATTATATATTGATTACTCATCCACATCCATACAGTTCATGATATATCTAATGACTATTGACTTAGCTACCATTGACCAGAATAAGTTATTATTAGTATCAAAATATATCAATCCCTATACAAGACACTTGGAAGATCTGAAGTCAAATAATTAATTATACAATCATCATAGTGAAAATTTTCATAGACATATAAGTAATGTTCCAAATGGAATTCTCATATGAGGTCAGTTTAGTAAACTTATTTTTTAACGACCACTTACACATTTGTTTAATTATCCTCATACTTTAGTATATAAGATCGACTACTTCTTTTATAAGAAAGAAACATATCATATGTTAGTATTTTTGTGCTCTATTAATGCTCAATATTAATAGAGTAATGATTATGAACAATTTACGAATATTACATAAACACGATGTCAATCTCACAATTATAATCTTATTATAATTTTATTTACAATATATATTTATCTCATTAAATTTATCATATACATTTAAATATGTAAAAGATAAGAATGTATATAAATAATTATATCACTAAATTACAATTATCTTATTGATTGTAGGGCATAAACCAACATATCTTATAATGAAATGGAATTTATATATCAACATATAACTTTGAGCATGCTACCATTTTTAGACAAATTGTTTATGTAGGTATCTTCTCGTATGAATGATCTAATTTGAAATTTGGAGCAAAATAATTATTTTAATAAATGAAGTATTTTCAATAAATTATTTAAATTGTTTAATAAAATAATGATACTTATAAAGTATGTATTTTAAATAAATTATTTAAGAAATTAATAAATTAAATAAAATTTAGATTTGGCAATGGAGTTGATAATTTTGGCCATCCAAGTCGAGCATGACCTAAAATTTTGTATTCAAGATAAGAAAATGTCGTTTTGGGATTTGACCGGACCGATCCTCTTGAAAAGGTATTCAAGGCCCGTGCCATTCCGGTTTGCCATCCGCGAGGGTGGCAAAGAGAATAGAAGAAATAGGAAAGGAATAGAATAAAGTTTATAAGATTATGATCCATTTTTACAAGACTAGAAAGTTATGCTAATCTTCATCCCCAAGTATTAAGTAAAGCAAATGGAAATTGGAAAGTGAAAACCAACCAGAAGAAGTAAGTTAATCAAATCTCCATAACCAATGCTCGATTGATGTTTGGATTTGTTCATATGCACTTTTGGAAGTCTCATGGGATTCTGCTGTCTCCTGATACGCTCCTGCTGCAAATCTTGTTCCTGTGATGATGACAAACGTAGCTCCTCCTCATCAGACTCTCCTCCCCGTCCCGAACCACCGCCTGATAGACCACAACCACCGCCAATACCACCACTAACACCCCCGGCACCTCCGAAAGAAAAACCACGTCCTCGACCTTCTTCTGGTAGTTCACAGATTGGTGCTGTTCTTGGAAAACCTTACGTTGACATAGAATCAATTTACGATCTTAAGCGAGAACTGGGGAGAGGGCAGTTTGGGATCACTTACCTTTGCACAGATAAGTCAACAGGAAGAAAGTACGCTTGC
>JAOQMQ010000006.1:721794-740336 GCA_027563845.1 Erythroxylum subrotundum | reverse complement strand
ATTATAAAATTTGAACTTATTATTATTCTTATTATTAATTTATTATTATTATTATTATACAAAATTAATTTTCTTATTATTATTATTATTATACATAATTAATTTTTTTAATTATTATTATTATTATTAATAAATGTATAGTATCTCAATAGCACTGTACAATGAAGCAAATAATGGTATTAAAAATCAACATAACTTTTTTATCAATAGATATTGCTGTGCATTAGTATGGAATGTTTGACTTAACATTTAAAAACAAAACTGCAGAAATGAGTGATAGCCCATGACATTCATCTGTATGTTGTGAAGGAGAACAAATAAAATAAAAAACACTATATTGGTATGGGCTGATTATAGCAGCTGGTATCTTCAGTTTCCGAGTAAGAAGCCTCCATGGTTTGTTCATCAAATCCTTGGGTTCAACAATATCATCATCGTTCCCACCAAAGCCACGCGCCATCATTTGGCCATATAGCATTTCCATACCTATATGTCCCCCCCTGTTTCAAACAGCCATGGATAATGATCAAAATCTCCAGTCTGGCTCCTCATGAGCACTGACTTCGTTGGTTTCATCAGTGACAAATTAAATGGATGGGTGAAGCAATCGAATGGGGTTATATCCAATTCTTGGAAGTCGGGGTGTGATGAGAGCAATTGCTTGAGATGTTTGATTATGGACTGGTTTTCAGGGTTAGTTGAGAGGTGAGATTAGGCGGCGGAGGAGGTCTTGAGGTGGCTTTGGGGAGGAGGCCGGCCACGCGATGGCGATGGTGGTGGGAGGAAGGCCTTGAGTAAGTCTGGAGGCGAGAGCCTGAACTCTCGTTGAAGATTGTGCAGTTAATGGCGGGGGTGAAGAGCTCACCGTCGACAAAGGAACAGGAACGAAGGGATAGAGATTTCGAAGAAGGATAAATTTGTAAGAAGGATAACAAGTTTCAGATGTAGAAGAATAGAGATTCGTGGATTAGATAAAAATAGGTAGGAGTTAGTTTTACGTATTCTTCAAAATTGAAGAATAGACATTCTTGAATAACGGGTATTTTGTTATTGTGTTTAACCAAACACAACTTTAATAATACCCGAAGAATACGTTGCTATTCCCTTCAACCAAACATGCCGTTAGTGCTCAAGTGTGTTCGCATAGTTTCTTCAGATCTATTGGTTTTCCTGCTATTAATGATTAAAAAATGCTTTAATTATAAAAATTTTAAATAAGTTAATTTTTTAATTCAGGTTTTAATATTTAAATTTGATTTATTTTAATATTTCTTGTTATTAAAAATTAATTAATTAATTAATTAATTAGTCTCTTTTTAAAAATAAATTAATTAATTTTCCTTTAATCTATTTTTAGTTAAAATTTTAAATTTTTCCATAAATAAGGACAATTTTTTCAACTATTTTTTTAATTTTTAAATTTATTTAATCTTTAATCAGATCTTTCAAACTTTAAAATTATTATCTTATTAGTTTTATTTTCGTTTGATTTTATACAAACAATGATAGAGCATCAATTTGATGCAAAACTCAAAAGGTCAAATTTTAAATTAGCTTACTTTAAGTATTTATACATATTATATATTAAAATGAAAAAGATATAAATACCTTTCCACTGACTTTTATCACTAAAAAAATATCAAGACTTATTAAAATTTTGTTTATTTTAACAAAAATTTTGATTAATTTTTTGTAACAATTAATTATATATCTATTTGTTTTTAAAATAAATAGTTTTATAAAACCCTTAAATGGGTAATTAAAGAATATCCAAAATCTTTTAAATAATAATTAATTGAAGAAATTAAATGCTTTAATCTCGATAAAAAAAAGTAAAATTTTAAAAATAATAATTGATAAAGTTCAAAATTTTTAAAATAACAATTAATCAAAAGAGAAAATACATTAAAATATATAAATTTTGTTAACTCAATTTTGTTATTTAAATTTAAATTATTAATTTATCAAGAAATTAACTAAATTTAATCACTAATTTATTAAATAATTTAACAAGTAAAAAAGCTAATCAATTTTATCTTTTAACTCTCAAAATTTTGACTAGTTCAACTTATTGATTTAATTTTTTATTTTTTGGTTTAACTTATTTTAATAATTGTTGATATTAAAAACTAATTAATATATTAATTAATAAGTTAATTTTTATTCATTAATAAATTTTTATAAATTAAAATAAATTAATTCAACTTTATTTAATAATTTTAAAATTAAAGATTTTAATTTTAAAATTAAAATCTTTATCTTTAAGGAGAAAATTCTTTGCTTCCCAATATTTCCAATTAAATTGAAAATTCAAAAACAGCTCTTTGAAAAATTGGGACAATCATCATCATAAACCCTAATCTATGATCATAATCATAAACCCTTTTGAACTAGGAATAGCCCTGCATATCAAGCATGTCGTTCAAACCTTTTACTCTCTCCAGTCCTTCACTGATCAGAAAACGAATCCTTTGCTTGTCACTGCAATTCATGTTCTTCTCCATCTCTTCTCTAATTGTTTGTTTCAGTTCAGCTGCAAAATTATAGAAGAAATCAAAACAAGAAAATCTCAAATCAAAGACTCCGGATTTTGAAACGTATTTCAGCGAAAAACACAAAACCCAGATATCGATTCACCTCTAGAATCAGCCGGAGCTCTTCCAGCAGTCCTCAGAGCTTGCCTGTACAGTTTAATCACTCGAGCTCGTAGAATGAACTCCTGCAAATCCATGGAGAGAACCATTACCGATTCTCTACCTCAACTACACAAACACACAGAGACGGCGTTCAGGCCTACCTAGGGCTTCATTTCCCAATTTGTAACAGATTTCCGAATTCAAGACGGTGTCGTTTATGTGTGAGCATTACAAATAATCTCTTACTTAAGTCTCAAAAAATCTCGCTAATTTTTTTAACTAAAAATATTTAAAAAATTAATTGAGTCCATGCCTGGAAAATTTAAATTTACCCGAGATCTAATTCATTTAAGTTGTTTTGTTTAAAAAAATTGAGTTTCATATCGATTTGGGCTTCATTTAATCCAAAAATTGATCTATTAAAAATACATAAATTTAAACCTACGGATTAGCTCATTATTATCCTTATTTTAAAATTTTCAACTAACTGACCAGCGTTTTAAAACTTTAACAATTTAATTTAAAATATTAATTTTATTAGTAATTTATTGATTTAGTTAGTAAAATCTTTATTATTTATGATATATAAATATTTACTAGAAATAAAATTATGTACGCGTCAATCTAATTATGATATTATTTTTTAAGTGAACATTTACGTATTATAATCTAGTCAACTTCAATAAATTATTATCAGAGTTAACATTTTAAACTGGACTGTTAAAGTTTTAAAATATTAGTCATTTACTTAAAAATTTTAAAAACTTAGATATTGAATTAAGAATTTTCAAAATATTGTACTCTTTAAGATTAATTATCTTTTTTTTTTAATTTGTAAACATATAATAATCACCGTCCAAATTAATTAAATTAAACTATTTTAATTGATGATTCTTTTCATATACCTTATTAATTGGGAATACTCAATCATCCATGATTGACGCACTAATACTTAACCCTAATCATATCAACTTAAATTATAAGTCACGATTTTAAATACAAAAAGGAGTTTTCATAAAATAAAACTGTACGGATAAATGTTAAATATGTTAACGAGCCAAATTTAAAATATTTAATATTTAATATCGACTATCAATTTAATCACTTTTTATAAAATATTTACTTTTTATAACAAAAGAATTTATAACTTTACCTTTCAATCGTAAAAGATATGTATAAAAACGATGAGCTCGATGAACTAATAATTTAAAACTAAGCCCAAATTAGAATGATAGAATTACATTTTATGATAAATTATTTTTAATAAAAAATAAAGCATAAAGCTATTATGAGCATAGAGTAAGAAAAAAAATAGAGATGGCAAAGTTCTCATCCGAGACTCGACCATCAAGCTTGAGTCTGAGCCAACCGAACTTAAGGCAGTCTTGAGTCTGAATTAGTGACTTTTCTTCGCCGTAAAAGTCTTTTTAAAGAAAAATAAGTATTTGATTGTAAAATAAAAAGAGCACTTTTTTAATATACATGACTTTTTTGGTAGCCAAGATATAGCTTTTTAAAAAGTTCAAATTTGAAGCTTCTAAAAAAAGTCTCTCAAATCGTTTTTTCGGATAGATTATTCAGATCAATTAATGAGCATATTTTTTAGTCTCTTTTACCCTTATGTTTTACACATAATTCTCATAATACCCACAAACACATCTTCACATTTATCTTGCAAACTCATTATTTGACTTTTTTATATGTTTTAATATTTATTTTTTATATTAGTTTTACTTATGTTATAAACCATATAAAAGATTCAGTTAAATATATTTTTATTTATGTTTTATATGGTTTAAAATTATATAATAATTAATATATTGTGCTTTGCATATTTTTTATATACTTTAAATAATATTTATATGCATAAATAATTTTTAGTACAAAATAAAATATAGTTAAAATTAAAAATGCTTTTTATTTTTATGTTGCCAAATAGTCTACTGTATGAAACTCTTTACTTTTTTTTAAATAACAGTTAACTGACTCCTTAGAAAAGTTCTTCTAAAAAAAACCTACACGTAAAAGCTCTACTGATATAAACTTAACCAAACAAATGCTCGGCATAACATGCAACTTTTATAATAAAAAATACGAAACGATGTCGTTTTTAGCAAACAATATCGTTTTGCTTATAAAGATTAAGTTCGGAAAGCTCAAGTCCGAGCTCGGCTTGACACCCGGAATGATGTCAGGGGTAGGTTTCATCCCTAAATACAAACAAGGAAAAGGAAAAGAGCTCGAATTTCGCCCTAAATCACTAATGTGCCGTCGACGGCGGGTATATAAAGTTAGATCGAATACTCTTCAAGAATCATATACTCTCGTAATTTATAAGCACTAGGTTTTTGCGCTTGTGTGAACCCCAATTGTCATGATTCCAATTTGCACGCTATAAAATGCCAAACCATATGGTAGTTTATTATTGACTTTAAAAATTTATAATCCGACAAACTTGCCTTTTTAATATATTATTGTTGACAAAGACACCATACCTCCATACCTAACCAATGAAAAATTATCAATCACACCTCTGAAGTGCCGACCATTTCTAAATCTGTAGGTCAAATTTTGTATGAGTTAAGCCAAAATCTTGGTATAAACGTAAGAGACAATAAAAGGTGGGTATGATTAATAATTATATATAAAAAAAACACTATAATATTGGATCTCATTATTAGATAATGTGTCACAAACATGCAAATTTCCAAATGAATATATAAAATTCTATAAAAGAGTAGCATTATTCATAATTTAAAAAACCCAACCGATTCAGTCCAATTTAATCATAACAATCTTGAATGTCTAACTTTACGGCTCGATTTTTAAGTTTTTTGTTCGATCTACTTTAATATCTCTTGTTTTTAAAAATCGTTCAGCTTATTAATTAATTGGTGATTTTTTGTAAATTAATAAGTTATTGTAAACAAAAATAAATCAATTAACTTTCATTTAATAATTTCTTTTTTTAATTAAATTTCAAATTTTTTTATGGGCAAGGATAATTTCATTTAATTATGTTTCAAATTCTTTAATTTTATTCAATTTTTAGTCCGTTTTAAGACGATCTAATATTAGTTGAATCTTTTAAACCTTAAATCTTTTATCTTATCGGCTTAACTTTCAATATGATTTTTAAAACATTATTTTGTATACAAATTTGTCAAATGGGTAATTGTTAAAAGATCCATATAATTTAAAATTCATTTTTTGTGCCAATATTTCAAAAATATGACCATCACTAGTACGTAAGATCATCGTATAAAAGTAAGAAGAGAAAAGAAAAGGTAGGTATAACTAATAATCATAATTTACTCGAGTTATACTGTGAAGATTGTGTGTCACAAATATATAACTTTTTAAATGAAAATATAAAATTCTATCAAATGGTACATTTTCTATATGAATGCGCCAAATGGGTAATTATTAAAAGATCCATACAATTTAAAAATCATTTCTTTGCCAATATTTCAAAAATATGACCATCACATCGTATAAGAGTAAGAAAGAAGAGACAAGAAAAGGTGGGTATAATTAATAATTATAATATCGGGTCCCATTATTAGTTGGTGTGTCGTAGATAGTAAATGAAATCATCCGTTCCAGTTTTACTGTTCTAATTCTGTTTCAAATTATCTCATTCACATATTTATATTAAAATAAAGTTGAAACAGTAAAATTAAAATATAAGATCTACATAACTGTGTAGATGAGGTGGATTGGAACATAATTAAAACAACAAAATTGACGCAGATAATCACGTCCTGGTAAATAAGTAAATTTGTTAAATGGTATATAAAATGGTAGCATTATTCACATTTTTCTCGGGAAAATGTCAAATGGGTAATCATTAAAAAATCCATATAACTTAAAAAATTATTTTTTGTGCCAGATTTTCAAAATATGATCGTCACTAGTATGGTTTGTATTTATTGAATTTTGACCAAGAGATTTTTAAAAAAATACATTTCTTTCCCTCTAAACTCATGCCGTAATGGTAAACTTGCCGACGTGATTAGGCTTACCAAGTCAAGAAAAGCCAATAGCTAAAGCTATGACTAGATAAGATAAACTCTTAATTGTTCCACCAATCAGAGTCATTAATTATCACAATAAGTGCAAGTAATAGATTGCAGACGCCTATTCAAATATCTAACTGTGAACTAATTGAATATGTCTATGTTTACATACTTAAATAACATCAATATAGAAATATCTCTAATTTTATCAATATTTTAAAAACCGAATCAAATGTTAAATCTAAAAGATGAAAAGTTTAAGGTTTAAAAGGCTCAATTAGTATTAGACCGTCATATTAAAGATTAAATAAAATTAAAAATTTTGAAATATAATTGAAAAAGATTGTCATTATTTATTAAAAAATTTAAAGTTTAATAAAAATTATTAGATAGAAATTAATTTATTTGTTTTAGTTTATAAGAAATTATTAACAACAAAAGTTGTTTAAATAAATCGAATCGAAAAGTTGAAAATTGAACTGAATAATTTGACTATTCAAGGTTTTAACGATTAAACTGATTAATGTAAACAATCTTATTTTTTTAATTATATTTTAAAGTTTTTGATGCGAGAGTATAATCTTCTTCAATTATTTTTTAAATTCTTTAATATTATTTAATTTTCAATCAATTTTATAGCGATCTAATATCGATCGAACATTTTAAACCTTAAATCTCTTATTTTACTGGATGTACTTACTTGTAAAATACATAACTAGTATTATTGTATTTGTATAGTACACGCCATATAAGACAATGTCTCCACGGTTCAAACGAGAATAGACAATTGGAAAAGTCGCATGAATGTTGCTTAGAATTCGGCCTTGAGGATTTAAATAATTTAGGTTGAACATAAAACTAACAATCCGTGTGTTATTAATTGTCTATACAAGTCTTGTATAGTTGGCTCGTTAAGTTCTCGGTATTGGACAAAATTGGCTTGCTATGTCTCACAGTTTCATTTTGACCAAATGTCCTTCTTATCTTCCATGTTCCTGACACGGTCAGGACACGAACCTTATGTACGTAACTTCATGGTATGCTCTAGTTGAATCTCTATCTTATCTATATATATTTATACAAAAGCTATGACCTTGGTATCTGATTCTCAAGCTCGATCTCGAATGGAGAAACATGGTAAATCCAAGAACAAGTTCCTCAAGTTCCTGCCAAGAGCAGCTACTGCAGTTAATTTCCAAAACCCTCCGTTCAGTCCCGGTAGAGACAAGTTCAGGTGTAATCAACATGGTTGTAAGGGATTTTCCGGTCCGATAATCAAGATGATCCCCGACGAAGCTCGAACAAAACCCAAGAACGGAGGAGAGTTCGAAACACAAGAACCCACTTCGCCGAAAGTCTCGTGCATTGGTCAGATCAAGCACAAGAAGAAGATGAACAAGGCCAAACGTGCAGAAGAAAAGAACCGTGGAGCTTCACGACCTGATGAACTGAAGAAGCAAACGTCGAGGATCAGGAGGCTTTTCAGTCGAAGCACAACAAAAGATAGGAGAAAGTCTGATGCTTCGAAGGATGAGAAGGTTAGAGTTCCTGATAGAGGACCGCCTGGGTTGGGACAAATCAGGCGGTTTGCTAGTAGTCGTGATACGTTTGCAAACTTTGACTGGACGGCTCAGATTGCTCCGGTTGACTTGGACCACCGTGAATATCCTTTCTCCGATGAAGATAGAAGAGATACTGATTCTGAGGAAGAAGAAGAAGTAATTATTCCTTTCTCTGCGCCCATGGCCATAGGTGGCGGAGCTTCGAAGCCAAGAAAAGAAATCAATCTATGGAAGAGGAGAACTATGAATCCACCAATCCCTCTTCGGGTGAATTCCAGCGAAAGCTGAATCAATGTTTTTTTTTTTAATATTTAATATTTTGCGTACAAGATGTGAATGTATATCTATTTCCTAATTAATTCTTTTTCCTCTATTTTGCTTGCAATTAGAATTTTCTCAAAATAAGAAGATATTAACCAATTTAATTGATTAATTCAAAGTTTTTTAAGTATGATATTGAATAATGATAAAAGATAAATTTATCAATGATTAAAAAATTCAATAAGTTCAATCAGTTCAATCATAAAAATTTTGAATTATCTAACTTTTTTCTGATTCGGTTTTTAAATTTTTTGTTCAATTTACTTTAATGACTCTTGTTGTTAAAAACCAATTAATTTATTAATTAATCTATTAATTTTTATATATTAATAATTTTTCATAAAGTAAAATAAAATCAAATTATAAGGACGATTTTTTTTGAATTATATCTCAAATTTTTTAGTTTTATTCGATTTTTAATTGATTTTATGGCGATCTAATACCGGTTGAACATTAAACATTAAACTTCTTATCTTATCGATTTAACTTCCAGTTCGATTTTTAAAATATCAAATGAAATTTATAAATTATT
The DNA here is from genome assembly GCA_027563845.1 of Erythroxylum subrotundum. Taxonomy (NCBI): domain Eukaryota; kingdom Viridiplantae; phylum Streptophyta; class Magnoliopsida; order Malpighiales; family Erythroxylaceae; genus Erythroxylum; species Erythroxylum subrotundum. The sequence goes on along the minus strand of JAOQMQ010000006.1, from coordinate 731,266 downwards.
ATATTTTTCTTTACTTTTTAATTTAACATATAGACATGTAATTCATAAATGTTTTTGCTTTTAATTTTATAGAAGTTAATTGAATATGTAATTTTAAAAAAAAATCATATTCACAACTTTAGTAATAGTTATTTAATCAAGAAAGATTTATTGGCATCATGGAAAATTCTGTAGATTAAATTGAGTGATTTGGGCGTTATTGAAGAGATGATGAGATGTGGGATTTCCCAACAACCCAAAAAAAGACGATCCATCGCTCTTGAAATTAATTAAATTTTAAATTAAATTGAATAAAAAGTTTTTTATAGTTTAAGAAATTTTATAAAAAAATTTAATTTCAAAATTATAAAAAAACTCCTCGTAATTTTAAAATTTTCTTTTCTAGACTTCGAATAAGAAATAATAATACAATGCATGCAGTATAGCTAATCAAATGTTACTAATATAATAACGTAAATAAATTTTTATGCCCCAATTGAACTAATTAAATTTGCTTAAATTAATAATTTAAAATTATGTTAAATTTAATAAATTTAAAAATTGAATTAAATTATCATGTAAATAAGAGTTCATCAATATAAGTGCTGTTCTAATTAATATAATAGTCGGTTCATTTTTCATCGACACATATATTGAGAGAGTAACAGAAGTACCAACTGACTTACTAATTATGCTGTTCATTTTTATAACGGCATTCATTACCTAGATACTACACCTATTAGGTGCTAGTAAGTCCTTCTAGATGACTTATCAAAGATTTGTCACCCTACACTCCTAATGTAATGTAATCTGCTTTGCTTTCTTTCCTTTTATCAAAAAATATATATATATATAACAGTCGGTTCCAACTTCCAGAAACCTGTCGATCCCATGGTTATCGTGATCTTCTTGAGATGAACCATCCTTCAGATTTATGGGCACACAGCACAATGTTATTATTTATTCATAAATATTTTATAATTTAATATTCTAAAAACCCTATTTTGTTGAATAGTTACATACTTTTTTTAGTTAATTTAATAATTTTTAAAATTAAATTAGCACATTAACTATAAAAAGAGATATGTGTATCTTAATTTTTTATTTTATTATCTCAATTATTTATTCTTTTCACTTTGGGCCTATTGGGTCAATTTATGTTAGAACTCAGGGCTGTTTTGAGGCATTTGTTATAGTTTTGCTTGGCACATAGAATGGTTTGTGTATGTATTTATTCACTAGGGATGGTATAGGAACGGGCTGGAGTAGGCCTCCTAAAAGCCCAAGTTTAAACTTGAACATATTTAAAATTATATTTGAGTTTAAATTCGATCAAATTTAAATAATTAAATTCAAGCAAAACCGATCTGTTTAATTAAGTTATATATAAAGATTTCGAATTATATTATGATTTTTTTCAAATTTAATGCAAATTAAGCTTAAACTCCCTCTATTAATTATAGTTTAACCAAAAATTTAGATGTTGGCTTGATATTTAGGTCCTGTTTGGCAATTAACTGATTCTTTGACCAGCAAATTGTATTAGCTGTTTGTCATTTAATGTTTGGTAAAACCAATTGTTTATTATTAGCTGTTTATTTGTAAAATGACTTATGAGGACATGACTTTAAAAAAATTTATAAGGGTATGAATATTACATATCTTAACATTTCGTTGAATATTCTTATAGTAATTTAGATTTTAGATATTTAATTCTACAAAAATTAAGTTTATAACTCTAATAAAAAATAGAACATATAATAATAATAACAACAACAACAACAACAACAAAATCTAATGATGATGATAATAATAATAATAATAACAACAACAAAATCCAAATCCCGTCTCTAGTTTTATACCTTGTGTTGTCTGCAAATTTACTCGACGAATAATATCTTGCTTGTCAATTTAAGCTACCATATAGACGTTTTGATGAATTTATAGATAACAGTTGTAGTTAATCTCATACATTTTAGATATGTTGAAATAAGTTTGAGGGCACAATTGTCTTTCATTAAAATTTTATTAACTGATAGGTTAAAAAGCTACTCCCAAGTAGTTTTTAAAAAATGACTGGTTGGGTTGAATCAACCATCCCAACTAGCTCCTAGTCAAACAAGTATATTAGTTGTTTGATTATTCTTTAATCAGCTGAAATATAGCTTAAAAGTTATCTACCAAACACCCCAATATCAAATTTTAAGGAAAAACATAGAAATAGAATCATGAGCTGAGGTTAATCAAACATTTCCTTCTTCAATTCTTTAGAATTATGACTTTAGAATCATTTTTAAATATTATTTTACATAGAGAAACATTTTAGCTAAGACACCATATACAGGTAATTGGTAAGTGAGTAAAAATTGTTTAGACATCTTACGTAATTGGATTTTTTTAATAATAAATAAATCTATAACAAGTACGTTATATTTAAAATTTAGGGACTTCTTACGGCATTGTATAGAATTTAGGGAAAGAAATTATTAACTTCATCATGACTGAGTGGGTGGGATTATTACCAGGCACCAGTGGAACAAATTCATTAGCTAATTATTGTAGTTGGATGTGACGTACTACACGGATTTACATTGTTATCTAATTGTCCTTATCTCCTTTGCCTGTGTTTAACCATGCCCAGAGATTTCTTTTCCTTTTTCTTAGAAATGCTTAGAAATTAATGGTTAAAATATTCAATAGATTCGGTCAGTTTAATTGTAAAAATTTTGAATCTTTCAATTTTTAAATTAATTTTAAAATTTTCAGTTCGATTTATTTTAATAATTTTTATTATTAAAAAATGATCGGTTTATTAATTGATTGATCAATTTTTTGTCAAATTAATAAGTTCTTATAAACTAAAGTTTTATTTAATGATCTTTTTTAATTAAACTTTAAATTATTCGATAATAAGAACAATCTCTTTCAATCATATTTAAATTCTTCAATTTTATTCAACTTTTAACTCATTTTATAATGATCTAATACCGATTGAACCATTTAAACATTTTGTCTTAATGGTTTAATTTTCGTTCCCATTTTTAAAACATTGCTAATAACTTTTATCACCTGTGTTATTTAAAATTTTGTAACTAATAAAATAAGATTAGGAATTTGTATGGTATGATTATTTTTTAAAATTAAAATTTTGCATTTTTTATATGCCAATAGATATATTATGCGATTGTAATACGTATTGTTAACTATTTTTTAAATTTAATTTTTTGAATGTATTTCTATAAAAAGTAATATTATATATCCATATACAAGGAAATATGTAGTAAAAAACATATAGGACTCAATAATAAAATATACTTTGGAAAATCTTTCAAAATTTTAAAGTTAAATATATCAAATTAGAGGTTGAAATTAGTTTTAAATGCTATACATTGAAATGTTATGCAACTTGAAAGAAGGTCCATGTAGCCTCAAAATGGACCTAGGGCTAGCCCACTTCATGCCCGGGTAGCTTATCTTTTAATATTATCATGTCATATGCTACTTTTTTTTTTTTGTGAGAGAGAAAAGACAAAGAAGGACTAACGCCTCATAAAAGCAATAGAGAGAACATCATTGTGCAAAAAATGACGAAGTCCCGGCATTGGGCTGTCCCACACCTGCCAACGCTGCGACGAAGAAGATCCATATTTTGCTAAGAAATCAGTACACTGGTTTCCTTCCCTGAGGGTGTGACAAATCGAATAATCCCAATCTCTAGTCATCATGTGCCTGATATCCTTGAGATTTCAATCTAGAACCCTCGGCTTATATTCAAGGTCAACCAACAACGAGGAAAATGCATTACATGCTTTGAAGAAAGGTTCGTTGGTTCCTGGTGATCCTCCTAATGAGTATCAAAATTTTTCTAGAGGTGTGACTACAATCAACTTATCCATGATGCAGCGTTTCACCTAGAAAGCTGAGGCAAGCCGCCGCAGGGTGTTTTTCAAGCAAAGGACAACGAACAACATCAAATCAGGAGACTTATGGCAGTTTTACATTTGAAAAGCATCCAATTTCCAACGTGACGTCTTGGATGAAGTAATTTAAAGTTTTAATTAGAAATTTTTTTCTTTTCAATCAGAAATCAACAAGATTTCAGGTACCTGCCAGGACTTAATCGTTGATACGAAATTAATTTGCTCAGAGCAATGACGTTTGATTTGAACCATAATAATATATATATATATATATACTAGGAACAAGAAACAAAGTGTTTAATATTGTCAAGAATCAGTGCCCTTTTCCTCGAGTAGTCAGAAATTACGACAATATAATAAAATTATTTGGCCATCTACCATTTACCAACCCTTGTCATTGCATTCAAATAAATCATCAAGTTAGAAGAAAACCCCATATAACTACCACATATTTGTCAAAAGCCAACAGTAATCTGTTTGCGTATAATTATTCACACGGGTTTTTTTACGTTTCACATTGCATGTGCAGGAAAAGGAGGGTACAGACAGAGAGATGAGTATGCTTACTTCTGCAAACTTGGAAATTTTTAACCTTTAAACATGGCGACATTTCATGCGGAGCATCAACATGGAAGGCCAGAGTTAAAGATAAAAGGCCTGGCTTTGATACTTGCAACAAAACTTGGGGCTTGGGTTAGAGGACGACTCGAACAACCTGGCCGAAAAATGCGATTATGAAATCTAATTTAACAGTGCGAACTCAAGTCGACAGTAATATTACAGTAATTATATATATAAATTTGTGGTATGTAATATTATAAAATAAAATTAGAATATATTTGATAAAATAATTTACCGTCTTTCTAGTATTTGTATGTGAAGATTCATGAAGAAATATTACTTTACATTAAGAGACTTCCATCAATCTTGAGATTGCAACAGGATAATATATTTGGTTTTTTATCATTTAGTCATCACTCTATATAAATATTATTACTATAAAATCATATAAAAATAATCAAAAACCATCGGTCAATAGTTGGCGACACATTCAGGGATGAACCCTGACGATCTTAAACTCGCACAATGATGTCGTTTTTAATAAAAAAACGTTTTATGTTTTAAACAATGACTCAAATTTGAAAATTTAACGATTCTTTCGCTATTTGAAGTGTTAATTTACTAACTAAAATCTCACCCATCTCTACCTAAGAACCCAACATCACAACTCCAGAACAACAATCTTCCCGACAAAGTGATTAACTATTTAATTAAACTCATTGAGAAAATCGATTTTTTGTTTCCGTCCACAGTGTGTATTCTAGCAATATAGAGAGTAGCGCGTCTGCGCAATTTGACAAAGTATAAAATTTCAGGTTATTTCAATTATTCAACAATTTCTTTGATTTATTGTAGGGAAACTTTCAAGAGCTTCCTTTCTTGTTAGGGTAAGCTATGTCTTCATGCTCTCATCTTTTTATTACGTATCCCTCGAAGTCTAAAAACTACTACAACTGCTACAAGACAAGGGAGACAAAGACTATCACTGAGACGAAGGCAAATAAAAAAACTAGAGCTTATCTACAACTAGACCGTTAAAAATCTCCTGCAATTCTATTGTGTGTCCTACGGAAAATTCCGTATATATAATAGTCCAAAGCGAGTGACTCTTTTTTCGAGTATAGATTTCGTTTTTTTTTTTTCATCTAGCCTTCGAATCGGCTCCTTGCCTCTGTCTGTTCCTTGCTGGGACATGAACCCTAAGGTTAATCTTTCCCTTTCTGCTCCTCATCTATTGGCCACAGCTATAACTAATATGAATAGTGATGGAACAAAAGAGAGATGAGATTGCAAAAAGCACTTTCCACTCCAACAACTACTCAATTTGAATCCAAAGGAGCAGAAAATGACATAAGACAATTTAATGTTATTTATTTAGGAATAATTTTGCAAATATAATCTTTACATAAGACCGAATCTCAAAGGTTCATATAATTAAATGGTAGATATTTTCTCATTTGGTGGACAACAATTAATTATATTTTAACAATTTTAATAACTTATCGGTTAAGTTATGTCAAATTGCTTCGAATAAAGATAATAAAGTGACCCAATAAAGGATCTAACTTAATGGGCCGAAGTCTAGGAAGAAGATGAACCCCGATTAGTATAGACCGTACTTGTATTAAGTCCATGATGAGGAGACCCAATATAGATGCTATATATAAAAGGTTAAGGTCTTTTGTAGTTGATGTAGCAAATGGTGAACGTACAGATACTCTGGCCCATTTAAAGGTTCACGTATACAAAAAGTTACAAAAAGGCTTTAATGCGTTGTGGTGTGCAACTCTCGTGAAGATTTCTGTAGATTCTTGCTCGTTATGGCTTCAAAATGCTCCTCTAAAAGTTATGGAACTGAAATAAGGTATTTTCGCATTTCTTCGTTATTTCCCTTTTACGTTTGAACCAAAATACATAACTAAGGCTTCTGTTACGTGTTACATTAATTCCAAACAGAACATGTCCATAGAGATAAAAACCAATCACCCTTCCCCATCTTATTGTTAGAATCTAACTATGATCAAATCATGGAAGCAAAGGAAAACAAAAATTTTTACGGATTTCGAGTGGATCCTGATAATTGATTAACTTGAATAGAACAAAAATGCGAATCATATAAGAAATGGTACCTTGTTCGAGTTCTCGTTGAAAATCCTTTGAAACTTTTTCCGATTTGTCAACCACGAGTTGTTCAAAAGTTCAGTCTCTGATGGTATCCACGGAGCAATTTCTCACAACTTTTTTAGAGGAAGAATAGAAGTGTTAGCTTCTTAACGCTATTCCTATTAATAGAAAATTCATTAGGATTTTTAAATCTTTATTAAAATTAAAATCTTTATTTATAATTAAAATCAAATTCTAATTCTAATTCTAATTAAATTAATTTTAATAAAATCAAATATCTCATATTTGATCCAAAAAGTTTCTCACACTTTATAATTAAGTCCAACTTAATTAAATTATTTTTTTTCACAAATTGCTCTTTGATGTGTGGCCCATTAGGTTCCTAATATATTGTCAATGATTATAAAGTACAATTCTAATTCACAATTAAAATTAGGTAAATTAAAACTTCTTTTAATTTATCTTTAATTCTCCAATTAAACAACTTATAATCATAGGTTAAGATTGACGTCTAGCAACATGTCATGACTACCCAAATATCAAGAATGTCAAAGTGGTTTGACTTAACATGATCATGTATGGTTATGATGTATAGTTTAATCCTTGCGTCATCCAATATTCCAATTAGACAGAGTATGGATATAATGTCTACTCTTTTGGTCTAATCATGTTCGTTCTTGTTATTTATTAATTGATTTATAATTGATATTTGAAAACACCTTTTGAAATGTTAATTCATCTAATTGGAGAATTATATAAATCATTATTAATCAAGAACAGTGGAATATTCTCTGTAATTACTTTAGAGTGACAAATCTTTTATTGATTTACTCAACTATCTCCATATGGTTCTTATTGTATCCATGTACTACCGACTGAATTATCCTAGGCCAATACATAAGTAGTATCAAAATACAATAATTCTCACATGAAATACCTTGATAATCTCAAGTTTAAGGATCAATTATACAACCATCATTATGAGAAAATCTACAGACACATAAGTAATATTTCATTTGGGATTCTCATAGTCGGGTTAGTTCAGCGACTTATTGTAACATCCCGTTACCTATGTTAGGGTTAGAATAGTAAATTTTGAGGCATTTCTGAGAAATTAAGAAAAATTTACGTGATGCATAAGTTAAGCGTGACATGCATATTTTTGCACATTTATATGACTGTACATGCATTTATTGACATTTTTCGAGTATAATTGGATTGAGTTGTGATTATTGGAAATTTTTGAGAATTTGAATTTTATTTATATTGGAAATATTATTGATTAGTGGAATTGTGATATTTGTGAATTTTGGTGATTTTAAAAAATTATGAATTTTTATGAAAAATAGGAAAAAGGAATCAAAGATATTTGGAGATAGTTGGATTGTAAAGATGGGAGTTAAAGAGATTAGTTCAAAAGAAACTAAGTTAGAGCTTAGACCTTAGGAAAGTGACAAGTGTCACTAATTTAGAAAGTTACTTTTATAACCTTGCAGAAGTAAGTTATAGTTATCTGAGAGTTAAAAAGGGTTGAGTAAAATGTCGTAAGTGTTATGTCCAGCCACCTTATTCGAACTTCCTTTCAACACACAAAGTTTTTCATTAAAATCCTTCTGAGGGATTTCTTTGCTTTTCCTTTTCCTAAACAAATCCCACCTTGCTATTTGTTTGTTCTGCTTAAGAAAGAATCGAAGCTAGTCAATTTTCACAGTGGAATGCGTGATTTTGCTTAAAGTTTAGGGCTTAAAGATTTTGAAGTTTTCAACAAGTATTGAGAAAATCTTTTAGAGTTATAGATTTATGAAATAAATTTGATGAATTCACTATCATCTGCACGAACATGGGGTTTACGTGTATATATTAATGAGCACTGTGTTAATGGGATGAAAATATGGATATAGTGTTATTTTAGATTTGATGATTATTAATGATCAGGTGATGTGGAAATGATTTTTGGAGTTTGAAATAGTAATAAAATGGTGTATAAGATGAGTGTAGGAAATGAAATTATAAAAAGGTGATATGCTCTGTTTCTTCACTGTGCACGTATGTTTATATGTATATGCATACGTGAGTTGATGAAAGCTTTAGAGATGATTAAGAAAATAGTTTTTGAGTTGAAGAATAGCCGTAAAATGGTGGTATGAGATGGGAATGAGTGTTTAAATAGAAGTTGAGAGGAAACATGGAGATTGAGAATGAAAGTTGGAAATGCAGAAAATTGACAGACCATGAATAGGTTGAATATAAATTTTTGGCTTTTGATGATTTTTGATTTAAACTTGTATGTTTTGGAGTAGTATGAATTTATGGTAAATGAGTTTAATGAAATGGAGTAGAAAAACTAGAAATAAAAATTTGAAGTGTTGGATTTGAAAAGTGAAAGTCATCTGGAAAATTTATGAGAAGGAATAGTAAGAGAGTTGAATTTTCGATCTGAACTTTGGTGAATTTACTGTATTATCTAAGTTGATTTTGATAAAATGGTCTCATAAAAGTTATAGATCTTTCTTTTATCTTTCCATTAATATAAAGTTTGTAAATTTTGAAGCTCTGGATCAAAAGTTATGGAGTTTAGAAGTTAAGATGTTGGTGAAGAAGAAGAAGTAGAAAAGCACCGTCGTGCTACCTTTAAGATTTTAGGCCAAATGCACAATGGTGACATTGAGGATTAGTAAGAAAGCACCGTCGTGCATAAGCACGACAGTGACTTTGAAGATTGAAGATGGATTTGCACCCTCGTGCTTTTGGGATTTTCCCTTTTTTTTCTGAGTAACCTTCCTTCTTTTAGCCATAACTTCTTCTCTAGATCTCCAAATGACTTGATTCTTAAACCATTGGATTCATAAGACATTTTTATATCTCTCCACAAAACTTTGTAACATTAT
>JAOQMQ010000006.1:693094-712687 GCA_027563845.1 Erythroxylum subrotundum | reverse complement strand
GATGACCTAGTTAGGACTGATGTATTATCTTTGTTGTAGTAGCATATCATACTAGGTTTGTTGGGTTATTGTACAGACAATGAAAACTGACAGTTATGTAAATTTCTGATCTGGATAAAATGAAATAAAAAAAAGTTTGGTTTCAAAAAGCTGTGATTCTATATTGATGTATTATTATTATGATGCCATGTGGAGTATAGTGGTGGTTATTCGTAGTTCTTTCTTGTTGTAGAATATGTACCGGAATGACCTATGGGTGTCCCGGTGTGTACTCTACGGTAAGGAGACGCTACACCTTGCCAAGCCCAGCTTCTCTCATTGTCACCTGCGCGATGCGTCCTCCCTGGTCAATGCCCTGTGAGTGCGGTGAGCCGACGGTGTTACTCATCCAGCGTCGGAATCTCCTCATAGACCTGATAGAAAAGAAAAGAAGAAAAAAAAAGCTAGTGCCTTATGCCATGTCGTTTACCCTTATCCTATCACGCCAGACTGTTCTAATTTGAGCCACTGCGGCAGGGAGTGCCAACTCTGACAGATCTCTCTTGATCACCTCCCTCCAGGTTTTATAAGGCCTCCCTCTCCTCCTCCTATATTCATTAAAGGTAATTCTCTCGCCACGCCTAACCGAAGCAGACAAACTGAGACTAACGCAAAGAATTCCTATCAAGGACAAAACTGCACTATGACAGGTTCCATCTAAATTTTAGAAAGACCCAACCATGTATAAAATACTTGAAAAGCAAACCTTTAAGGCATTCTAAGGGTTAAAAAGAAGACCTCTTAACAACAAGACCAGCTCGTACGTGGATATATACGGTTGGAGTTCTATAATTCATCACAAGAACACACCAATATAGCAAATGAATAGTTTTGCTTGCCATAAACCATCATGTAACTTCAAACTCCTTTAAGTAGCCAGAAAACCATGAAACATCCATAGAACTTAACAGTCTTATGTCAACCAAGCATAAATCACCCAACTTCAACGGCATCAAGCGAACCACAAGGCAAAAGACACAAACTTTACCTGCTATTAATGACATCAATCTCATGAAGTGTCACGCAATGCACTACCTCTTTCCTCTTCTGCAACTCCCCATCAGGACACTGAACAAACTTCACCTGAGGGACCATTGCATCGTAATCCCTAGACCTTGAAAACGACCTCCCAAGCTTTGTAATCTTCCCTGAAGCTTTATCAATCGCAATCACATCACCACCCTGCACTTTCTCTTTCCCAAACGTAATTCTACGTTATTAAACATTAATCTTGAATATTATTGCTATTATAAATAACAACTAATGCATAACACTTAATACTTCTACTTCAAATAGTAATTAATATGTGTCAAAGTTATTGATCGAATTATTAAACTATTAATAGAAAAAATTCATTGACTAAAAAAATATAATCATTTAGAGATTAATTAAAGAAATTAATAAGTATAAAACACATTTATTAAGAAATCCTACAATTTTAGTTTTTTAAGGCACATATATTAGCTTGGATATTTATGAGATATTATAAACATTAAACAAGCAAGTAATACTGATTCTTAAAAATATATAATATAGTTGCTAATAAATAATAAGCATATAATAATATTGTCTTGTACAAATACAAACATAGTTTTATTTATTAAAAAGGAATAAAAAATGAGTTGATTTAGTATTAGACTATGCGATTGAATTTTTTTTACGGCTGCGCTTTTTATAATATAATATTTGAAGTTTTAATTATGACATTAATTACATTTTCTACACTAAGTTGCAATAAGAAAAATGATACTTTTCTTATGTTTATTAGCTTATTATTATTATTATTAATTTTAACATGATAAAATAAGAATTAATGATGTTAGAAGAATAGTTTTATTTTTTTTAATCAATGATGTCTAGTAGAGCGGTTCGTTCCCCCACTGTTGCATCTGAGTCGGCTTTTAGCACAGGAGGTCGAGTGCTTGATTTATTTCGTAGCTCTCTTACTCCAAAGATGGTGGAAGCTCTTGTTTGTGGGCAAGATTGGTTGAGAAAATTACAAACCCCTCTTTACATGGAAGAAAGACTTGAAGAACTTGAGCAAATTGAATTAGGTAATCTAATTTACTTTACCTTGTTTTAATATACAAAAAAATAAAAAAAAACTCTTTGTTCAATTAAAAAAGAAATAACGAGACTAACTATTTTTATTATTTATTTTCTACAGATGTGACTTTATGTATAACAGTAAATCTTCCTACCATCTTATTCGAAGAATAATTGTTTAATAATTTATCTCCTTTGTTTTCTAGTATGGATCTTTTATAAGACATTGTTTGACTTATTTTTATTTTGTTTTGGTTTAACATATTGGATTAATCTTTGATAGATTTTATATGCATAATTTGTATTTGTTTTCACCAATTATTTTTATAATTTTTTGTCATATATATTGATATGAATAGGTTCTGGTTACCCTAAGAATCGAACCTGAAAATAGGTTAACCGATCCTATAAGTTCTTTAAGTTCAGGTTCAAGTTTAGGTTTAGGTTCGTGAAATTGCCGAACCTGATATTCAGGTTCAAGTTCAGGTTATTTATAAACGGGTTAGGTTATCCTACCATGAACACCCCTAAATATCAGAAGTAACAACTGAACCCGACCTAACCTGATCTAAAGTCAATGAGTCAGGGTCAGGTTGACTAGGCCTCAAGTTAGTTTTTAAGCCCTAAATAAGTTTCGAGTAGGGCTCGGTTTCAGGCTCAGGCTAACTATGCCAGGAAAAACTACATCATTTTGTACCTTTAATTAAAAATAATTAGCCAGGTGGCTTAAGCTCGAGCTTTGGCACCAATCTACCCAGATTCGACCCAATCCATTATTATCTTAGTGAATATATAAATATATTATTAAGTTTTTATTAAACTATTTTATGAGATATTATAATTAAAATAAAGTTAGAATAATATTATAAACTTTTTCACATTGTTTAGTTGGCCAATTTTATTAAAAGTTTAATATAAAAAGGTTTTTTCAGAGTTTTTAATTAAAATAAGATAATGAAATAATTTTAAATTATAAAATATTTTTAAAACTAGTGAATTGTTATTATATTTAATTCATTAAAAAAGAATAATGCGTGATTTTCCTAATTTTAAATAAGTTTTCTGATTATTTTAAAAGATTTCACAATTATAAGTCAAATTAAAAATTTTGTTACAAATATAATAATTATTCTTACCGGGGAGTGGGCTTTACCCTATAAATTTAAACCTGTATAAATGTTTTGTGTACATGTACTTCCCTTCCAATCTACTAAACGACATGTCCCCTTTTATATCTTCAAACATATATTTAGTGGGATCAATTTTATTATTCTCATTTTCGTGTGCTACCTTGTGCCTAAGCCACGGAAACAAGAACAACCACTTTCTACCCCCTATCTAACAGAAGGTTGAAGTTTGACTCGAAAGTTAATAGATCAATATCAAATTTTAGTTTAAATATTATTTAAAAGGCTATTTAGCTTGACCCAAATGGCCCAATTAACCACATTTTAATCATAAAATGATGATAACGTAATTTTAAAATATATTTTATAAAAAATGATATTTAAAAAAAAATTAAAGACTTCAGTACACAAACTCCCCACAACCATGACATTTTTACTTACTTGACAAATTTTTTTCCTAAAATTAAAAGAAGGGAAATAATTTCTTCCATAAAAGAAAATTATTTTCACGAATTATTTGTAGAAACTCTTATTTATTTGTTAATGACTTGACCATAGACTAATTCCACTTTTATTGGGAAGTGTTGAATACACCTATAATTTTAAATTTTATAGTACTCCTATCAAGAGAAATGTTAGATTCAAGACATCCTAATATAGTTAAATGGGATGACAATTTCTCATTTTAAAACTATAAAATCGAACTTTTGATCAAATTGTACGTTGAAGTATACTAAATCTTCTAATTCTTTAAAAGGTTTATCTAAAAGATTTGCGATATAACTAAGAAGATGTTTCAAATATCACACATGGATTATTGGGTATGCAAATTTGATATAGCCCATTTGACATCTTCGCGTCCAAGAATTAACAAATTTGACTTCGCATTTATTATAAAAAAGTGGTTTTTTGTGAATCAAACTTGTATTTTTGTATTCACAAGAAAATAACTTTACCGATTACTCTAAAACTTACCCTTAACAAATTTTCTATTATAATGAGGTGTAATCTCTTTCTAATTAACATTGTGTTGACCATAATTAAAATGTCAATTCTAACTTGTAACATCATCCTCTTTTACTATAATTATCTGCTTAAGTACATCTCCAATAGCTCTTTACGTGACGTGCCCTCCACACCCAAGATGTTTCGCTACTATACTTAATGGCTGTGATAGGCTATCTTTGAAGAGTCTTGAACAAGTTGCATTACTCATAAATACTCACCTTAATTCAACCCAAGTCCTTTCTCGATCATCTCTTCGGACAGGGGTGATGGATATGGGCTCAGGTTCTCTTCAGGCCCAAATTTAACCCTAAAATATGTTTCAGTTCAAGCTCGCAGTCTAATTAGAACCAACGCTTCAAACACGAGTTTGAATCTAATTAAATTTATACAATTTAAAACCCAATCTCTTATCTTCCTCAGACAATCGCTCAAGGACTCTCAATCCCATTGTTATGGGTATTCATGAACTATTTACTCGAAATTGGACTACTGTACATCGACATATATATCGAGAGTGCAACAGATGTGCTGACTGACTTACTATCGACGCAGCTCATTTTGATGTAGGAGTCACTTATTTTGCTACTACATCCATTAGGTGCCATATTATCCTCCTAGAGAATATGTCGGAGATCTGTTTCTCTAAACTCGTGTTGTAATTTGTTTCGTTTGCTTTCCCTTTTATAAAAAAAAACCCCAATCAAGCTATGATTAAGTTTAGTTAAATATATTTTAATTTTTTATTAAAATAAATTAAATTTCGATCAAACTCAACTTCCTCGTAATAATGTGAAAATGATAAGAGGCCAATTTGAATAGACATGAAGCTTCCTTTTGAATTGAAACTCATCTTCCAAAAAGTAAACAGTCCAATAGTCCATTCATTTTCTGCACCACTCACTTGTCTTTCAGCTTACATGGAATGAAAGATAAGCAACAACAAAACAAATGGAGATATTGCCTGAATTTTAGTTATTTTTGTTTTCCAATTTGTATTTCCACACCTTTCTCCATGAAGATTATAGTAATTTCCAATGGTTTAAAATTATAAGCCTTAGTTTATTTTTATATGGATTTTAAAAAATAAAAGTAGTTGATTATGTTAAATAACATAGCAACACACATAAATAATTTGTATTTTTTAAAATGGACTAAATAAGAAATTTAACGATTTAACCGATATTAGATCATCGTAAAATTAATATATAATAAAAATTGAACAAATTTTAATAAATTAAAATAATATTAAAGAAGGGTAAATTCGGTTAATTTACAAAAACAAGCCAGTTAATTAATAAATCGATTGAATTTTGTTTTCCTTTTAGAGGATATAGGAGCGAAACAATCAACTTATTGATATTGGAAGAAAGTTATTAAAATAAACCGAAGTAATAAGCCGAATAGTTTAAGATTTGTACAGTTCAATTGGTTTGGTTTTTTAGTTATTGATTCTGATCATTAAATTATGACTAAAAGGTCATAGGTTCGAATTACGGAAACAACCTATTTATTCGGGGTTGTTGTTGTTGGTTATGATCGATAAAGAACGTAAGCTATAAATTGTTTATTAATTTATAAAAGTAATTTAAATTAATTATGAAGATTATTAAAGTTACAAAAATAATATCATGTTATTGGTTCTAATAAAATTATATGGTTCTCACTTGGGTTTAATTTTAGTAAGTTAAATTAATTGTCGATTAATTAATATATTTTTTATTTAATAAAATTTACATAATACCTAATATTATTAGACCACTGGACCTTTTAACTGGAAATGAACTAAAGAGAAGGCATCGGCTCCAAAACATCATTCAGATTAGGCCTATACGTAGAATATGAAATCTTGGGTCTCGAGGTTGAATATGATACTCAAGAGAAGACAAAGCCCAAAATTACAACCAAACTCTTTTCTTTTTCTTTTTTCTTTTTTCAGTATTGAGTATTTTATTTAAGTAAAAGCGAAAGACTTTTTATTTAAATACTCTTTATTTTTTAAAATTATAAAAAATTCTTAATTTTTAATTTTTCAAAAAAACCCATTCCTTCAAATTTCTACTAAAAAACAACAACAAAATGCATGTACTATGAACATCACACTTGTACTAATTAAAAATTGTTTACATATATTTAAACTCAAATGAAATTAGAACTGAACTAATTAAATTTAACTCAAATTATTAATTTATTATAATTATTTTAAATTAACAATTTAAATAAAATTGATTAGTTTGAGTCAAGTTTAATAGTTAAGTTGAGTTATTATATTAGTGATATTTGATCAATTTACATATAATGTTTACGATGCTTGTGTTTTTCATTATTTTTAAAAGTTTAAGAGAATGAATTTTTTTAACTAAAAATTAGAAGAAAATTTTTGATAAATTTAAAGATCAAGGTTACTCTAAAATTTTTTAAACTGTACGAGAGATTTATGTCTTTTACTTTATTATTTCTTTATTTTAAAATTAAATAAAGATTTAAATGTAACTATACAAGACTCCCTGCTTCGCAAAAGTTGGAAAAGGATCATCGATACACGTAGCTTTCCCTTTGTAATTTTTACAAAGAGGCTATTTCAGTTATTTAAATTTGTGACTTTACGATCACAAAGAAGCAACTTTTATTAGTTGCTCTAAGGCTCTCCCTTAAACTAAACAATAGATAATGAGACTCAAATCCAAAACTTAATTTGTACATAGTATTTTTGTTATTTATTATATGTACGGATTATTATAGCTTGTTTTTTCGGAGTCGGCTGTCGGATAGCTCATTTTTAGGGTCAAACAGACTAAACCTTGAGTTTCTCTAGCTTCTTTCGCTTATTACATATGTCTAGATAATACTTTGAAACTTGAATATGGATGTGTTTACAACTATGTAAATAAGGGAAGACTTAATTCATCAAATAAATGACTAATTAGGACTAGTAATAGGTCGGGTTAGGTACGAGCAAATTGTGCTTTGAGTTTGGTTTGAATTTTTTTTTATTTCGACTTAAACCTGAACTTTATTGATTCTAAAAACATGAGTTTAATCCGGTTCTCTAAATTTTTTTTATAGATAAATGGATGTTATTTTGATAAGGCAAACATACGCAAGAGGGAAGTGAATTGTATGTGACTTGAAATGTTTTGCAAGTTACTTTCAATTCGTATAAAAGATAGGGGCCTGTTAAAGTTTTTTTTTTTTAAGGAGTCTATCAGACAATAGGAGCATGTTAGAAGATAGGAGCCTGCTAAATGATAGAAGCCTGCTATAAGAGTTTGCTAAATGATAAATATTGTTAAAACAATTTAAAACAGAAGGTGTCTGTTAAAATTGAAAGGAACATCTTACAAGTTGAAAACAAAAGGAGCCTATTAAAAAAGTAAAGGAGTCTCTTGGAAACAATATAATGCGGAAATTTAAAAGTTAAGAGGAGAGAAAGAGTGAAGCAATCAATTTATACTAGTTCGACTTATAATTCAAGCCTACGTTCAGTCTCAAAACATCCAAATTGAGTATTTCACTATAATCTCAAATAGTAATTTAACGAGCATCTTCAAGCTCACAAGTAAAATTTTTCAAGGTTCTTTAATCTTTCACACTAGTAATAGTTACCTAGTTTCTACAAGCTCTTAACAAATGACATAATAATTTACTCGATATGCTCTTCAATGATCTCTCTTCAAAAGAACTTTCACTTTCTAAGGCATAAGAGATTTGATAATGATATAACTTTCAAGAGTATTGATGCTGTGAATATATTTCGAAAATTTGGCTTCTTGTTCACAACTGCAGTGACTCTTTTTTAAGTAGACATTTTCTTCAACTAGCCGTTGCTTCATTTCTATTATGAGTTGATTTTGTATCTAACGAATCTTCGATATCATCTTTGCTGGAATCTTCAAATATTCAAACATTAAGACATAATATCGGAGCTAATTATTCGAATTAGTAAGATCCTTCCATATATCATGAAATAAATAAGGTAATTTCATTAGGAAGGTTCCTGCAAGAAAGGAAGCATTTATCTTATTATTTTATTTCCATGTAAGAATTATATCATTACCTATACAAGGAAATAAATCCAATTTAAATAAGATTAACAAGATCCTTCAAGATATTGTGAAATAAATAAGGTAAGTTCATTAGGAAGGTTCCTGCAAGAAAATAAGCATTTATCATATGATTTTATTTCCATTTAAGAATTATGTCATTATTTATACAAGGAAAGAATTATGTCATTATTTATACAAGGAAATGAGTCTAATTTGAATTTTGAAATATTATATAGTTATCATCAAAATCATTAATAATAAACTTTGAGCTAACAATCTCCCCCTTTTTTGTGACGACAAACAATAATAGATATATTTTCAAAATTCAAATAATAATAAAGGATTTCACAAGATACTTGTAAACTTTACATGTTCTTACTCACAATCATGATTAGAAGGAGCATTTCTTACGTCCTTTAAAGTAAGAAGCCTATCGTTTGTAAGATAGCATATCATAGATACTTCACAAATTCAGTTTAACGATATTTCAACAGTTAATATATCACATATTAGTGTTTCATCATGCTAAAAATCATGCAAAGCAAAACATATCGACTTAACTCTTAACTCTCCCCCTTTGTCGTTATTAAAAAATGTATCTACCCTTCCCTTTTGTCATTATAAAAAAGAAATAAACATTTAGGAGGAAAAGTTGAGTATTTCACTAGAATCTCAAATAGTAATTTGACGAGCCTCTTCAAGCTCACAAGTAAATTTTTTAAAGGTTCTTTAACCTTCCATACTAGCAGTATTTAGCTAGCCTCTCCAAGCTCTCATCAAATGACCGAATAATTTGCTCAATATGAGCTTCAATGATCTCCCTCAAATTTTTTTTTTCACTTTCTAAGGTACAAAAGATTTGATAATGATATAACTTTCAAGAGTATTAATGCTATGAATATATTTCGAAAATCTGGGTTCTTGTTCGCAACTGTAGTGACTCTTCTTTAAGTAAACATTTTCTTCAACTAGTCGTTGCTTTATTTCTGTTATGAGTTGACTTTGTATCTAACGAATCTTCAATATCATCTCTGCTGGAATCTTCCAATATTCAAATTAAGACATAATATCATAGTTAATTGTTCGAATTAGTAATATCCTTCCAGATATTATGAAATAAATAAGGTAAGTTTATTAGGAAGGTTTATGTAAGAAATGAATCATTTATCTTATGATTTTTTTCCATTTAATAATTATACCATTACCTATACAAGAAAATAAATCCAATTTGAATTAGATTAACAATATTCTTCAAGATATTGTAAAATAAATAAGGTAAATTTATTAGGAAGGTTCCTGCAAGAAAGGAAGCATTTATCCTATAATTTTTTTCCATTTAAGGATTATATCGTTATCTACTAATTTGAATTTTGAAATATTATATAGTTTTCATCAAAATCATTAATAATAAAACTTGAGCTAACATATTTTACTTTACAATAAGAGTTTGAATTTCAAGTTGAACCGAAATATAAGTGAATTCAATTCAAAATCTCGTTTTTTAAAAGCAAACTTAACCCGAAACTCATTCAACTTAAACTAAATCCATTAATTGAATTAATTTTGATCAATGTTTTAAAATTCAAGCCGATTCTACCAATCTAACAGTAAAAACCCTAAACTAGCCAACTTTTCAGTTCGGTTTTGAAATTTTTAGTTCAATTTAGTTTAATAATTTTTATTGTTAAAAATCAATTAATTTATTAATTAATCGACCAATTTTCGTAAACTAATAAGTTTTTATAAACCAAGATTAATTAATTAATTAATTAATTAATATTTTTCAATTAAATTTTAGCTTTTTGTTAATCTTTTCTAAAATTTTTTCAAATTCTTCAATTTTATTCAATTTAAAATCAATTTTATGACAGTCTAATATCGAATATACTGTTTAAAAATTAAACTTTTTATCTTGATAGTTTAATTTATGGTCCGACTTTGAAAACATTAATTTTGACTGAGACATGTTTCGTTTGCTTTACTCTTCTTCTTCGAATACAATTGACGCGGTGGTCAAACCTTATCGAGAGATTATAGACATAAAAAACCGACAAGACATTCCAAGTTTTATAACATACCAAAGTGATCTTTAGCACTTCGTAACGTAATTCACAACTACTAAAAACCAGCCGAACTCCATCCTGAAACTCTCGATTAAGGAATATTTGTGTCCTGTCATGGTTTGGTCATGTCTTACTTTTAGCAATCGAGACCAAACACGCCATTTTCTCTAACTTGCACGCATCATTGCGTAAATCACAACCATGCAAGCTTCCATCTCCAAATCACTTAAAGTTTTCTGATATGAAAGTCTCTAAAGGTTCTTGTTCACGCTTCGAAGCAAAGCATCAAAACTCCAAATCAGTGCCTAAGCTTGTGATGATCTACTGTGAAAGTGAAAGTGAGGCTTGACCGACCACTTCTTTAAACAAAATCTCGAGGTGGGATTGGTTGTTCTATTTTTTTTGTTTGTACTTCTACACTTTCTCTTTTATATTTTTCTCTTTTTTCTTTGTCACTTTAACAGTTCACCACTTTTTCTATAGACAGTCTATAATTGATGACTTGTAACAAACAATGATAATCACACCTATCGACATTGCTGCAGTAAATCCACATAAAAATGAAGTTTGCTATATACTATTGTCACGAACTCGCTTAAATTTGGTCTAATTTCTTTCCGAACCGGGTCAAATCCTTCATTTAGATTCGTTTCACTGTTGCTTAGGCTGATTTTGCTGGAACCAAGTTGTCTATATAGAGCTAGTCTGCAGCAAGCTTAGTTATTACTCTTTTATTCGGTTTGCTGCGAAAGTTATGGAGAAGCTCTCAGGTTTAAGTCAGCTTTTCGTGACAGTTTTTCTCTACTCTTTCTCCAACTTCATGGTTGTGCCTTCAATCACCGATGTTACAATGGATGCTCTTTGTCCTGGAAGAGACCAATGCTCATTAGCCATTTACTTGACTGGTTTCCAACAAGCTGTAAGTTCACGAAAGACCCTTTTTTGCTCAGCTTTTGCATTTCATCTTCCCTCTGCAATTAATGGGGTTCACCTGATTCATCTGTTAAAAACTGCTACATTCTTACACATTCTTTGTTTTGTCTCGTGTTTATGTGCTCTCTTAAATCATATTGAATTTGACTCGTTAATTTCGAGCAGACTCAAGTTGGTTTTTAAGATTTTGCAAAACTTAGTTTCTGTGTGACTGTATAAAAGGAAGTATCCAGTGAGTTTACTAACGAAGAAACTACCAAACGAGAGCTCACATCAGTTTCCCACTTTTGTGGTGAATTGGGTCCACTCAATATTAGCATAACCCAACCCAATGTATTTGTAAAACTCTCCTTTTACTTTATAATAGAGACCTAAAGCCCAAGTTCAAGGCCTATCAAGCTTTTCTCGGATCAAACTGATTTAACTCAAAATTAATGAGTTAAATTTGAAAAAATTCAAGTTTAAGTTTAAAAACACGTTACTTAGAACTCGAAAAAAATTAAACTCAAATTATTCAACGAGTTTGGTTATTTGGGATATTTCTCAAACTTGAACTAATTCGACTTTAAGTTTAAGTTTAATCTTATTAAACCTTTTTAGTTCAAATCCGATTGTTATTTTAAATTGAAAAATTAATGAAATTGGGCTGTGAGGTTAGGGCCCGACCCGGGTTGATGCCAAGTCTAATCAAAAGCTACACTTGTGATGATACTTCACTAATTATATTATTTTAAATGACAATTATCATAATTATGCTTCCTACCAATAACCAAACCCTTTTTGGTTTCACACAAAAACCTTACAACCCAAGCGTTGTATCTCCTAACGCATTCACTTTTCCTCGTATGGTTAAAACAGGCGAGCATTGGAAGTAAAGTTAGCCCACAAACTGTCCTAACTTTTCAAAGTTAGAACACTAAAAGAGCTCTGGTTTGACATTGATGGCACTAAGCTCAACGCACGCTCTCATTTGATCATCTCTACACAAGTTGAATTGATGTCAATAAATATATATATATATATATATAGATCTAGATACAAAGAGAAGTGTGGGATTGAGCTTAGGTACCTACCAGTCTATAGAAAACAACTCTGGCTTGAGGTGATATCCTATATATCTTCATACCCTGTTTCGTGTTCTTCATTCTTTGGCAAAAACCAAGCTTTTGGAGAGTGAAAATGGAAGAGTTTCCAACGTTGAGCCATCTATTTTTGACTTTTTTTCTTTCCACTTTCTCAACTTTCATGGTGATCCCCGCCATAACTGATGTAACCATGTCTGCACTCTGTCCTGGAGAAGCAGAGTGCTCTCTCGCAATCTATCTCACGGGGTTGCAACAAGCGGTACACCCAATTTAACCAACCTCCTGGTTTATTGTTTACTGTATATGGATCGTCTCCGTTCAAGCATTTTTTTTTCTTCATATTTTTGTCTTTTCACAACCAGTGATTTGTCTCAAATACGAGAGAAGTTTAACGCGTGCTGCTCTCTTTCTCAAGTTTCTCTAATCTTGACAATAACTTGGCTTTTACTCCGTTGGCCCACCCTGAGAATGAAGTTACTGCTACTAGTGGTCCCACTTTCTCTGAAAATCATATGGTTCATGTACAGAAACTAAGTTCGATCTTAGCTTTATCATCAACCTGACATGGGTTTTGTGTGGATTTTGCTGCAGATTACAGGGATTGGAACGTTGGTGATGATGCCTCTGATAGGATATCTCTCAGACAAATACGGAAGAAAAGCTCTGCTTACCGTTCCACTCTGTCTTTCTATAATTCCATCAGGTAAAAGAACAAAGAACCGAACCTGTAAATTGATTTTTTAGTACTCCGAGACTGATTTGTTTCTCCAAGGTACCAGGAAGTTTGAGGGTTTTGTTTTGTCGGTAGTTCTGACTCAGGGTTATAACCAAAAAAAATAAAACTGAAAGTGCTCTGTTAAAGCTCGACATAGCTTAGCCGTGTCACTCACTAGAAAGTCTTCCTTTCTTTTTAGTTTTTCTAACTAAAGCTAAACACGTGGTTTTGCATTTTAATATTTAAAAAATTAAATAATTTAAATAAGTCATTATCAATATTTTTGTACTTATTTACACTTTAACATTACTAAAATATTATTTATTACATCTTAAATAAGATACAAAGGTGATATTGTGAAATATTTTGATATAAATTATATATTTAATTAAATTATTTTAAAAATTATATCAATATTTTGTTTTATTAAAAATTAATAAAAACTTAATTTTATTATACTTTAAGGTATTATTAATATTTTTTTCAAACCTCAAAATATAATATGATACTATTATTTATAGTTGTAATTTATTAAAATTTTGTTTTGACATAATTTACTTTAATTACAAAAAATTACAATGGACCTTCTTTGTAAATATTATTAAATCATATTTCTTTTTAAATATTACACAAGATATTCAACACAATATCAATATTTAAAGTAGATAGACATTGTCACATTTTGTAGATCTTTAGGTCTAATTACAAATTGGAATGTGTCTACTCAAAAGATATCACTATGACAAGAGATGATTGTGAAAGAATTGTGTATTAAATTAGTTACTTTGTTACATTTTCAATAGCTTACAAAAGCCATAGAATGGTGACAACTACCTTCAACCACCAATGATAATTTTCTTCTACCATCCTCACCTAAATTATAAATAGCATTTATAATTTAAATTTTTATTTAACTCGAGTTTAAAATTAAAAAATTAAATTTGATTCTGTTCGAATATTTTAAATTTAAAATTTAATACAGAGGTTAAATTCTTTAAAAATTTGAATTAATTAAATTTTAAATGAAATTATCCAAGTCAAAATAATCAGTCTGCTTGTAAGAAACAAGAAGTCTGTTTTAAATTTAATCCTATTTAGGTTAGGTTTGTGTCACATAATCTAAGTTTAGCCATGACCGTAGGGAAGAAATTAAGGTAGTAAGTACACCAACTCTAGTTTGAATTAACAAGGGAAAGTCACAATGGAGGAGATAACTAGAAACAAATT
This sequence comes from Erythroxylum subrotundum, assembly GCA_027563845.1. NCBI lineage: Eukaryota > Viridiplantae > Streptophyta > Magnoliopsida > Malpighiales > Erythroxylaceae > Erythroxylum > Erythroxylum subrotundum. The sequence continues at coordinate 698,401 of JAOQMQ010000006.1, read as the reverse complement.
ATTTATTTTTCTATTAAAAATAAATTTTGAAAAAGATATCTAGATTGGGAGGAATGAAAAGCAAAAAAAGATTTACGAGGAGCATAAATATTTATAAAAATTAAAAAATATTTGAAGTTTTATAATTTATAACAATCTTTATTTACACAAAATTCAATAATTTACTATTTTATTTTTATTATATAAATAAGCTTTTATTCTTATTGTATATTAATTTTAATATTATTAACAAATTTTAAACTTTATTTTCTGAAAAGAATTATTTTAATAAATTTAACATTTTAAAAATGAATTTTTGTGAAGACTCAGAGCATCTTATTGATTTGATGCCCACTAAGTAAGCTCTATATTTTCAAACGAGAAGTCAGTGGTCGGCAACACGCAGCCTGATGTGATGTCGAAGCTTCTTCCTTACGTAAGTGTAAGAGAAAGTGAGTGCTCTGTCCACCGGGAAAAAGTGACCGACCAAAGAAGTTTTAAAATTTTGTTTAAACCTTTTACAATATTAGATACAAGGGGCACCTTTGGCCATAGAGTGTCGTGGCTAAATCAGAATCTGCTCAGGTTATGGAAAACCTGAAAATGAAAGGAACTTTTGGCAGGATGTTCATTTACAGGACCTGGAATGATGTTTTCCTGAGACTTACTGAAGTCATCGATATTATATATATATCCTTTTTCTGTTCCTTTTTCAGAGGGTTTGAGGACTTGTAATGGGAGATTGAACTCGATAATACTAATTTCAGGTTTGACAAATCTATTTTCACTTACGAACTGAAAATTTTGGACACAGCGATATTGGCTTGTGGCAGGACAAGGAACTATTTCTACGCGTACTATGTGGTTAAGACTCTTACTTCCATGGTGTGTGACGGGAGTGCTCAGTGTCTTGCACTTGCCTATGTGGTAAGTACTTGACTACTTGTTGTCTTCTCTTCTTCGGGATCACATTAGCATAGAACAAGACAATACAGGTTTGTTGTTTCTCTGCTGTTTCAGGCGGACAATGTTTCAGAAGGGCGACGAGCTTCGGCATTTGGAATCCTGACAGGAATTGGATCCTCAGCTTTCGTCTGCGGAAACCTATCCACTCGTTTCCTCTCCACAGCCTCCACTTTCCAGGTCTCTTTCTTCTTTGTGATTTATGTTTCTGTGTATGGATTTTTCAGGTTACTGACAAGATCTTCGTCAGGTTGCAACTGGAGTTGGGATAATAGCAGTTGGGTACATGAAGATTTTCTTACCAGATTCCATGATTGAGAAAGAACTCTCTGTACCAATACTTTCCAAGGGAAAGGCAAAGGTTGTCTCCACTTCTCCAAAGGCAAGTCAATTTTCAGCCAAGAACGAGCAAATCTTTAAACCGATCCCTTCCTTGGACGACATGATTTGCTTGCTTAAGACCAGGTTAGTTGTTAGAAATTGTCGTGTCTTACCTTCATAACTTTACTCTTATGAACCTGTTGAAGATCATGTACTTGTGTATTCTGATTCGCAGTGTGACATTTTCACAAGCAGCAGTTGTTGCATTTTTCAACAGTTTTTCAGAAGTTGGCCTTCAAGCGTCATTGTTGGTACTTCCCTGTTTGTTTTAGAACATCGAGGACTTAGTACGATCGGGTTGGCATTTAGGCCTGGACCCTGATATAAACCAAAACAATATGCTCTGTTAAATGACTAAAGACTCGGTCGTCGATTCTGTTAAGTTTTAATCCCTACCTTAGGATACACCTATTCTATTGAATCTCCCATCATTCTTGAAATCCCTTTCTGGGTTTTATGCAGTACTACTTAAGGGCACGGTTTCACTTTAACAAGGATCAATTTGCTGATCTAATGGTGATTTCCGGGATTGCTGGAACAATTTCCCAGGTACATTTTCCTGTTCTGATTCAGATTTCAGTACAATTCAGGGACCTGTCTTCATTGATCTGAAAGTCTCAAGTGGACCTGCAGTTGCTTTTCATGCCAATTTTAGCCCCTCTTTTAGGAGAACAGAGGCTACTTTCTATTGGGCTCTTCTTTGAATGCATTCACGTAAGAACCTTCTCCTCCATAGCCAGTGATACTCTGTTCTGAACACAAACTTGCAAATGAGTATAACTTTTCTGTTTTAAGATCGCCATTTACGAATTTGTTTCCTGCAATGTTTCAGATGTTTCTTTACAGTATCGCTTGGTCCTTCTGGGTAGGTAATTGCAACTAATTATCAAATTTTAAGAGCTGTTTTACTTGATAAATAGCTAAAAACGAGAAATCCTGGCAGGTTCCTTATGCTGCTGCCATGCTCTCTGTTCTGTTTGTTTTTGCACAACCATGTGTGAGTTCCTTGTTTTCTGTTTGTTTTTGCACAACCATGTGTGAGTTCCTTGTTCTTCTTCAATCATTTATAACACTGCTATGAGGAATTAAGATTTCGAACTTGATTTGCAGATGCGGAGCATTGTATCTAAGCAAGTTGGATCTTGTGAGCAGGTAATATTTCTGAAAAAGTACAAAAAATATTCTGATTCAAGTTTAAAAGTTGAATTGGATCCCGTATCAATATTTGATATTTTAACAGGGAAAGGCTCAAGGATGCATCTCAGGAATTTGTTCCTTCGCCAATGTAGTTTCTCCATTTGCATTCTCTCCTTTAACAGGTGATGACAGGAAATTTTCTAACGGGAAAAAAGAAAATCTTGTCAGCCTGAAAAATCAAATCAAAACTAACGAATTTCAGGAATCATTTTGCAGCTCTGTTCTTATCTGAAAAAGCACCATTCCCCTTCCCTGGTTTCAGTATTTTGTGCATCACGTTTGTTGCGGTAAGTTCCTCCGTATTCTTATGATATTAAACAAAAATATTTTATAAAACTTAAATTTTATAATAAAAATAATCATTTATAACTCACTACCTGATTTTCCTGCGTAGATGATTGCGTTTATTCAGAGCATCCTGATAAGGGTAGCTCCTCCTGTTTCAAGTCAGCTTGCATAGTCATGTCAGGTTTTTGGATTATAGAGTTTCACGTCAGGGGACTTGTAGAAAGATCCTTGGCAGCTAATCTTCAGTTAGTTCCCATAACCTGGGACGTTAGTTAGTTCCAAGAAGTTAGGAGACAGAAAAAGCCAAAGTTCAGTTCAGGAATCGACATTGGCTTATGGCAGAGGAGGTGCTTGTATTGTATTGATTATTTGTTTGTATGAAGAAGATGTCTTTGTGTATATTTTACTTATCAAGAAATGGAAGCGTATAGCACAATTAATCACATTGAAGAAAAACTTAATTTCTTCTAATTTACTTACTTTTTCTTTTTAATTATTTAGTTTTAAAATAAACTACTTAATAAACCAATATTTATATATATATTTACCTTAATTAATTTTGAAAACATATAAATAAAAAAGATAAAAAAGAGCAGTAATTAAAGTTGTGCAATTCACTTATTTATTATAAAAGGATTTTACTTATTTCATCGTCATCATCAACATCTAGTTAAAATCTCCTTAGGCATGAATTTGGGAAGGTTCGATATTACGCAATCTCATTCTTACCTAATAGAGTGAATGTTTCAAATACATCCAAGTGCAATGTATAATGAAGATACAACAAAATATATTACTTTTATTTACATAAAATATAACAAATCAATATTTTCAAACATTTTGTTCCCAAATTTATTTTTACTAGTTTATTTATATATTATCGTGTGACAATAATATAATTTAAAATCAAAAGAGATTTTAAGAGGTGAACTTGACTGATGTCAAATTATAGTATTTATGGTAATGATTGACATAAAATCTTTTTAAAAATTAAAAATTAAATTTAACTTAAAATTTAATTAATTTTGAGGGTGAACCTTTGAGCAATTGGTAAAGTTGTTCATTTGTGACCATTAGGTCATAGGTTTAAATTACGAAAATAGTCTTTTTGTAAAAATACAAAGGTAATGCAGCATATATTATGATCCTTCCCAGACTTTTACAAAGCGGGGAGTCTTGTGTATGTACTGATTACGTTGACTTTTTAACTTTTTAAAAATTTAATTAAATTTGAGAATTGTCAAATTTATCAAATTGACTAAAATAAAAAATAGAATGATGATTGACAAGGAAAAAAAGTTTTAAATTAGTCTTATAACTTTTATTCTAAGTGTATGTAGGTCCTTTAAACTTTTATTTTTATTAATCTTACTTTAACTTTTTAAGTCAAATCAGGATCAATATGTTAAGGGATCAGATCTCCTATTTCAGTTATAATGTTTTTAGTATGTTTTATTAAATCTTATTCATAGATTTACGGAGATTTTTATAAATATATAAATATAATTTAATAAAATACGGTTAAAAGAGATAACTAAAGCAAAAAATTTGACGTGATTCGTTAACTGTAGGCTAGAATAGTCAAACTTATTAGCATAATTCGACCTTTTTGACCAATTGATAAGTTGTCAAAGATTCAAAAGATTACCTAATGCTAAGGAATCAGCCAATACCTAATGCTAAGGTATCAGCCAAAGTCATGGCAAGGACGAGTCGGAGTTTTCACATTGTCACTCACACTCACGACGTCACCGCCTCAATCGTGGAAGTCCCTCCAACCATCATTGCGTGTCAGATACAGATCAGCTCCAAACCGCCCCATTTTTGCTTCAGATCCAAACGAATTTTAGATTCCCAAGGACTACCGCCAAAGCACAAGGGTCCATCCTCCTTGGCATCAGATCAGATCCTCGATCTAACCCTATTGTAGAATCGAAGGACTACTACCAAATCACAGGGGTCCATCCTCCGGCTTCAAATCACAAGGGTCCATCCTGCCGCTTCAAATCACCTGTGCTGTGCGGTTATCTGTCTGTTTCAACAATATCCTCTTGCCATCATGAGTTTAGATTTTTTTGTCCAATTTTACGATATTTTATTATATCCAATAAATCTCAGTCATTTATTTATGCAAATTTCACGTTAATTTATGTAGAGTTTACACGAGACCAGTATAAATTAATGACTGAGATTTACTGGACACAATAAGATATCATAAAATTGGACAGAGGATCTTGTTCCTAGCATCAGATCCTCTATCTAACCCTGTCTTGTGTCAAAAAATGACATTATTTAGGATATAAGCTGATATAAAATTACATCCTTTTTTATGTATAATAAAATAAAATGATGTCATTTTTTGGGTGAAACATAGTTAGAGCAAAATATTAAATAAAAACGATCTTAACCTATTTCTCCTTAATTTTATGTATAATAAAATAAAATGATGTCATTTTTTGGGTGAAACATAGTTAGAGCAAAATATTAAATAAAAACGAT
>JAOQMQ010000006.1:657221-679255 GCA_027563845.1 Erythroxylum subrotundum | reverse complement strand
ATTAATTTTATTTTTATTTTTGTTATTAAATTCCTTATTATTATTAATTTTCTTCTTTTTCTTTTTTTATAATAATAATTATTATTAAATTCTATTTTAGTATTAATTTTTCTTATCATATGACTTTCTAACATTTTGCAGTGGTTAATTTTTCTGGTTCAACTCATGTCAGCAGCATTCATTATATAGTCGTAATTGCAATATAAAATAACAATGAAAGGCTATTGAAAATAAATATAACATAGGGCTGTAAATTACTAAAAAGTTAGTTAAACAAAAAATAAATTTCAACCCTATTTTAAATAACTAGACAAAATAACTTCTACATCAACATAATCTTCAATGTGTCATAAGAAACCTCCTCACCCACCAAAGTCTTCGAGAAGACGCAAGACTGAAAAATACAAGCATTTGTGTAGTATGATCAGGAATTTTGCTTAAAGCAGTATCCCTTTCATCATCTGTGAGTCCCTCTATCTCACTCAATACACTATCTAACTGTTCAACTCTTTGTTGAATATACGTTTCAGTCCCAATACTCTTACACAATTTATCTCCAATCTGATTCATGGTATCACCCAACATCCTGGCAACAACAATAAGTAAATCTGTACGACTTGCTTCTCTCATATCATTACTCCTTTTTCTCCTCCTTGTTGAAATTTTTTCAGCTTGTCTTTCAATATTTGAGGTTTGAGGATGTGTAAAGGATTCATCTATCTCATGCAAACTATACTCATATTGATCTTCATCACTTTCATTTATCCTACTTACACCTTCTTCCCTTTCCATTTCCTCATGAATATTCGCAACAGTTTGTGCACCATTTCCAGTTGCACGATCTTCTCCATAAATCTCAGTCAGTTCATGATAAAAAGGAAACCTCCTCCGTCGAAATTGAGCAGCATCTTTGTGACTCTTTAACCAGATGAAAAAAAAAGTCAATAATTTATATAAATTACAAGAAAGTAGTTAAAGAAAATACTTGGAACAAGATAAAAGTTCAATACTTACACTTAAGTAAGAATCCCATACATGATCTTCAGCAATGACGATCTTTCTTTCCGTATCCCATCCAAATCCACTAGTATCTTTTTTTATCATATCATAAACAATGCTCCACTCTTTCTTTAAAGTTTTAATCCTAGATTGTATGTGAGGTTTGGCTCTTAAGTTTGAATTAGGAAGCTTTGTTGCTAACATTCTTTCTAATTCATTGAGAAACCCAACTTTCAATTCAGTATCAGCATTGTACGTTCCCACATTATGCAAATCAACCATGCAGGAAACTAGGGTAACATTCTCATCATAAGTCCACTTTCGTCTTGTTCGTTTTGAACTTTGAGTGTCAATAGTTGACGAGGAATTCATCGACATACTTATCTACCAAATTAAAGCAATACTGATAAATTAAACATAATCATCATAATAAAGGAAAAATAAAACATTCATAAAACTGTTCATACCAATTAACATTAAGCATCAACAGCTAACGAGAACAATATAGTCTACAATAACAGCGTACAATATAAATAACAAATAGCACAACTTACATAAAAAATAATATAAAATCTCCTAACACTGAAAACAAAATAGAAAACAAAAAAAATGTCAATTCTCATTTTGCCTAGATGTTCTCCATTCACTTAATATTTCGCGTGTCAATCCAATTCTCTAATTTGTCCAAACATTAGTTGGGTCAATAGCAGTGATAGACTCCTCCTCAACAACTGAATTGGTATGAAAATAATCTCCTAAATCACTCTCCATGGGATCAAAACTCATCTCTTGCCTAATAAAATTATGAAACAAACAACAAGCTAAAAATAATCACCTTGAACAAAGTTTTGCTAGGATAGACAACGACCTATCTGTTTACCGCTGAAAAAGGGACAATTAAACTTTGGATATCATTTTTGTGAACTATCTAAATGAATGTTCTGACTTCATATGACACAGTTATGGAAATGACGATAACAAGCATAATAAGCCCATAAACTCAGTACCGGATGAGCAGAGTTGTGAATAACCAAAAGAATAGCTAAGCCACTAATGAGAGAAAATCTGTACTTGCCTTCTCCGCCAAGTTCTCCTTTGGAGGAAGCAGCATAAATTCTGGAGTTGTGCCTAACTGATCCGAGACAGCCAGGCTCTGGTCTGAAACAGTAATTTAATCAGTGATGAGGACAACATACATCATCCCTAGAATATGAAAACTAATTCTGGTAAGATCCAATAAAGTAGTATTCCTTTTACAAAAAGACCAGCAACTCTAGGAATTATATTGCATTTTGGTAGTGAATAATTACCGTCGAGGAGGGTAATCAATAGGTTTAATTCAATAGCATGATTCCACTTAGAGGCTTCAACTTATTCAATATAGATCCAAAGTTTAGAAATTTACAAGATGTGGAGAATGACCTTAATATAACCCAGAAAACATTCTAACAAATAACAGTATCATTCCAACCTGATGATCAAGATATAAACTCCAGCCTAATAATATAGCTTCTTTGTTCACTTTTTTGTTAGACACAATCACAGAGATTTTGAAGAGAAAAAAGACAATAGGATAACTGCTTTCATTTTGATAAACATATTGTGAATTTAGGTAAACAGCTAAACATTACACATCAAATCAGAATATATACTTTCAAGTATCTTCAGTCAGTTGGGGGAAGGAAAGCCATAGAGTAGTCATCTCTCTGTCAGTAGAAAGCTCAAAATCTCAATGATATTTAAATTAAACTTTGTCTTTTCGCCTTAAGCATTCGATGAATAATACAAGGAAGAACTTCCTATCATTCCCAATCAATTATCCTCCATATTTCCAAGGTCAAAACTAACTTTAAGCTATTTAATCACCAAATCATGCAAATATCACCAAAAACCTCATAAAGTAATTACACATTCTATATAAGTAACTAGTAAAACTCATTCACTTGCAATTATCAATTATAACTCATTTAAGAATTAGCATAACAAAGCCAATCATAAAAAAAAACAAAAACATAACAAAAATATAGAACATGATAGCCATTCAGAAATTCAATTTTTTGGATTTTCACTACATAATTTTCAATTTCAACCAGTCCCTTGTTATGTTCACGCAACCAAAATTCCAACAAAATAATACCGTCGGCAAAAATTCAGCAGGTAAAAGTGAAATAAAGTTTACACTCACGTGCCCTCTTCTGCTCCTGCTCCTGCTCATCATTTTTCTTGTCCACCTCTGTCAAGCTCTTCCTCAAATTCGCATTCGATTTCCAAAGAAAGCCAGGGTTTGTCGCCGCCGTCTTCTTCTCCTCGAATATTTTCCTTAACTCCCTCAATCTCTCATTAAACTCCGGTGAAACCCAACCCTCGTCCTTTCCTTTAACCTTTGGCCTCAAAGTCCTCAACTTTTCTCCCAACTCTGAATAGGTACAAGTTTTCAAAAATTCAGAACTTGTTGACACATCGGCGCCTCTTTTATCCTTATTTAATTCCTTCCCAAAAACATTTTCCGGAAGCTCTGTCGTCCTACCAACCACGGTGGACTTAGCGACGTGGTTTTCATTTGCAGGTTTTAGCCTCAAACTACTCATAAAAGACGACTTGGGTGTTGTATCTCCACGGCTGTTATTCACATTCTCTGAATTCTTGTACATCATTTGTTGCAAACTCTCTTTTATACTGTCAAATCTAAGTACCCTAGAAACTGGTTTGTTGCTGATGTCGTTGCTACTACTAGAGCTTGATTCGTTAGTTGCACGAACATTTTCTGATTTGGCCATCATGTTTCTCCTGTAGAGTTCTGGTGTTGTATCTCCACGGTTGTTATTCACATTCTCTGAATTCTCGGACCTCCTTGGTCCCAAACTCTCCAAACTCTCTCTTAAACTGTCAAATATAGAAACTGGTTTGTTGCTGATGTCGTTGCTACTACTAGAGCTGAAAGAAGACGAGGCTGAGTCTTTATGCGACTGCTGTGGTTGAGAATTGTTAGAGTTTTGTTCTGAAAATTGACCATTTGGCCTATAAAAAGAAGAAGAGAAGAGGTGGCGGAAAGAAGGGTTAGTAAGAGATTTGTGCTTGGGTCTAGAGAGAGAAAGTGCCATTGAAAGAGGTGTAGACGGAGGTGTGTTGAGGGTGTTGGCTCTTGGGGTTGCGAGGGGTATATAAACCGGGTCTCTTTTGATGGGTTAGACCGGTTGCCAACTCTTGTGTCACCATATCCAACTCAAAACCAATTTAATTTGACATGATCTATGGATTTTGAATTGGATAAGAGAAGCTCGAGCTGTATACTAACATTCAAAATTTGAATTTCTTGATTTATTTTCTTTTGAGTTTTTTAATTTTTTAAATGAAGTTTATTTTAAACAAAATTAGACCCCACAAATTCTAATTAAAAAAGGGGTTTTATGCATTTAATTATTTTTAAAATTTATTATAATTGTTTTTGGAATTGTTACAGGTAACCCTATTTAGCTGTTACCCTATTTAGAATCCGTCCCCTCGTTTAGAGTACGGCTGTTCCATTTTCGTATTTTGTGTGCTTGTGATGACACGTGGCAACGAGAATTGAGCCCCCCTCATTTGACGCGGAAAAGTGAGAAACCAGCCATCACGTGCCGGTTTCCTCGTTGTTATATACAAAACATTACCCTGATATTCCGTTCTGATATCTTCTATCTCCTTCCGGTTTTCTCCAGCCAGGTCGCACCTTCTCCGGTCAACGGGGTTGGCTCCGGCGGAGAACCCCAATGCACATTCAGTGATCATAACCGCCGGTTCACTTCAGGTGTGGTCAGCATTTCTCTCCGTTGACGGCCAAGCCACAACCGCCACCATCACCACCTTCGTCATTTAAAAATATTCATACATGTCAAACGACGAGGTTGTCTACCTTCATGGAGACCTCGACTTGAAGATCGTCGAAGCACGTCGGTTGCCGAACATGGATTTACTGTCGGAGCATGTCCGACGATGCGTGTCCGCATTGACCTCGTGTCAGCAACCCTTTTCTCCACGTAAGCAACTGAGACACGGACACCGTAAGATCATCACCAGCGACCCTTACGTGACGGTGTGCGTCGGCTCGGCGACGGTTGCTCGCACGCGGGTCATCTCCAACTCGCAGAACCCGGTTTGGAACCAACGTTTCAGGATTCCTCTGGCTCACCCTGGGAACCAGATCGAGTTCACGGTCAAAGATGACGACGTTTTCGGTGCTGACTTGATAGGTGTCGCGTGGGTCCCTGTCGAGAGAATAGTTTTCGGTCAAACGTTTAGCGAATGGCTTCCCGTCGTTGGATCAAACGGCAAGCCGCCGAAGCCAGATTGTGCTTTGTTTGTGGAAATGGTGTTTGTTCCATGTGAGGACAACCCTTTGTTCCGATATGGCATAGCAGCGAATCCTCAAAAGTATGGAGTCCCAAATTGCTATTTTCCCGTAAGGCACGGAGGGTCCATGACTCTCTATCAGGACGCACACGTGAATGAAACAATGATGCCGGAGATTGAGCTTGACGATGGAAAGATCTTTAAACACGAGCAGTGTTGGGAGGATATATGTCACGCGATATTAGAAGCTCACCACTTGGTGTATATAATTGGTTGGTCGATTTATCATAAGGTGAGACTTGTACGAGAGCCCACTAAGGCATTACCGAGTGGGGGCGACTTGACTTTGGGAGACTTGCTAAAGTACAAGTCTCAAGAAGGTGTTAGGGTGTTGATGTTGGTATGGGACGACAAGACTTCGCATGATAAGTGTTTCATTAAAACGGTACGACATTTACATTTTGTCTGGTAATAGTTCGTAAATCACGTACTTCGAGAAGAGTGTATCATTTTGTTATTTTTGGACTTAGTTGTTCAAATTGAGGGATTCTTTGAATTCAACTGTTTCATTAAAAGGGTATGATTTGCTGTCTCGTAATAATTCGTAAATTACAGATGCAGATAAGGAGTTTGAACTCCGATGACATTGCAAACGATATGTTAAGGCCTTACCTCGAACACTTAAGAGAGCATTTTTTTGTCATTTTCGGGTTTAGTTAATCAAATTGATGTGAATGTGATTGTTCAAGGAGTTTACTTTGGCTGCAGGCTGGCCTGATGCAAACTCATGATGAAGAAACTCGCAAGTTTTTTAAGCATTCTTCTGTGAATTGTGTGCTGTCACCGCGTTACCCCAGCAGTAAGCTTAGCATTTTCAGGCAAAAGGCATGCTTTTGAACCTTTTCTTAGTAGAGAAGAAAAACGAAGCGTTAATCAAATTCAATTGCATTAAGGTTCTGGAGGAAGAAAAACCAACTTTTGAGTCTGATATCTCCTGGCCAAAGGGAAACTGTTGGAATCATTATGAATTTGCTACAATCTTCTTAATCATTCTTCTGTTCTTCATTTATAAACAACTTTTGGATCTGATTTCTCCTTGCCAAAAGGAAATGAGGATGATCTTGTTAAATCTATGTTCCAGGTTGTTGGGACCTTGTTTACTCATCACCAGAAGTGTGTGATTGTTGATACACAAGCATCTGGAAATAACAGGAAGATAACTGCTTTTCTAGGAGGTCTCGATCTTTGTGATGGCCGATATGACACACCCGAACATCGATTGTTTCGGGATCTCGATACCATTTTCAAAGATGACTATCATAATCCAGCAGTTTCTGTGAGTTCGTGTATACAGCATTTTGTTTTTATTTAGAACTCTGTATGAACAAGGTCTAATTTCGTTTTCTCGATGATAGGCAGCAAAGAAGGCTCCTAGGCAACCATGGCATGATTTGCATTGCAGAATTGAAGGTCCTGCTGCATATGATGTGCTTACAAACTTTGAACAGCGTTGGAGAAAAGCTACTATATGGTCGGAGTTTGGTCAGCGTTTTAAGAGAATCAGCCATTGGCATGATGATTCCTTAATCAAGTTAGAAAGGATCTCATGGATTTTGAGTCCATCACAATCTGTTCCAAATGATGATCCTAAATTGTGGGTATCTGAGGAAGATGATCCAGAAAACTGGCACACTCAGGTTATTAACATTTTCAAGCAGATCCGTTACTGTCCTTCTCATTTTGTAGTACTGAGATCCTCACCATGCTTCCTGAACTGACAGGTTTTCCGATCTATAGATTCAGGATCTGTGAAAGGATTTCCTAAAAATATTTTTGAAGCTGAGGCTAAGGTTTGTTTTTCATATCTGAATTGGCTTATATCTGGAGATAGAGGAACTTGACAATGTTTCACCACTTTTTCATTGCTGAAGCTCATAAATCTATACATGGGATTCTCTTTATCTGCAGAATCTTGTTTCAGCTAAGAATCTAGTGATTGACAAAAGCATTCAAACAGCATACATTCAGGCGATCAGATCAGCACAGCATTTCATATATATTGAGAATCAGTATTTTATCGGTTCATCGTATGCTTGGACTGGCTCCAAAGATGAAGGTAAGAACACAATCTTACTCATATTTTTCTTCTTTGATAGTTTTTGCTCAGCAGTTTGATTTTGAACTCTGCATACGAACATTTCTCTTCAAAGTTGCTGCTCTTTGGTACGATTAGGTGCTCATAATCCAATTCCTATGGAGTTGGCTTTGAAGATTGCTAGCAAAATAAGAGCAAAGGAGAGATTTGCAGTTTATATTGTCATACCAATGTGGCCAGAGGGTGTGGCTGATTCTGCTTCTGTGCAGGAAATTCTCTTTTGGCAGGTATGTGCACCACCTTAATTCTGCTTTTTCTGAATGATAATTCTTCTTATTTATTACCAATTTTTTCCTTATTCAGGGACAGACAATGCAAATGATGTACGAAATCATAGCGAAAGAGTTGAAATCCATGAATATTGTTGATTCGAAACCGCAAGACTATCTGAACTTCTATTGTCTCGGTAACCGGGATAACATCCCTAGAGAAGAGTTGGATTCAATGAATTTTTCTGCTCATTCTGGCGAATCGGTAACTATGCAATTTGAAACTTTTACTTTTACTTGCTTGATTAGACCATCAGCTTCAAAAGTTAGATCAGAAGAATGAGAACCACACAAGAGTAAGCAATTCAGGGATGATTCTGAATTCTAAAACTTCTCTGAATTGTTTTCAGATGTCAAATTCTCAAAGATTTCAACGTTTTATGATATACGTACATGCCAAGGGAATGATAATTGATGATGAATATGTCCTATTGGGGTCTGCAAATATAAATCAACGATCTATGGCGGGTTCAAGAGACACTGAGATTGCAATTGGAGCATATCAGCCCAAGTATACTTGGGGAAGTAAAGGCAAACACCCACGTGGCCAGGTTTTTACTCTCTACTCTCATCATCTCCCCTGTCAAAAGTGCTACAGGCTAGTTTTTCCAGGAACTGAACCTTTTTTAACATAAGCTACTGAATAATCAGGTTTTCGGGTACAGAATGTCCCTCTGGGCTGAACACTTGGGGAAGTTGGAGAGTTTGTTTCAGGAACCTGAATCTTTAGATTGTGTCAGGACTGTGAACAGTATTGCTGAAGAAAATTGGCAGAGATATGTAGCAGAAGATTTCAAGCCATTGCAGGGTCACATTCTGAAATACCCTGTGGAGGTTGATGAGAATGGGAGACTCAGTCCATTGTCAGGACACGAGACATTTCCTGACGTCGGTGGTAAGGTGCTTGGAACACGCTCAAATACTCTTCCTTCTGCATTAACCACATAGTTTTTTGTTGAAACTTGGTTTCAAGTTCTTACCAGTAGTGAAAAGATAGCTTGTAACTTGATCGATTCTTTCCAAATTTACGGTTCTTTGTACTAGTTTTGCAGTTTACTTGTAACTGGTTACTGGGTTGGCATCGAATCCAATGCCATTGTACCATCATGTAAGTAGATTACACCGAGAAGATGATGGAAATACAAAGGGACTAGAAAGCTTCTTCCAAGTTCATTACACAGATTAAAATAACAAATCTACACTTAAATTTCTTAAAGTTTTGATATTTATATACTCATATTATTTGTGATTTATAAATTGATTCTTAATATTAATATTTTGTTCACGTAACTATTATGACATAATTAATTAATTAATGATTTATAAGTACAAAGGCATATTCTTATGGTAAAAGCAAATGGAGATCAAATTGGTTCATCACAGACAGTATGAGATGAGCGAGTCTTCATAAGAGCATTGAGTTAATTAACAGTGATCTTTCCCACCATACCTGCACCTTGGTGAGGAGTACAGTAGAAGGAGTAATCACCTTTCGCTGTCAAAGTAACAGCAAAAGTTTCACCAGGTGCATTTAGAAGATCCTCATCACTCATGGAGATCTTCGAAACATCAACTCCACTTGGGACCTCGTCTTCGTCAAAGACAACATTGTGTGGGAACCCAGCATTGTTCTTGAAAACAATCTTCTCTCCAGATGCTACAGAGAGGTTGCTGGGAACGAAGGCCAATGAACCATCATCACCTCCAAGCAAGATCTCGATGGCCATGGCATTAGAGGCAAGCACTGCACTTGCTGCGGTAGCCACAAAAGCCACACCTAGTTCCTTCATTGAAGCTTTGACACTGAACTTTGAGGAGGGTGTGGTTGGTACCTTGAGAATGGCGTTCACTTTGGTTGAAGATGCACTGTTGGTCTTAAGACCGGTGAGAGATGGGATGGTTAGAGCTCCAGAGGTGACACTGGCCATTGCTTACAGCTTCTGGTATTGAAGGAGATCAAAAGATTGCGCTAAGAAGAAAAGGTTTAAGTAGAAACATGTGTGGCTTGAAATTGGAGAAGGATGTGTGTATGAATTCGTGGGTTATCTTTTGAGGATTGATATGATTGGTTGGATACTGGTTCATGACGTGTGAGTGATGTGACTTAAGCCTGACAAAGAACCAATGGGGATATCGATACTTTTCGAAGGACCTTGGCACGAAAAGGAAGTACAATTATTCCTAGGGCTTTAGAGAAACCATGTTCACTCAGAAGCTTGTGTTGTTTCTTTTTCTGTAAACCTCAAATCTAAGGTAAGTCTAATATTATGAACTCAATTGAATAATGGTTAATGCACGAAAAGGAAGTATAATGATTCGAAGAGAAACCGTTCACTCGGAAGCTTGTGTTGTTTCTTTTTCTGTAAACCTCAAATCTAAGGAAGTCTAACATTATGAACTCAATTGAATAATGGGCAATGATTCATATTACGAAATGTGCAAAGTACAAAGAAACCTTAAAGTAAATTAAAAGGTTTGAAAACCTAAACATAGTACTTTGTCCCAAAAACCTACTTAAGAAACATATTGCAAAGAAAGAATTGCTCCTTTGTGAACAAAAATGATGGAACCTGGTAGATGAAATGGTGACTGTTGATACATGATCTAATAACAAATCGCTGGTATTACCGAATAACTAAATAAAATAAATAGACCTTCTTTCTTTCTGATCATATATAGACAAATATATGCACGTCGAGCTCCCGAAAGCCCCTCATTAAAAGATACAGCTACCAAAGAACTTCAAGATGTCAAATCCAATTTTCGGTTTTCCTAGGGTGAGAGTAACAACACATCCACCAATCTTTCGCCAACCATACTCAATCTTGCTATCATATGACAAACCTTCCAACAATAGTGACACCACACTATGTTGAATCATATATAATCAATGTGTAGTCCTACACTTTCTATAACTAATAACCAATTAGAACATATAGCTAATAATTCAATTTTCACATAGCATAGTCCCAAATGTCTTATTCGTTTCAATTTGTATATAAACATGGTTTCCTGAATTTCACCATAGACCCAATGCCAATCCAATGTATACCAGCTGACCCAGTTCATTACAAATACACCATTGTCAACAGTGCTTAAAGTGAGAAACTATACACAAGGACCATGAAAACTAAATCTTCCAGTAAAAAAGAACAGAATATACACTGAGCCTAAAACCATTTCACCTCATTAGAATCGGAACCCCTTGTTAGTACCCTCGTTATTATCATCACCATCCTCCACATCAAACAACTTGAATCCACCATCCCAATTCGAATCTCTGTAATTGAACTCAGGGCTCACGTAGCAGTTCATATCGTGAAACAGGTTCAAATTATCCACCAGCTTGTGAAACACATTGCATCCGCAACACTAACAAAAAATTGAAAAAGAAAAGGAACAAAATAACAATAAGAAGTTTGTTATAATGGAGCGAA
Organism: Erythroxylum subrotundum; assembly: GCA_027563845.1. NCBI lineage: Eukaryota > Viridiplantae > Streptophyta > Magnoliopsida > Malpighiales > Erythroxylaceae > Erythroxylum > Erythroxylum subrotundum. The sequence goes on along the minus strand of JAOQMQ010000006.1, from coordinate 668,066 downwards.
ACGGTGTCGTTCAGGAGAGAAGAACAAATTACTTGGACGAAGACAGTGCCGTCAGTGTAGGCATGAGGATTTATGGCGCGAGTAGTTCTTTGACCACAAACATTGCACGTGAAGGCCACGCGCATCCGCCTCCGTGGCGATTTGGTGAAGAGCGACCATGGAAGAGTCGAGACGTTCTCTGTACTGGAAGCGTCCTCAGGTCCGGCAGGCACGGAGGGTCCTTCCATGCCCGAGCCGGTGGTCCAACCTCTCACGGACGCTGCACTCAGAACCAAACCCATCGCCGCGTCCTAACCCCCAAAAACACATCATTAATTACCAATCTACCATCAACTAACTAAACTTCCATTGAAGTTCTCCCTTTACCTTCGAAAGAGTCGGGTTGTTGAAGAAAGGCACGATGCTGGAATCATTGGAGTCGGATCGGAGATCCGATTCGTTTCCATTTTCTACATCGGAGCAATTCCGTCCAATCAAAACTCAATTCAAACAAGAGAGGATCGAAGAGAAACAAACAAGCAAACAGATAAAGATCTTACTTTTGGAAGAAGTGTTGAATCGGAGGAGTCTGATCGGAGAGTCCTTCCATTTGGGCGAGAAGAAAGAGATCGAAGCAGACGAGGAGGAGACGATTGCAGGGGAAGAGCTCAACGTTTCCATTCTTGACGATTTTTACAGAGAAATATCTTGTCCTGCTCCTTTATGGTTCGTTTGGTACCGGTCCTTCGTGTTTTTATTTGATTGATTTGGGCTTTAGGCTTGGTTAATAGGCTTTCAATAAATATAATTTGTGCTTGTAAAGCCCAATTATGAGAAATTTCTTCTCATTATCTTTTTTAGTTTGAAAAGTTAAAAAGGAAATATTACAAGTTTACAACACTACATGAGCTCATACGTGCTATACGTGCTAAAGCACATTTATTTAGTACACTAGTACAGGATAACGACGACGACCCTAGCCAACCTACGAACTGGAGTAGGCAAGATGTGTCAAAATCTCTGACGTGTTAAACCCGTTGAAGCTTGAACCAGCGGCGGCCGTATAAGCACCCATATTAGGAAACACCAACCAATCGTTTACCTGAAGGTCCGGTAACAGGTGGTCTTTCATGACGGTGTCAAGTGCATCGCACGTAGGCCCAAAGACAGTTGAGGAGTAAGCACGAGTTGAAGTGCATGCGAGAGGTTTACACGTCAACGTTGCATGATCGAAGATGATACAGTTCATGGAACCATAAATGCCGTCGTTGATCCAATACTCACGTAGCTCACCTCTCACACGTTTGCCTATGACAGTTGTTGCCAACGTGAAGGCTGATTCGGCGAAGAAACGTCCCGGTTCGGACATTATGGTTAAACCCTGTTCGCTTGGGAAGTAGGCTTTGGGAGCTGATTTGATGGCTATGGCAGCTTCATCGAACTGTAAACCACCGGTGAAACCACCGCCGATGTTGAGTATCGTCATCTTAGGCATGCCCAGGGACGGACCCAGACTCAACTTTAAGGAGGGGGCCGAAATTTTTAAAGGTAAGGATTTTTTTTTAAAGGGGCCACTTATATTTATAATTTTAAAAATTGTAATTATATAAGTAATTTAAAAAAAAAAAATTGAAAGGGGGGGCCTCCCATGTACATAGCTCCGTCTCTGGGCATGCCCATTTTTTCGGTGGTCTCGAATACGCTTTTGGCCTCCTTTATAGCGCCTCCGAATGCGGCTGGGCAAGTGGCAGCGCTTCCAATGTGGAAGGAAACTCCGGAGAGGGTGAGTTTCGCAGCTTGGGCTGCTTTGAGTAAAGGCACAACCTCCTCCGACAAAGCATTGAATTTTGGGCCTAACTGGCACCGCGCACCGCTCTCTTCCGATGGTTTGATTCGAAGCAGCAATGCACATTTCGGGTGCCATTTTCGGATCTTTTCAAGCTCGTGTTTTGAGTCGAAAGTAGTGAGGTTTATGCTGACCCTGGCGGCGTACTTAATGTGTGACTCTTGCTTACAAGGGTTGGTGTAATGGCTGCTATTGCATGTAAAGTCAGGCAATAGATGAATGCAAGGCAATAATGGAACAACAATATATTGTCTATATTTCTGGATTGGAGTAGTACAATTGGTAGGCCTTAATAGGCGAAGTAAGAAATTCAGAGGGGTTCGAGAGAGAAAGGCTAGACACAAGATAGTGCTCAGCAGGAGGAAGAAGAAGGCTAAACGTTACAAGCAAATTCTATGCCTACTTGATCATTCCCCATGTTTATTTATACTGCAATCTATTTGTGTACCATAACAGAATTCATAACAGAATTTTATCAGTCGATTACATAATCCTTTAGGAATGCAGGAGTTCGTTTCTCACGCTGGAATCTTCGAGGTAGTGACGGATCCTCAGCTGCTTCTCTATTCTGGGCTGTTACTGGTGGATCGGGGTCCATTACATTGCTGCCTTCTGCAAAACGAACCTTGTCCTCAAGGTTCCAGGTGGAGTTCGAATTGCGGGACTCGTGGGTGGGCTCCAGAAGTGGCAATGGTATAGTTTGAGTAGGTGGTTGGCCGACACATTTCTTTAAAACGGAAACGTGAAAAACTGGGTGAAGACGGGATGATGGCGGAAGGTCTAGTTTGTAAGTGACCGGACCAACTTTCTGGAGGACTTGGAAAGGGCCAAAATACCTTGGCCCGAGCTTTTGGTTGCGGTGGAGGCGCAGGGACATCTGGTGGTATGGTTGGAGTTTGACGAAGAGCCAGTTGCCAACTTCGAAGGAAACATCCCGACGGTGTTTGTCCGCTTGATTCTTCATACGGTTCTAGGCCTTGAGCAAGTTGGTCTTGAGGTGTGTGAGTATACGGTCTCGATCGGTCAAGGCATGGCCAACTGCAGATAGTTTAGCGGTGCCCGGAATGTAGCAAATTATGGTCGGAGGATCTCGGCCATAAAGGGCATGAAAGGGGGTCATACCGGCTGAACTATGGTGGGACGTATTGTACCAATACTCAGCCCACGGTAACCAAGGAACCCATATATTGGGGGCGTCGGTGACGGCGTAGCGAAGATACATCTCCAACACTTTATTGACAGCTTCGATCTGCCCGTCGGTTTCAGGGTGATAGGCGGAACTTAAGGCCCTTGTTGTTCCTTGTAGCTTTGTTAATTCTGCCCAAAAAGTGCTTAAGAACAGGGGATCACGGTCACTCACTATTTTGGATGGGATGCCATGTAACTTCACAACCCCATTCAAGAAAATGTGCGCTAACTTGGCAGCGTCGAAGCTGCTGGGCAAAGCAAAAAAATGTGCATATTTCGACAAGCAGTCCACAACGACAAAGATGACAGTTTTGCCGAAGGAAGGGGGAAGGCCAGTAATAAAATCCATGCTGACTTCATCGAATACCTGATCGGGAAGAGGCAGTGGCTGTAGAAGGCCGGTCGGGGATAACTGGGATGATTTCATGGTCTGACACACCAGACATTCTTGCACGAATCGTCGGACATCCTGTCGCATAGACGACCAATAAAAATTAGCGGCTACACGGTGAAAAGTTCGTGTAGTGCCGGCATGGCCACCGATGACGGAGGAATGGAAATCTTCAAGAATGGCTCGCCAGAGTAAGGGGTCATTGGGGACGACTAGTCGGTTTCGATAGAACAGCAACCCCTCCTTAATGGAGAAATGACGAAAGCAAGGATCAGATGCTTCGACCTTGGCGCGGAGCTGAAGAAGGTCGGGGTTGGTGGTATTTAAGGTGCGAAATTCTTCCAAACGACTGAAATGTTGAACCGATATGGCCATAAAACAACCAGTAGGGACCCGTGATAAGGCGTCTGCCACCGTATTCAGTTTACCGGGCCGATATACCACTTCGAAATCATATCCCACCAGTTTGTATAGCCAATGCTGTTGTTCAGGGGTCTGAATGGTTTGTGTTGTGAGATTCCGAAGAGCTTTCTGATCGGTGATGATCGTAAATCGTCGCCCCAAAAGATATTGCCGCCACTTCCCCACAGCCTGGGTGATAGCGTACATTTCGCGGTGATACGCGGGGGACCGTTGTAGTCATGGCGATAGCTTTTGGCTATAAAAAGCCACTGGTTTGTCGTGTTGGATTAAAACAGCGCCAATGCCCGTGTCGGAAGCGTCCGTCTCAATGGTAAATGGGGAAGAAAAATCTGGAAGGGCCAGCAAGGGGGCGTTACTCAAGGCCGCCTTGAGCGGATCGAGAGCTGATTGGGCTGAAGACGTCCACTCAAACCCATCCTTTTTTAGGAGATCCGATAAGGGGGAAGCAATCCGAGCAAAACCGCAGATGAAGCGGCGGTAGTAGCTTGCCAATCCAAGGAATCCCCGCATGCATTTGGCGGTGGTAGGAATCAGCCAATCCTGGATGGCAGAGATTTTGCCTGGGTCGACCTGCAAGCCATTCGCGGTAACAATGTGGCCCAAATATTCGATCATGGATTGGCCAAAAGTGCACTTGCTTTCTTTGGCTACCAACCCGTGGGCTCGAAGTGTGTTGAAGACAAGGGACAAATGATGAAGATGGTCGGCAATACTCCGGCTGTAGACAAGGATATCATCGAAAAAAATTAGGACAAAGTGACGAAGGTAAGGTTTGAAGATACCATTCATAGTGGCCTGGAAGGTTGATGGAGCATTCGTGAGGCCGAAGGGCATGACGAGGAACTCAAAATGGCCATCATGAGTGCGAAATGTCATCTTATGAACATCCTCTGGTCGGATTAAGATTTGATGGAAACCGGCAAGTAGATCGATCTTGGAGAAAAATGTGGCGCCGAAAAGCTCATCAAACAACTCATCCGCAGTCGGAATTGGAAATCAGTCGCGTATGGTGATGGCATTGAGAGCCCGGTAGTCGACGCCAAATCGTCAAATGCCGTCTTTCTTCTTGACTAAAAGAACTGGAGACGAAAATGGACTTGTACTGGGCCTTATAAGCCCTTCGCTGAGCATTTCTGTGACTTGCCTTTCAATCTCGTGTTTTTGGAAGTGAGGGTAACGGTAGGGGCGGACGTTAATGGGGGAGGCATTGGGAGTGAGGTGAATGGAGTGGTCAGTGGGGCGGGAAGGTGGAAGTCCAGACAGTTTAGTAAAGACATCCCGGTATTGTTGTAGGAGGTAGGCAAAGGCAGCCGGGTTGGAGGAAGGTCGGGTGGTGGGTTGGAAGTTGATTTGAAGGCTGAAGTAGGCTGCAACAGAGCCGATGAAATGAGTCCGGCGAAGGGAATTTAGTTGGATGGGCTGGAGGCAATGGCTGTGAAGTCCTGTCCAGGAGATAGGGGAGTCACCGAGGGTAAATTGGAAGGTGGAGGTGGCATAATTGGTGAGGACTGGGTCGAGAGTTGCGAGCCAGGCCACTCCTAATACGACGTCGGAACCGTGCAAGGGAAGGACATAAAAATCAGCAGTAATGTCGGTCCCTTGGATTTGTAAATGGACATTCCGAACCTTGCCTTCGCTGTAGATACTTTCGCCATTGCCAACCAAAATCGGAAAGGAGACGGAGGGGTCGATGTCCAGTCCAAGATGGTGAGCGATGCGACTTTGAATGAAGTTATGCGTGCTGCCCCCATCTAATAAGACTTGGACCGAACGGCCTTGCATTTGTCCCAAAAGGCGGAGGGTGGCGGGAGAGAGGCAACCTGACATGGCATTGTAGGAGATCATGGTTTGTTGGGTAGGGGAAGGGGTAGAAGTGGGGTCGGAAGCTGGGGAAGAAAGGTCGGGAAGACCGGGGTCGGGAGCGGGTGGGGGAGTAGGTGAAGAAGGTGAGTTCGACGGCAGGGGAAGGGGGTTAGTGTCATCGGAAGGGTAATCATCGTCGAGAAGAAACATTTGGGGTCTTTTGCATTTGTAGCCTCTGACAAACTTCTCGTCACAGTAAAAGCATAACCCCTGATCACGCCGTCGTTGGGCTTCATTATGGGTCAGGCGTCGGGTGAAATTAGGGCGAGGAGTTGACTGAGCTGAATCGGAAGGAAGCTTAAAGAGGCTGGGATTGGGTGAAGGAAGGAGGCCGGGGCCGACGGGCTTTCTGTCAAAAGCAGGAGGGGGTAGTGATTTAAGTAAAAGTTTGCGGGTCTCGGATAATTTGGCTTCTTGCAATCGGGCGAGGCTGATGGCGTGATTGAGGGAGGTAGGGCGAAAGGAGAGGACCTCGAATTTGATGTCGGGGCGGAGCCCGGAAATAAAACAGTCCACGAAAAAAGTGGAAGGCAAGCCGGTGGTTTGGTTGGATAAGGTCTCGAAGCGGGTCTGATACTCTTCAACGGAGGTTGTTTGGTAGAGTTTTGCTAACAGGCCCTATGGTTCTTCAAGGGTGGTGAACTTGAAGCGGTCGATGAGTTCTTAAATTGTGCCCAACCCGAAAGCTGCTTGTTAGTCTTCATCCACCGATACCAGCGCCGGGCTTTTCCTTCAAAATGAAAGGCGACAATGGTGATACGTATAGAATCGTCAGTGTCGTAAAAATCGAAGAATTCATCGGCGTTGAAAATCCAGGATTCCGGATCGGAGCCATCAAACTTAGGAAGTTCGACGCGAGCGGCCTTGGGGAGAAAGGGGCAATCAAAGTCAGCATCCTCATTGGCGAAAGGAGGACGCTAGTTACCGGTGTGGAAGGAGCTGGGTTGAGAGACGGTGATAGGTGGCTCGGATTCGGGTTTTTTTCCTTTTAGGAGCTGCCCGAGGTGAGCAAGTTGTTGGCTGATTTCATCCATTTGATGTTTCATGTCAAGCATGGTGGATTGTTGGGCTGTGACAGTGGATTGAAGGGAGTTCAAAGTAGAGGATTGGGAGGCCAAATCGTTTTGGAGTTTGGTGACAGTGGAATCAAGTTTAGCAAGGCGGGTGTTATCAGTCATGGAGGAGAGGACGAGAATGAAAGCACCAGATTGTAATGGCTGCTATTGCATGTAAAGTCAGGCAATAGATGAGTGCAAGGCAATAATGGATCAACAATATATTGTCTATATTTCTGGATTGGAGTAGTACAATTGGTAGGCCTTAATAGGCGAAGTAAGAAATTCAGAGGGGTTCGAGAGAGAAAGGCTAGACACAAGATAGTGCTCAGCAGGAGGAAGAAGAAGGCTAAACGTTACAAGCAAATTCTATGCCTACTTGATCATTCCTCATGCTTATTTATACTACAATCTATCTGTGTACCATAACAGAATTCATAACAGAATTTTATCAGTCGATCACGTAATCCTTTAGGAATGCAGGAGTTCGTTTCTCACGTTGGGATCTTCGAGGCAGTGACGGATCCTCAGTTGCTTCTCTATTCTGGCCTGTTACTGGTGGATCGGGGTCCATTACAGTTGGCGTAAATAATCTGGTCCGGTGAGATTCCGAGAGACAGAACGGTTTCAATCTCCGCCCGGCTTGCACAGTCAAAGTTGGCACCGAGAGCAGCTAACCAGCCGATAAGAGTTGGTTCAGGATTGCACTTAACAGCATAAAATGGTTGAATCATTGGGAGGTTTTGACACCACTTGTCCATTTGCTCCGAGACCACTCCTAAATCGAGCACGTAAAATGGTTCTTTACCTTCATTTCTCTTCAAAACAACAGATTCAATGAAATCTGTTAAGCCATCTTTTGGTAGAGTCAAGACCCTTCTTCCTCTGACACCTGGTGCACCAATCAGAGCTTGAAGGTTCCTGCTGTTCGAACCCATTAGTAGGCTCATAAGTTTTGTTCAATGAAAAGAACAATAGCTTGAGAGTTCAGGAACTGTTCTTCATTGGCGGTTTATATGGAGAGGTAGAAGAAGTCTTTCATATGTTTCATGCCTTGGAGAGCCAAAAATTCAAATCAGCGACCTTGTAAATACCAACTCTTACTATTTTTTTTCTCTTTTCCTCTTCGAAACACGAACATTCATGGACAAAAAAGTACGGACTAAGGACTAAAGTCGTATTTAGTAATAATCATGTGGAATGCAAACACCTATACCCACATGTAATTGCGGCCCTAGCCACCTCTACAATGCAAATAGTTACACTCCCGAAGCAGCTTTGTGACGACTTGGAGAGCCTGATGTGAGAGTTTGTCTTGGGCTCAAATGGTGAGAAAAGGAAAATACATCTAGCCAATTAGGAAATAGTTTGTCAACCCAAAAAAGCGAGAGATCTGGGAATCAAACGAATCCGCTCTACCAACGACACCTTATTGTCTAAATTGGGTTGGGCGTTGATTACACAACCCCAAGCTTTATGGGTGCAGATTTTAAGAGCTACATATCGCATTGACCCACATCACATCCCTCAGGCAATAGAACGGGTTGAGGCTTCGAGTCTATGGAGTGGAATGTCTACGACTTGGCAGGTAGTTTGTAGCGGACTAAAATGGCAACAAGGGAACGGATGGAGAATCCTATTTTTGACGAATAATTAGGTAAAGGACTATGGCCCACTTATTCATGTGGCGACCTCCCCAATCTCCGAATGCGCCCTCTACGCCTCTGTTGCGGACTTTAAGAATGCAAATAACACATGGAAGTGGAGCTTGTTCCAGGAGTACTTCCCTTCCTTAGTTTGTCTGGACATCGCGGAGACCCCTATTAATGTCGATAGTACAGCGGAAGATACTCCCCAGTGGGGACAAACAGCTCATGAACGGTTCACAGTAGCGTCCGCTTACGAATTAATTGAAGGGAGACTCACTGATGAGCATATTAGCCTATAGGATTTAATTTGAAAATGAGCAGGACCCCAGCGCATTCAGGCTTTCCTTTAATTAATGACCAAAGGCAAACTAATGACCAATTAACAAAGAGTGACCCGTCACATTGCTACGGACAACAGGTGTCACTACTGTGGACACGAAGAATTTACCCTTCACGCCATTAGGGATTGCCCTAGAGTTAAAGCCTTCTGGGAAAAATTCCCCCCCGGAGATAGTGGATACGGACTTCTATTTATAAGATGAGGTGCGGTGGGTAAAATCTAATCTTACGAAGCACTACCAAATGCGGCAATTCGACTGGTTTCTATGGTACTGGTGAAACAAAAGTGTGTTTGACCCTGACTTTGTTTGGCTGGAAGCAAGGGACAGAGTCATTCTGGAGTACGTAAACTGGATAGAACGGGCTAGGGTAGCGGAAAGTTGTGTACTCCCAACCCATGGACTTCCCATGGGCAGGCTAGTTGGGTGGACCAAACTGCCTGAGAACTGGGTTAAATTAAACACTGATGGGGCAGTAAAACAGAGCGGAAACATCACTACTGCTGGAGGCATACTGCGAGACTGGCATGGTCAGTGATCCAATAGTTTCTACAGCACATTGCAAGAGGAACCTCGCTCACTGCAGAACTCTAGGGAGTCCAATCAGGTCTCACTCTATCCTGAACACTGGGATATCGACGAGTTATCATCGAAGTGGACTCTCTCGAAATTATAAATATTTTGTGTTCATCCAATCCAGTTTTATCTGATGAGCAACGTTTGGTGACAGGTGCTCGAGCACTACTCCAATGACCTTGGGAGGTGCAGCTGCAGCATGTTCATCGTGAAGGGAACTAGTGTGCGGACCACCTAGCCTCAATTGCAGCCCTAGTCAGTCCAGAATTGCTTTTTCTCCAGGAGCCCCCGATGGCAGCTTTGGATTTAATCCACCGGGACAAGCAAGGCACGCTGTGTTGGATCGCGTATGGCCCGAGTATTCACAATACACTGCAAAAAAGACCATAACACAACAAGAAGTATAACCGAAAACCTAAATGTAGCGCCTCCTTACCGCATGGTACACATCGGGACGGCCGCAGGTCATTCTGGTACGTATCCTACGATAAGAACAAGCTACGAACGATCACTATTTCACTTCACATGGCATCATAACAAAACATCAATATAAAACCACGAACTTTTTAAAACCATAATTTTCCTTATTTTAGTTCATCAAAATCAGGAATTTACACATCTGTCATCGTTTACTGTCTATACATCAATTCTAAAAACCCAGTACAACACGCTACATGAAAGAGGAAAAATACATCAAATCTATCTAGGCCATCCCAAAAGTCCCAGCTGACCGACCTGTGAGCCATGACTTCTCTCGCCACCATGATCTACACGGCTAGAAAAGTCCCTCTGGAGCTAAGAGTCTACTCTCGGTCCTGAAAAATATGTTACAATTTTGGGTGAGTTTGCGAACTCAGTGAGGTAACCATCATCGATAGTTCACTCAATTCATGCAACAATCAAGCATATCACAGGTATTTCATAATTTCACATCAATCAGAAGTATCACATGGTCCCACAATTAACACTTTTATTTTTACATAAGTATAAGGCATGTTGACTTTCACTCAATCAAAGAGATTAAACCAAATGCATATGAAATGCGAATGTGACACTTTTCTAATTTATTACAGTGTTGTGACCGAGTGCCTGAACTGTCCCAACATGGGCACATTAATCGTTGAACCTGAGGCTCTGAATCACTGTGGGGCTTGAGGCCCGAATACAATCGATGAGCTTTTAGCTCTCGGTGGCTGCTCCGGTCACAACTGTCATTATCTGATCATGCATTCATGAATGAAATGCATATGGGACAATTAAGCAGTATATACAACACAATCAACATATGTGTCACAAGTTATCACATCACAAGCAAGTAGTTCTCAAATTCACATACAAGTAGCACTTCTATGTCATAACTCCCCAGTACATCGGACCTTCTGTCCGGAATCCACAATCACAATCAATGTCAAACCCACCATTATTGTAACATCCCATCACCGATGGGAAGGGTAAAACACTAATGTGAGACGGGTTATGGGTGAGTAAACTAGTCTCGGTAGGTTCATGCATAATATGGCCTCCATATATGCATAAA
>JAOQMQ010000006.1:623603-653207 GCA_027563845.1 Erythroxylum subrotundum | reverse complement strand
ACTGACTTGAGCGTCGGAGGGGCTCACCGGGGACCAACCCCCGGTGTGCTTTTTATTGTTTTGCAGGTCTTCCCTAGTTAAAATCAACCAGACTCATGGATCCGAATAACGATGTTCAACCTCAGCAAAATCTGACCGAACCACAATATATTTGAATTATTTGTGCTTGAATGATTCAAAGTAGACTAGTTGATAATATAGAAATATACTATGGACTATATAAATATATATTTGAAACAGAGAAACTCGCAGTAGCTATTTTTTAGATGCGCGCTGGATAAATCTTCGCATTGACGCAATAGCTTGCAAATCACGTCAACAGGTACTCCGCACTAGGCAAGCTTTGTACAACAAGCTCGATCGAGAGAGCATAAGTAAGGAGAATCAAACACAGAACCTTTTAACCCTATACCCCTCCACTCCACCAACTCGACCACCCTTAAAGGGCTATATATACAACTTTATATTACATAATAACTAGGTGTAATTAAATTTATAACTCCCAATATTGATACTAGGATAAACAAAAAATATACTTTCATAGGTTAATAAATATATTATTACAAAATAAAAATAATTATTTATTTAATATTTTAAAATAATTTAACCATAAATAATGTTATTAAAATGTGGTTTGAGTGGCATGAGAACTTTCTAAATGTGTCTTCAAGTACTTGAAAAATCTTGGTTTGAAGTATGTTAAGTTCTTAAAACTTTGCATAAGGTTCATACCACTCAAAATCCTGACTAGAGGTTTACGGATATATTAGGAAACCACTAAAGATATAACAGAGCATATCCCTATAAGCACATCAAATCTTCTATTTCAGTTACTCAATTATAACCATATTCTATTAAATCTTATCAATACATAAAATTTTAAAAAATATGATAAGAACACTATAACCAAAACAGGAAATTTGATCATCTCTGTAGGAGCTTTAAGATACACAAAAAGAGTCGTAGCTAAGATCTCATGTATACTAACCAAGACAGAAGTTCAAATGAATAAAGTTATTTTTGACTATTTTAAAATTAAGTTTAATTCAAAAATTCGATTAAATTAATTTAAAATTTTACTAATTTGATTTTTTATTCAATTTGACAAATTGTTTTAAGCTCATAAAATTGTATTAAATTTTTGTAAAAAATGATTATTCCATAATCAATCCAAAAGGCATGAAAGGATTCAAAAGGTTATAAGTCAATTAGATTCATGGATTAGTTTAATAAATTACCCTAAAAAAGGCTTCTTCAAGTTGGCAATAAATTAAAGGCAAAATTACATTTAACCCTCTTGTTTTTTATCCCTCGATAAATTATACTCTCTTATTTTAAAATAGGCTTATTACCTCCTTTGACCACCAGTCAAAGGATCTTAGAATTTAAAAAGACTTTTTTACTCCTATATTATGATCGCATCATCACAACTATATATGTTGCATTTTTTTTATAACAAACCCTTTTAGTCTTTTGTTGACTAAAATACATTAAACCCCTATATATTTTTTGCTTTATTTCATTATGCCCTCTATTTTAAAAATAAAAATTATTTTACGCATTAATTACATTTTAACCGTTAATAAATAAAAAGAAAAATTGCTAAAATTACCATTATCTTCACAATTGTATTTCATGACTGTTAATTTATGAAAAAAAGTTATATATTGTTTTTATTTATGAAAAAAAAATTAAAAAAAGAAAGAAAACTTATTGAATGTGCAAATTTTTTTATAATTGTACGATATAAGTGTTAATTGATAAAAAACTACAAATTTTTTTGTGAGTTACTTACTTACCATTACTTAAAAAAATATAAATAATAAATAATAATTAGAAATGTCATTTTCTTTAAAAAATATTCATTTTCTTCCTAACCTTTTCAAATCTGATTGAATTTGTTCACTTCAAGATTTTAAAAAAGGGAGATTAGACATAGTTCTCTCATATTCTAATTTTCTTTTCAATAGAGTTAATTTCCTCTGCAGTTATCCTTCTAAAATAACACTGGGTAATTTTAACAGTTCACAGCTTTTTTACGTCATGAGGGTAGATTGGAGATGACAATAAAAAGTAATAGATAATTTTTTTAATAAATTTTAAAATTTTTTGACTGGTGGTTAGAGGAGATAATAAATTTTTTTAAAAATTTTGACGGAGACATAATATAATAAGAGGTAAAAATGTAAAATATAAGTGGTTAAATGTATTTTTGCATAAATTAAATGGAGAAAGCGGTGATATAAGCGAAGCAAGCAAAAAGGTTAGCCGTCGTTAGAATCCACGTAGATGCGCGCTTATGGGTGCGCATTGCGCCACTTCTTTTAAACGTTCTTCTTTTCTTAAGCTCCATACTTGTCACGCATGTCCTTCTATATATATATATATGTTGAGTGAAAACATAGAGATAAACTCTCAAAAACCATATGCCTTTTAGTTACAAGTATGTTGAAGCTTAACCGCTTCCATTTCCAGTGATTGCCGAGAGTCTTCTAGAAGCATCGTCTTCAAGAACTAAGCAGCAAACGGATTCTTCGTCATGGGAGATACAGAGAGTTGCAGCAGTAGAGCGGTGGATTTTGTTGCGAGTCAGAGTCGAAACCAGAGGCAGAAGATAGAGGTGTACAATGAGGTGCTTTGTCGACTCAAAGAGTCCGATGAAGAAGAAGCGAGCCTTCCTGGCTTCGAAGACGAGCTGTGGGCGCATTTTTATAGACTTCCTACCAGGTAATGTAATATTACCGAAGCTTGAAGTTGAATTGATCGTTGCTTTAAAGAACTTAAGAGAAAGATGTGATGATAAGTCTGTAATTTAATGGAATCTCATGTTTGGTTACCGAGAAAATTTTAGTAACCGATTCCGTACCTTTCCTGCTTTAATTATTTTTAAACGTCACTTCGTCTAATCAAAACGTACTTAACTTATATTAAGCGTGATTGTCCTTTTCGTATATTAATATTTTATATACTTAAGCAGAGTTCATAGTTTTTGCAGGTATGCATTAGATGTGAATGCCGAGAGAGCGCAAGATGTGCTAATGCACAAAAAATTACTGCAAATGGCACATAGTCCTGCAACGAGGCCGGCAATTGAAGTTCGTGTTGTGCAGGTATGAATGCGAGATTCGGTGATTTGATACAGTAATACGCTTTAGGTATCTTGAGTTTTGTTGCTTTCCTTTTGGTTGATGCAATATGCTTATAGATTCTACTCTATGATTTGTACATAAAATTATTTTTCTACTAAACTAATGTCGGTTGCTGATGCATTATTCTTCCATTATTTTGCTATTATAATATTGCACACAACTTGTTTTTTTATAATAATAATTAGAAAAGATATGAGAGAAAAGAAAGAATGTGTAACTTGTGATTGCTTATAAAACATTTGTTTATCTGGTTTGTTTGCAAGTTTGAATGATCAAGTCCTTGATTTTGAAACATAACTGAAGTAGTCATTCTTCACAAGAATAGTTGAACTGCTCCTGAGGCTGAAAGTGACAACTTACAAGTTATGTGTTTGACCAGTTTGGCCTTTCTTTTTCAAATTTTCTTTTTTGGTTTCAAGTTATTATTAATAATAGTAATTTACTTCAGAGGTCTATGTATCTTTTATCTGGGCATTTCCTTAATCTTCCAAAGATGTTGTGATACAATTTTGCCTTTCTTTAATCACATCGTGGTTGTAGCTTCAAAAATCTTGATGGGTTAAATGTCTGGCCATATCTCTTTTGCAGGTTCACTCTGTAATTGAGGGAAATTGTAGCGGTTTAGATCATGTAGACTCTCCAAGACAAGTGAACGTTCGATGTTCTCATTTTTCCAACAAACAGAGGCATAGTTTTGCAATTTCCTTGTGTAGAATTTGATATTTGCTTTAATGAATGATTTTTTAGTTACTTTAGAATGATTTTTTTCTCCATATCCTACGTTCAGCAGCCATCCACCCCCAGCCTTTGGCTCGTTTCCTGATTTTGATCCTCCATATGAAGCTCAAAATTCCATAATTCACGGTCTACTTTACTCTAGGTAATGTTTCTGAAGTGTTCTCTTACAAAATAATTGTGTTGTTTTACATTGGTTGGTGACTTGATGTGATTTTCATAACTAGTGGCAGTTCAATTTTGTTTACAGGTTCATCAATATCACACTTGCACATAGTAACATGCATTTTCAGATGTTTATAGTGTTCTGTTTGTCCATGATAGACCACCTTGATTATGTTTTTTAGATTGAGAGAGGGAAATGGCCACCAAGATCTGTAAAATTTTTTGGATGCGTTTGCTTCTTCCTCACATGTCTGGCTTGTGCTTACTTGAGGTTGATCAGTAATGTTTCATTTAGTTCCGGAGATCTTTAATAAAATAATTTCACGTATTTGTAGGTTGATGCATGAAATTACAATTTCGACAAAGGATAAGCCAAAACTCCTCAGTGAGGTCTGACTTCATTTTAGTTACTTTTACTGTTTCATCTTCAGGTTCTTTTTAGTTCTTATCAAGTTGTTATTAGCGGATTTTCAGATTAAACAATGACCATCCACTTATACAGAACTGTCGTATAAAGAGAGAAAAAGTCTTGATAATAATGAATCAACTTTGATTCCTGTGACGACTTGCAAGGCCTATGTTCTGGGGAAAATAAACTCCATACTTCGAGTGATGAATTGAACATTAAGGTTTACTGCAGTCACACATTGTTACAGTGTAATGTGGTTGTCATTTCTAATTTTTTTTCTTTTTAGTCGTATGTTTATTCACTTTTATCTGTCCTCAAATACGTGTGTTTATTAAATTTCTTCTTCAAAATTGCAGTTGACTTCTTTGCTATCCGAGATTGAGCTGAACATTCAAGAAGCACATGCTTTTTCCACAATAGATGGGTACTCCTTGGACGTATTTGTTGTTGACAATTGGGCATCAGAGGTACTTTACAAATCCATCAAATAACCCTTTGTCCTTTTGAAGGATTCATAGAAATTATCACCATCTGTAGACCAAGAAAATGTAAAATATGGTTAAGTTCTTGATTTAGTTTCGTATCTATAAATTGTAGGAGACTGAGCAGTTGAGAAATGTGTTGGCAAGAGAGATTCCAAAGATTGAGGTAGCTCCTCTAGTTGTAATTTGTGTTATATAGTTGATATATTCATTGACACCTCAGCTAAGCCATGGTACATACAAACAGCTGGAAGTATGGTTGTCTAAAAGCCAAGTTTGTACAGCAAATCTACTCAAACTGACATAGTAAATTCTGGCCTATTTTCGAGCAACATTTTATAGTTCTATGTTAATTATCGAAAGATGAATCTCGTCTCAGATAGCTAGCCTTTTAACCTTACATTTGGTTCATCTCTTTATACGTTACAAAATTGAAGTGCAATGCAGAAGGACAGTTCGTCGAAATCTCAAGTCCAACCTGTCATTGAACAAAAGCAACCAGGAATCAAGCCTATAACCTCTCATGTGATGATACCTGCTGACCAAATCGATGTATGGGAAATTGACACAAGCCTGTTGAGATATGAAAATAAGATTGCATCTGGATCTTATGGAGATATGTAAGAGCTCATCCTTTTGACTCGATGTTTTCTTCTGGTTATGAATATTGATGGAATGGTTAAATTATCTGAGTGGCAGGTACAAAGGGACCTTCTGTAGTCAAGATGTAGCTATTAAAGTTCTTAGGACTGAGAATTTAAATGATAAACAGCGGAGGGAATTTGCTCAAGAAGTCTTTATCATGAGGTTGGTAAGATAATTTAATTATGGTATTAGCTTGCTATCTTTGGGTCCATTAATCATATCATATGCTCCCAGTTTCCTCATTTCTTCTTCTTATTCTTCACCTAATTACATTCTTAGTTTAGCATTTTCAGTCCAGGAGTGGTGCTGAAAAAGATTCTCCTCTGTTTGCTAAGGGTTTATATGCTGTTTGTTAAAGATACGTTTATCGTCTGAACACCTCTAAAGAAAGACTATTTCATTTACTTACCAAGTCATCCATGATTGCTATGCCAGGAATAGTATCATTGTAGTTGTTGTCATTTGTGATCTCAACCATATCTAGTCGGTAACATGTCTCTAATGTCAGGAGTTTTACCTTCTGTGTCTGTCTTAAGACTTCTCTCAAATTTGTAGGAAAGTTCGGCACAAGAATGTAGTTCAATTTATTGGTGCCTCTACTAGACCTCCAAGCCTGTGTATTGTAACAGGTAAGTTGTAAGATCGTTTTTATGGTTCCATCTGTTAACTCTATGTTAGTTTATTCTGTAGTTTCTGTACTCCAACCATAAAAAGAACGTAAAGTTAATACTTTTATATATCTTTCCCAGAATATATGTCAGGCGGAAGCGTGTATGACTTTCTGCATAAGAAAAAGGGCAGATTGGATCTTCCATTCTTCCTGAGAGTGGCAATTGACGTTTCCAAAGGAGTGAATTACTTGCACCAGAATAACATAATACATAGAGACTTGAAAGCTGCCAATCTTTTGATGGATGAAAATGGAGTAAGATAATCTTTTTTCATTGTCTACTTATGTATTGCAGCATTCTTGTTCTCGATTTTTTTACTTGTTTTCGGCAACATGCTCTGGTCTTTCTGATGGAAATTTTTCTCCAAATTTGACTTTCTGCACATACTATTTAAAATATCCCAAAAAAATGTCAAATCCCAAGAATTCTTAGGAGAATGATATACGTGTCCGATTGAGTTGACTGTATTCCTTGTACAGAATTTTTATTTGCGGTTTCAACTTTCAAGACCGCAAAACTTTATCATTTTAGTTGTGAATCGTTATTCATAAATTTCGAAATTGTGGCCAATAGGTTGTTAAGGTTGCTGATTTTGGTGTTGCTAGAGTGAAAGCTCAATCTGGTGTCATGACTGCAGAAACTGGAACTTACCGCTGGATGGCACCAGAGGTTCGTTTTCGAGCATTTGTTCCTGAATATTTATCATCTGGTATGCTTTGAAGAAACTGGAGTTGTGGGAATCTAAAATCCTGACAGTTCTCATTTTTTGTGGGGGCATGTGCCGATATGATTGTACAAATTTTCATAATGGTTGATTCAGAATATGAAGAATCCCCCACTAATTGTCTTGTCTTTAATATGGTTCTTGTAAATATTGGATTAATGACTGGTAATTGGAAAATGAATGACTTGAACCACAGATGAAAAATGTGACTCAAGCCTACATGAAAGACCAAGATTAAGCGATGTTAGGTTCTGGTTTGCGAGTTGACGATAAGAATCACTTAAAAAATGTAATTGCACTGAAGCTTAAAAAGCTTGAGTATTTGCCCTAGGATTTCTAGTATCTTTGATTTGGCCTGTATTACAGAAAACATTGGTCGATTAATGACATTATAGTGATGGACTGTTGCTTTCGGGCCCTTAAATGTTTCAGTCTGCTCCCTAACATGTGATTTGATCTTCAACGCATCAAAGGTTATTGAGCACAAGCCGTATGATCATAAGGCAGATGTCTTCAGCTTCGGGATTTTGCTATGGGAGCTACTTACTGGAAAGGTAACATACTAATATCTAGTGAGATGTTTGATTGAAAATACTGTGTAATACTTTTTCCTGTCGCACAGATGTTTCCTTTTAGACAATTGATTTGCCATTTTCTCATTTTCTGACATCTTAAAAGTCATAAAAACGATGAGCTGAAAGTTTACACAATTCTCAATTCTTTTCTGACTCATGCCAGCTTCCATACGAACACTTAACTCCATTGCAAGCTGCAGTTGGCGTGGTCCAGCAGGTAATCCCATTCGTATAGCTTTATTGCCTCTTAACGGACGCATGAGTTGATGACTTTTTGTTCATACAATGAGCCCTTTGTTCTCAGGGAGACCCACGGCGGGTCTAGTAGAAATCTTTCTCTGCCGCTAATTTTCTTTCCTTTACTACCATAAGTTGGGTGCACTTCAAATGAAAATAATTTTGGACAGTCTCGAGGCAGGTCATGTCTCATAAAAAGCTCGAGCTGGGACTGAAATCTAATCGAGTTTCGGAAAATTGGGTTTGACCCACGTTTGATAGTTGAGTATCCTCAAACTCGAAATCCGGTCCTAATCCTAATTTTATTAGTAAGCCTAAACCCCTAATTGGACCTTATTGAACTTTGCCTGTTGACTTAGTAGAATTGGAAATGTAATGGAATTTTGTTTTACTGACATCCGTTATTGACATGGATTTCAGGGTCTAAGACCTCCAATTCCATTGCATACGCATCCGCAACTGGCAGAATTGCTACAGAGGTGCTGGCACCAAGACCCATTTTTGAGACCTGAACTCTCTGAGGTCTTGCAACTTCTACTGCAACTTGCCAGGATGGTATGGAGAATCTTTTTGAGTTGATCTCATCCCTCTCTCCAAGTTGATCTATTTCTCTAATAGTTCATGCTTAGAAAATGTGTGATTTTGAAGTAGGTAGCTGATGAGACGCGGAAGATAGGGCTGATGGAGGGGTTTCTAACCGCAAGTTGGCAAGGCAGAGGTTGAAATTTAGAGGCCAGTGTATATTTTGTATATAGCAGAGGATCCAACATCTTGTTCACGAGTTGCTCTGTTTTAAGTTTTGATTTACACTTTGTTCTGATCCACGTGGTAGCGTGATTTTCTTGATGCCAAAGTTTTGTCTTCGATAACTGCTTGTAGTCTTATTCTTGAAAACATTAGTATCATGTTTACATTATCATCTGACTCCTAAATCATAAAAGTAAATCATAAATGTAGAACAATCGGGTCTGACCTGATTCGATTCGAATTTAAATGATCGTATTAAAAAATGGGGTCAAACTCAAACTGAGTTTTGGTTCGGGTAGATGGTCCAGTATTATGGTGGACCGTTCTCAGTGCCAAATTCTAGGGATAAAATGGAAGGGAGGACGTGTGTTTATTAAGAACAAGAGAAAGCAAGGGGTTTAGAAGTCTTGGCTTAATTTCTCAACCGTGGAAGAGCGAAAAGGCCAGTCCAGTGGAAGTATATAGAACACCATTTATCAACAGCAGCCTGTGTCTTCGAGAAGGACGTTGATTTTCAGCTCATTCTTGTCAGCCTCGCCAAAAGGGAACGTAAGAAACCTGCCTAACTTCCTCATCATTCAGGTACTACACACCTATTATTAGTTTTACACTTCCTTTCGCTATATTTCTGATTAAAAAAGATTTGATTCTATCTCTATAGCCTTTTGGTCAAATGCCAGCTTTTGAAGATGAAAGCATCTATCTTTTTGGTATATAGTCACTTTCATCCCATTCTTAGCTGTCATACTTTTTTGTCATACATTTTCTAGTATCGGACAATTAACTGTATTTTAAATATATAATTATTAATGCTTCTATAATAAGATGTTCAAAAATTATTTTAATAAATTTGAAGAGTTGCATAATTTATTTAAATGTTAATTTTTTTGTTAATATAGAGATAACTTTTTGAAAATGAGTTGTTCAGTTTTTAAAAATTAAACACTGAAATTAAAAAATTAATCATTTGTAATTCGATATAATTTTTGTTATTGTAGTGTCTAGAATCTTGATTAATTGGGTGGTTTTAATTACTGGTACTAGAATCGAGTTTAGGGGTGCTGATCTTTTGTGCTGTTTATTGTATTTCAACTCTATGCTATTTAATATCATTCTGCAAATTTTACAATAAACTGTGAATGAAATTAAATGGTACAAAATTGAAATATCATGTGATAAACGGAGGATCTCACAGCATTTGCGAGAAGTATGCACACAAAGGAAACAAGACCTTATATGGCACGAACCCATTGGCAAAGGCAAGTACATATCCGTGGTTGGATGCTGAAGGGCAGAGCTTAGATTTAGACTTTAAATTCGTGGACACTCCAAAACCCCTTAAGCCTATCAATTGGCCCAATTAACAGAACAAACCCACTTTCTCACCGCCATTAATATCAAATATGTTTTAACTTAAAATCCATTTCGCACCATCTTCAATGGAATCGAGTTCCAAGCAAGAAGAGGAGATTGAAGGCTACAACAGCAGCAATGTAAAGAAGGCGAAATTGCAGTCAACACTATCAGCTCTGCTCAACGATCCTATTCTCTCCGATGTACCGAAGAAACCAACTTTGTCGGACGTTGACACTCTCATCAGCCTTGAATTGGGCAGTGCCATGCGAGTCTCCGTCCTCAAGCTAGATGGCACCGAGTTTGGTATCTGTTTAGCTCTTTGTCGTCTCTTATTGACATTCTGTCGAATATGTATCGTGCGACTCTTGAGTTGTTTTGATTCTCGTTTAATCCTTGGGTTTTTGGTGAAGATGTGGCGTTGATGAACACAGCAACGCTTGAAGATCTGAAGCTGGCAATCACGAAGAAAGTGAACGAAATGGAGCAATCTAAGATGGGCCATCGTCATATTTCGTGGTAAGTTCAATTTCGTTGAGAAAAGTGCCAAGCAAGAGGATTTATTGGAAAGTGGTGATTGTTCTTAATCGGTAAAAGTTACACTGGTTTACAGGAAACATGTGTGGGCCAATTTTGCCTTGTCACATAATAATCAAAAACTCCTTGATGACAACTCTGTTCTTCAGGATTTTGGCATACGCAACCATTCTCGGGTACGAGTTCTAGTGAAGATACACGTATACAGATACATCTATTATTTGGATTTCAAAATAGAACAAGGCTTTTTCCCCGGAACATCTTCGTTTAGTTAGGAGTATTAGTTTGTTGATTCACTTGATGCGTGTGCAGGTGCAGTTTATTCACCATGTCGTGTCAAAGAGTTCAGGAAAACATTCTAAACGCAGGAAACATCGATTCTTCCACGGCCTTAACAAGCAATATTGAATTGTGCATGCTTGTTTATGTCTTGGAAATTTGACAGCAACATGTGTAGAAGTGAATCAGACACTAGACATCTGAGGATCAGGACGTCTGTGCTTGACGTAAGATTTCACGCATGTTTCTCGATAATTACTTATATGTACTATATTCAATTCACCTCCATGCATAACTCATATATGGATTTGATTTAATATCAGACAATCAGAATTCTATCATTCTCAAAATGTGTTACAACTTTTTCTTTATCAACAGAATGCTTTTATTTTATACATTAATGATCAATATGGTATTACTGCATTTGGCAAGCTGAAAAGGGAAATGAAAATTGATTGCATTTGATGTAATCTTACCCTTCTTGTATCTACGTATTTGACATAACAAGATACTGTTCTTATCTCATCTATTCCTTAACAATAGTGTTGTATCTTCATTTGGCAAGTCCTAAAATGCATATCCTGTCTTTATCACGAAGTAGGAACTTGACCTTTACTGCAGGAGTTAGCTATTGATCAAAGATGATTGATGAAACGGCCATCGGCCTACAGGTTCTTTGGTTACATAGTTATGAAAATACAGTAGTCATATGGGTTAGAGTAGGGTCATAAGACATCTATGGATGTATTAGACATGCTCATCAGCGTTCCTTATGTACATGCTAGACATAGGAGTTGCCGACCACTGCATAATACCTAACTACTACCGCTTTAATGGTTGCTTCTTCCAATTTCCATGTTCTGACGCAGCTTCTGTCTCTCTTTATATTCTTTCAGTTCTCTCTTGTACCTTTCTTTGTCTTTCAATCCAATGTTCTGGTAAACCTGACAAGCAAAATAACAAAGTGATCCCTTAGTTATGCCACATGCAATCAATAACAACTAAGGAAGATGAACAAGTTGGTGTTCTAAGTGCTGTAATACCATTCTCTCTTCTGCACTTAGATTGCTCCATGACTGGCCAATCATCTTTGTAAACTCTCTTTCTCTATTAGGATATAGAGATTTTAGCTTGTAGTGCTTTTCAGCAAAGAAAAAATTGTAACCACTGCGGTTGGGTTTTGGGTAGCTAGGGTCACCGGCTCTTCTGCTCCTCCTCCTCCTCATCGAATGGCGACTTCTATGACTCTGAGTGTATGGAATAAGGGCATTACCGGTTTCAGGGACAGAAGTTGATGGCTCAGAGTGGTCTGGATGGTAAAGCACTCCTCTAAGAACCTCTGAACCCAGCTTCACAGACACTATATAACCGCAATCAAATTTTCCCTCAATTGTTCCAACAGCTGAAAGATGAGAAGACCCTGCAGAAATGATCAGGATGGTTAAATTTAGCAGGAAGCTTAAGAAGAACAGTAATGGTACTATGTTAAGCTGTGGAAAACTGGTTTAACAAGCATGCTCTTCATAGGTCTCACTTTTCTTATCTATATGGATGGAACCTGCAGTCACTACCCTTCTGATGCACAATACTAGACCGTTGGCTACACGTAATCATCAATAAATTATGCATCTTTGAGTAAATCATTCGATTCATTATGCATTCCGTGACGCCTAATTAATTACATCAGGTTTCAAGTCATTCATTACAGACATAACTTGTCAAAAGCTATTTATGTAACATCAAAGTACTGATAACATTTCACAGCTAAAGAGGATCTGATTTGTTGGATTAATCTTGACCACAAGAGAAACAAATCCAAAGGGTAGACAGAAACATCAGAGGAAAAAGGCTTCAAGCTTACGAAACTTCATATGATAATGGCAGTGACCTTAGCCACATACTCAGCTTGTAAGATAAATGTAGTGGGACCACATTAGAGAATTTCTGAAATCACTATAGTATCCATGGCCTTATAAGACAGAAAGCTTTCCCAACTAACTTGGCACCTTATATCCTGGAATTTTAATTAAATAAACTTGGATGATTATACAAGTTGGACGATCAATACATTTGTGGTGTGTGTTTGATATTCCATTTATCCTCTGAAATTTTCCTATATATTCAAAACTCACCTTCACTTGGTGGATCAGGACTGTCACTTGCAGGTTTTGGAGAATATTCCACAATAGCCAGTTCAGATCTGAATGGAGAAGTGTTGGTAGGAGAAAGTAGAGCTGTGAAGCAGCAACAGGATTAGTAAAAAAGAAATAGAGGAAAACAGAGGACGAGTTAATTAGGGACAGAGCATCCATAAATAGGCCAACAAAGAGAGAGAGAGAGATAGAAGGCAGGGTGGGGCAAGCAAGTGAAGCCAAATCATAAAAAAATGAAAAGCAAAATCAGAGTTACCTGTTGGACTACACAGTGGACCCTGAATCTTAAAGAAATGAACTCGCTCATAGTGAAACAGAAGACTAAAGTAATGCTTTCTCAATACAAAAGAAGCACTTGTTGTAGTTGGAGAGAACCTGAAGACAGAACCTACTTCCCTCCATTTCTTCTCTGCAACAACCTAAACCGAGAGATTCAGGTTTTTCCTCCATTAAAGCTCTGAACTTTCACTAACTCGTAAAGCAAGTTACATGTGTGTAAAAAGACTCGAACCTTTTCATAGCCACCCCTTTTTGTAGCTTCCACATATAGAACATGCAAATCCAGTTCTTTCCCTCCGATCACAGGTATCCTTCAGTACCAAAAAAACAAATAACACATGAAAAGAAGAAAACAACCAAAACCCTCTTCTCCAATCCCAAGAGGAAGTGTATTTTTGAAGAACAGAGTGGAAATAAAGCTTACATGAACTTGGTCCCCATTACAAAATGGAACCTCCTCAGAGTGTCCCAGAAAATAATGGGGTCCTTGGCAATAACTTCATGAGTAGCAAGAGGAGCAGGATAACACTTTTCAGTCACACCATCCTTATCATCTCTTTTTGCCGTCGCCGGTGACATTTTCTCGCCGGAAAAAGGTTAAGCAGAAACGAAATATGAAGAGTTGGTTTTTGGAGAAAGAACAGTAATGATGGTAATAAAGAGAAGATGATTCGACTATATGAGAGTAATTAAAAGTGACTCTTTTTCCTCTATCTTAATGAGTCTTCTGAAATTAAAAGAATAGACCTGACGCGTGGAAGGTAACGGTTATGCAGCAGAACAAATTGGCTTTTTCTGGGATTTTGAATGGCCAATCCATTATCACAAATCCTTTAAGACCTTATTTATTTCACAGACAGAGAAGCTATGTTCATTATTATTACACACTACTTTGTTAACTTTTCTCAGTCTCTGGACTCTCTCCTCATTTCTCAATCTCTTTGTCTCTATCTCTTTATCTCTCTTCCCTGTAGTGTCATTCGGAGACTGACATCTTCTCTGCAAAACTGTGAAAGCTTTGATTTGGGCATCTTTTATTTTTATTTCTTGTTATACTTATTAGTCTATTCCTTTTTCTTACAGAAACGTTGACATGCACGTCCTACTAGCTAGTTTGGTTATGGCTTCTTGGTCTTGGTCAGTTAGAATCTGACCATATCTTAGCGTACATCTGTAGAAAGATATAGCCTTTCTGGACCAGCGAGTGTGTCGACTATCGAGTGCATGAAGAGGTCGGGTCAGGTGGGTACAGATTACATGCTTTGGTTATTTAAAGAACAAAAAAAAAAAGAAAACCCCCCTTTTAAGGGTAAGTGGATGACATGCTTGATTCTTTTTTTTTTAAGAAAAAAACCCTTTTAAGGGTAATTTGAATTTCAATCAAATTCAAAATAATAAAATTGATCCGAACCAAAATTATATTTAAATTAATTAAAGCAACTTGTAAAGTTATTCTTTTATAATTATATGATTACATGTTTAAATCACAAAAACAGTCTCTTTATAAAAATATAAATAAAAATTAATATATATTATAACCCTTCTTAATTTTCACAAAATAAAAAGTTTTGTGTACCGAATACATTAATTTTTATTTTAAGTTGGTTTGATTAAAAAATAAATATTTTAATCAAATAATGTAATTTCGATGTTTAAAATCCATTTTGGCTTTACAAATTACAAGTTTGATTGGCTGGTTAATACTTAACACATAATGCAGTATGAATTGTGATATGGAAAGTGATAGGCTATGCTCCTAAGCTCTCGCAACCACATCTTAGTGTACGGTTTTCCATATAAAACCAACTCCAAATTGGTAATGGAGAGAGGAAAAAGGATAGAGTATGACAGTTTTGGGTAGGCCTTTGGTAGTGTGTGTTGTGTAGACCGAAAAGGGATTTTGATCTAAAGGCCCGGGTTAGTGTAATTAGTTCATAAGTACTTTTGCCCATTTGATCCAACCTATTTTCATTTTTGTAATTCATCATTTTAATGGTATAGTATTATTAACTATATTTGGTTTACAGTTTGGACTAAAGTTTTTAAAAGCAATCTACCAGGTCCAGACATTCTCATTGCTATGAATACATACAGTAAAAAATCACCTTTGCAGATCTTACCCGTAGGCCTTAGGTATCTATCACTATTCAGTCCATATACTGAAATTAAAAATGTGTTTGAACTAATTCAGATTCCTACACAATATACTGCACTACGAGATATTCTTCTTCAGACATTAATAAAGAGATAGCAAACTTGGTATCTTTGTCCTCTTGAGATTACTCCTCAATTAATTCCTCAAAGTTGTTGTCAGAATGAATTGATAGAACAGATTTGAGCTGTTTTAACAACTTGAGATATTTCTTCGTTTTTGTGAGAACATTTATTTGCAAAGTGTTCATGCTGTCCATTGAGAAAATATCGAGTTGGACTATATCAATGCGAGGACTTTTTGAAGAACCGAACAAATCTTCTTTTTGTACCGCAGACGATCAAGATCCAGACGATTCTAGCTCTTGTACAAGTCTAATGATAGAACAATCCAGACTTAAATCTCTACGAGAGACGTTGAAGTCGTCTACATGTAGATCTATTCACATATCTAAGCCAAAAGTTCCTGTTATGATTCTTACTCCTATACC
Organism: Erythroxylum subrotundum; assembly: GCA_027563845.1. Taxonomy (NCBI): domain Eukaryota; kingdom Viridiplantae; phylum Streptophyta; class Magnoliopsida; order Malpighiales; family Erythroxylaceae; genus Erythroxylum; species Erythroxylum subrotundum. The sequence goes on along the minus strand of JAOQMQ010000006.1, from coordinate 637,425 downwards.
CTATATGATGGCAAAGCCACACAAGGAAGACTTTCCTTCATTAATCAGGAATACTGACGATTCATAGCGGCTTGTCTATAACCCTTACATCCGAGCCACAGGAATTATTTAACAAAGAATTATACCAAGCAGTGCTCCAACTGAAGTGACTTGAATGTACTGAAGGCGTTGATTTTTGAGTCCGGCTTGACTTGAACTCAACCGGTGTTGACATTTCAAGCTCAAGTCTGAGATTGATTAGGTTTAAGTACCCTAAAATTATGTCGAGTTCGATTAAATTTATTATTTTTAAAAATTGAAACGATGCAAAACTTGGCTGGGTCTAATTAAATTATTTAAAAAAATTAAAATAATGTCATTTTATTTATAAATTTTGGACTTTAAATCAGACAGTCCGAGCTTGATCTGAAATTCGAAAGTTTGAAATCCGAATTTTTAGTTAGCAAACTTAAATAAAATTTTAAACCTCAAACTTAATTATTTACAACTTTGACTTTTATTAAAATTTGAATTTATTTAAAATTCAATTAATCTGGCTTAAATTTGAAAAAAATTAAAAAATTTGAAACAAATTAAAACTTGATGTACTTCAATTTGGACTTACGTTTTCTTTAGAAAGATTGGGCAAGACCCAAGTTTTAACAGCACCCAAGTTCAGCCCATTGCTATCTCTTCTTAAGTTATTAGTTTATGAAGATTTGTTCACTTGATGGGTTTCTGACTTTGAAAGATGGGATTTGAAGGTTATAATGTTAGCTTCTTCAATCTACTGTCTTTTACACAAACTTGCGTTTGCTCTTCCTTCATCTTCTTCCCTTCAGTTTCACACTTTCTCAACTATAGACTCATTGGTTTCGACTTTAATCTGTTCTTTAAGCTCCTGCAATTCCGTCTCTTATTGCCGAGCACTTCATTGCCAGATCATAAAATCAGTGAGTTATAAACATGGCTTCATTGGCGATCAGCTGGTGTCGGGTTATGTTAGATTGGGTTGTCAAAACGATGCTCAGAACCTGTTCGATGAATTGCCTGATAAAGATACTGTGTCCTGGAATTCATTGGTTTCTGTGTTTTCTCGCAAACGGGATTTTGTTAGTTGTTTGAATGCTTTCTCAAGGATGAGGTTTGAGTTTGGGATGAAACCCAACGAAGTAACGGTTTTACCTGTAATTTCAGCTTGTACAGACGAGGGAGCTCTTAATGTTGGCAAATGCGTTCATGGGTTTGCAATGAAATCGAGTTTGGTTTTGGAGGTTAAAGTTGCGAATGCTCTGATAAACTTCTATGGGAAATCTGGACTTTTTGATGCAGCTTATCAGTTGTTTGAAGAAATGCCGATTCAGAGCTCTGTATCGTGGAATTCAATTATTGCAGTTTGCGTTCGCATGGGATTAGCTGAGAGAGGGTTTGGAATTTATGTAATGATGAGAAGAGCTGGAATTGTTTCTGATCAAGCAACTTTAGTAACGTTACTTCAAGCTTGCGAAGTTGTAGGATCAAGGAAAATGACAGAGGCAGTTCATGGTTACATCATTAGCTCTGGTCTTAATCTGAACTTAACTATAGGGACTTCTGTGTTGAACTTGTATGCCAAATCTGGTTTATTGAATGCTTCACGGAAGATTTTTGAAGAGATGACAAATCCAGATGCAGTAGCATGGACCGTGATGCTTGGAGGTTTTGCTCTTCATGGATGTGGAAGAGAAGCAATAAAGCATTTTGAACTCATGGTTGGAGTAGGAATGGTGCCTGATCATGTAACCTTCACTCACTTATTAAGTGCCTGTAGCCATTCAGGCCTTGTGAAGGAGGGACAATTCTACTTCAGGATTATGTCTCAATTTCATGGAATTGAGCCAGTAATGGATCATTATGCTTGTATGGTTGATCTTTTGGGTCGAGCCGGACTTTTGAGTGATGCTTATAACCTTATAAAAAGCATGCCAATGGAGCCAAATTCTGCTGTTTGGGGAGCTGTTCTTGGTGCTTGTAGGGTTTATGGAAACATTGAACTTGGGATTGAAGTTGCAGAGAAAATGTTTGTGTTGGAGCCATCAGATTCAAGAAACTATATAATCTTGTCGAACATGTACTCTGCTGCTGGACAATGGAAGGATGCTTCAAAAATGAGAGCTTTAATGAAGGAAAGAAACTTGACAAGAAATAAAGGGTGCAGTTTTATCGAGCATGAGAACCAAATTCATAAATTTGTTGCAGGTGATCAATCACATCCCATGGCAGATCAGATATACAGGAAGCTGGAAGAACTTGTTATGAAAGTTCAGGAAGCTGGGCACGCTTCAAAAACAGAATTTGTTCTTCATGATGTTGATGAGGAAGTGAAAGAGGATTTAATTAATAAGCACAGTGAGAAGCTAGCTATTGCATTTGGAGTTTTGGTGACTAATCCTGAGATGCCATTAATCATAACCAAGAACCTTAGGATATGTGATGACTGTCATGCTGTAGCAAAGCTGATCTCACTGATTGAGAAGCGTGCTATCATAATTCGAGACACAAGACGATTTCATCATTTTACCAGCGGGTTGTGTTCATGTGGTGACTACTGGTAGACATTTTGAGTTGGGTCGAACTCAAATTCAACCTATAAAGTTTGAATTAATCAAATTTTAAGTTAAATTCGGTTTAAACTAAAACATTCAACTTTTTTTTTTGCTGAAAGCTCAGAAGAATCCGACTTTCAGTGCCCGTTATATTTTGATCTCGAGTTGGATTAAATTAAATTAAATTTATTACTTCTGATTAGGCCTTGGCAAATGAGCTGGAACTCAACTAATCCCGATCCAAAGTTAACAAGCCAAGTTTGATTTAACCTGTGGCCTCTTTGATGTCGCTTGCTGGTTCCTGTGGAAGTGGCGGAACAGCAACTCTTTGAGCCGGGCTTTGAATGGCGGTAGATGGTCCCAGACTCATCATGGATTACGTTGTTTGGATAGCACAAGCAAGAGCGATGGAAAATTGTGTGTTTCCGGTACAGGACATTCCCGTGGGTACCTTCGTGGGTTGGACTAAACTTTCGGAGGGTTGGGTTAAAGTCAATTCTAACGGAGTAGTAAAGCCAGGGGCCACAAAGGTTTCCACTGGAAGTTTAATTAGAGATTACCATGGGACCTGGTGTGGAGAGTTTTAGTAAAACCTCCAAGAGGGTTTGCCCTTATCTGCGGAGTTTTAGGGTATTTTCTCAGGACTTACGTTGGCCTGAGATTTGGGTTATAGACGGATTGTGATCGAAGTGGACTCATTAGAGGTCATTAATATTTTCTTTAACCTTCACACAGTGTTGACTGAGGATACTTTTTTGGTGACAGGAATTCAAGGGCTTTTGCACCGAGTTTGGGAGGTGCAACTTCAACATGCCTTTCAGAAAGGGAACTAATGCGCCGACAGCCTGACCAATCTCGCAATAATATTACGTCCGGGTCTACATATTCTTCAGGAGTCTCCTTTGAAAGTCCAAGAGTTTCTTCGCAGAGATACGCAAGTAGCGTTGTATTCCAAAGCTTTGAGTTAATCTTGTATTTTTTCTTGTAAAAAAAAAAAGTCAATCTGGTTCTGCCCTGCCACCCTAGGCCCCAGACCCAAGGTAGCTAGGCAAGATCCGGCTTATTGTGATCCTTAATTTTAAACTTAATTTTTTCAATAAAACATAAATACTTAGAACTGGTTTTTTGGACTCTTTTGGACTCGGACGTTAATCTTACATCAATAATGGGCCAGCGTGATATCGGCTCAGCCTAATAAACTGATAGTTTGGTTTCTTCTTTTTGCTGCAACTGAATTGGCAGAGTTCAGTTTGTACTTTCTTTGGTGGATTCGTTTCTTTAGTAATACGACAGTCAAGATTCTTATCTGATGATGTCAGTAAGTGTAAATGCAACTTCCAACAAACAAATAATTGCTTTGGCACGGATGACCCATTCTAAGGAAGGACACCCTTGGAATTACCCATCGTATATAGTTAATGATTGAATTTGGTTCGTTTCCATCCGATATCTAAAAAGTATAAATTAATTTTAATATTATTTTTTAAAATTATAAAAATAATATTATTTATTTTTAAAATAAATATTAAAATGATATTATTTTATAACAAGAGAAAATAGGACTTTCAAGTTATTATCAACTTCATTTTGTTATTTCGCGATTTTTTTTTCTGAAACGTAAAAACCGATAGTTGTTATTTTTTGGATGCGTATTGGGTAAATTTTAGGATTGACGCAATAGCTTACAAATCATGCCAACCAGGTACTTTATACTAAGTAAGTCTTGTACGACAGATCCGATCAAGAGAGTGTAAATAGGGAGATTTAAATACAAGACATTTTAATCTCATACCCTCCCAATCCACCAACTCGACCACCTCCTACGAGGTCTCTGGAATAAATATACATGAACTATTTCACGAAATATATATCTTAATAGTCCAAAGTCTCGATAGTTAACCCTGAATTTTCTAGTCAAAAAGTAACGTCAATAAATACGTATCAATACGATATCTCGATGTAATTTTAAATCTATTTAATTAAATTTAATATATTAATTTTAAATTAAATTTATCTAATTTGAATCAAATTAAAGCTTTTAATTACTTAAAAGAAACAAATGACAGATAAAAGTTCTAAAATATGTATTAAATAAACCATTAAATATATATTAAATCGTAAATAATATCTTTTATAAATCAATAAATGTGACAAAAGTCACCTTGTATGGTAAATATTATTTGTGAACTTTAATCACCGAGGATAAGATTCTTCATTTGAGACTATTAGTACATGAAAGAGAAAGAAAGATATAAATTGAATGTAGTTTTCTTAATGATGTAATCTTGACTTGTTCATATGCTTTTAGGAAAATTTTAATACATAACCATTGACTTATTATTAAAAGTTTATTTAACACTTTATATATTAATTACATAACATCAAACAATATACAATAAGCCTTTTTATTAAGATAAGGGATTTAAATGTATGCTAAGATATTATATAAATATTCAAATATAAATAAAGGATAGGGTTAATTATTAAAAAAAACCTCAAACTTTTATCAATTTTTTAATTGTAGCTCGAACCTTAAAAAATAATAATAAAATGCCTAAGCTTTCAATTTGTTTCAAAAAGTGACAATAAAATTTTAAAGCTTTTAATTTTCTTCAATTATAATATGACGTTATCTGTTGTTCTTCCGATACTCTCAGCCATTTGTTTTTTGTTTGTTCATCTGACGCCTTAAACTACTATCTTATTATAGCGTATTGCACCACTAAGTTATTCGGTTTTTAGCTCATTCTCTTTATGTCCTTAATGAGAGGGGGTCGGAGCTGCGTAATATGAAAATCAAAAGGAGAGGATGTCGAGAGAACAAACTGAAAAAAAAAATGAAATCAAAACATAAGTTCGTTGAGATTGCGTAATCTGATTTAGGTCATTTTTAAATAACAATCAAAATTAACATAACAAATTAAGATTTTGTTTAATCACGTAATTAAAATAACGATGTCGTTTTAATTACGTTATTAAACGATATCTTCATTTGTTGTGTTATTTTTGGTTTACGTGTATTGACAGTTAAGATTTTTGAAACACGTAGCAAGTTACGTCAGCAAACTTAACGGAAACACTAACGTTGGGCTAGAATTGAAAATGTTTTAAAATTTGAGTATTTTATTACTACTTTTTAAAGTTTATGTTGGAATTTAAAAAATTAAAATTTGGGCATTTTATTGCTAATTTTTAAAATTCAGGCTACAATTAAAATTTTGATGAAAATTTGGGTATTTTTTGTATGTAACCCTGAAGGATATTACAATGGAAAGGTATTTTTTTTCGTTTCTTTAATCTTTTTGTTTTATAAAATTATGTATTGCATTACATATTTTTACATTTTTATTTATACGTATTTATTTATATTTTATATTATCATATTTATTAAAAACAATTTTTGTATCACGTAGAGTTAAGCTGTGTACTATTGTACCTTTTCAGACCTTTCATAAAACTATCATTGAATGTTATTGTTGATGTTTTGTAAGGTATTATATAAATTTAAAATATATTGAATAATAATATTACTTGGAGGTAATTTTTCTTATATTTCATTATAAAAAAGGATAATGTTTTGGGATTTTCTTCCTCTTGAATTGACGCGAACCTCTATCTAATCCAATTTATCCGTATCTTATAGCCTATCCCTTCTACTATCCTATTTTAATATAATATCGTTTACTTTTTTCAATTATGATTGAAAAATTACCACATAGCCTAATCTAAAATAATTAGATTTTAAATTACATTTAAATTTGAAATTTTGATTGAATTTAAAATTATTTTATAAATGAATATTATTATAATTAAATAAATTAAAATTTGTAATTAAAATATGATTAATTCAAATTCAAATTAAAATTAAAACTCGATTTTCGTTGCCGTGACTATCTTGAATTGAATGCTTTCAATATTTATTACACCTATTACGCACGTCAAAGTCTCTGTTTTAATTACGATATTTTAATACTATTTTATTAAATCTTATCCGTATATTTTATATGAGGTAGTCGTAAACGTATGAATGAGATTTGACGTAACATAATAAAAATAACGTAATTGAAACAAAAAGATCTGACCCTATTACGTGACCGGCAATTATTAAACTTTGTTTTAAGTATATAATTATATTCGTTAGTGGGCCCTCCCATCATCCAAAAGTCCTGCAACCCCACTTCTGAAAATGGCTCCCCGAAAGGAAAGAGAATTGAATAATTGACTTTTGGTTCCAAAGCAACAAAGTAAGCAGTTTTTAGAATCATCCATTCACTTTTCCCCATATAACTTTGGAAAGAACGTACAATTATATAAATTAATTGATTAAAAAAAGCTTGTGATTCTAGAAATTACCTAATAAATGTTTACACGCAAAACTTGATATTTTTTAAAAAAGCTTAAATTAATTTTTACTATTTTTTTATTAATGTTGAGAATTTATAGGTAGACTTACCCCGTGTCTGAAAGAAACATATAGATAAAGTGAATTATATATATAAAATATAATTATATTAAAATTTTAGATCGAGATACGATGTTCTGTCAATTTCTTCCTAAGGTCTCTCAAAACTTTCATTAGTATCATCGTCAAGTTGGCAAAATTTAACAAATAGAGATTCAAAAATTTGGGTCCGAGTGACTCAAATAGTTTCGTATAAGTTACGAGTTCAGAAGGAGCTAGTCCGATATGAATAGATCTACTCATAGGTTGAAATATGATATTCTGATTATATATGAATTTACTTATATTTAGTTCAATTTTTTCGGAGGCTAAAAATAGTATCTATAATCTTAAATTAAAAAAATAGTTAAATTTTTATACTTTATAAGATATAAAATTAATTTATCTTATATAAGTCGTAATTAATTTTAAAAAATCTTTTTAGACATTATTTAAAGTTATATTTTTTATTATCACTTTTATCCCTTATTTTAAATACAGCAAGTATTATTTTAATAATATAAAATAGTACTAAAAAATTATATTTGACTAATAACAAATGTAATAAAAATAATATTCTTGAGATTATCTATAAAAAAAAAAATTCTTGAGAGCTAATTTATTATTTACGTGTCTCGTAAGGTAACTTTCTTGTCAATCAATCTCAATCTGAATTATTAATTGCTATTAAGATGGGCGTGAATGGCACGTTGCGTCCCATTCTCAATAATCCAAAGAGCATGACCCACCGGACATTATAAATATCAAATAAGTAATTTGTTATATAAAACTTAATATTTATATTAACAAAGATGCAGAAATACATAATTTCTATAGCTTTCAGTCTATTAATTATAGTAGTAAAATACAGACGAAAATAAATTTAAAAATTAAATTTGTTATTTCATGAGTGTTAATCAATAAATAATATTTCCAAAATTTTACTTTATAGAATTAGTAAAATTGTGACCGATTGAGATTATTTATTAATCATTTCTTAATTTAGTTTTTAAATAATAATAAATTTTGTATTATTAAAATTACTAAATATTTCTAATAATACATTAGATAAAAATTATAGATGGGATTTTTTATTTTTGTCATATATGATTTTAATATTAATTAAATAACTATAATTAATTATTTGATATTGGTTATATTAAATGATCATTGATATAATATAATATAATTATTTTAAATATTTAAGGTGAAATATCATTTTAAAAATAAAAATATTAAAATTTGATAAAATATTAAAAATTTAATAATTTAATAATTTAAAATAAAATTAATGTTTTTAAGTTATTGTTTCAGTAAAATGACGATTTCGTTGGTTATAAATTAGAATGAGTGAGAAGCAATTATGAGGTGGAAGTCAAAGATAAGGTTAACCCACCAAAACAAGTTAATGCTAAGCAATTGTCTTAATATAAATTAAAAGACACCATGATTGTGAAGCATATGATTTTGTTTGTTTAATGGGTCACGCTCACACACACAAAACACGAGAGAGAGAGGCCCAGATAATGGTCCATCAATATACGTGTCAGTGAGCGACACACCCGAGACTTGACGGAGTTTTTGAGTCAGCGCTCGGTGCAATATCAATCCATTAAACGGAAGATGCTTGGGAATATACCAAACTTTCACGTCCTCGCCCAATGCCATTAACGGCTTCAAAGGCCAAATCTTTGGATAAGTCTTGTCTCTATTCTCGTCTTTTCATACTTTACCATATTTGCTATATAATAACATCATGTGTAGTTAAAAGTCATAACTTACTAACCTCAACGAATCCCAAAACCTTTTGAGGGTAAATCCAACCATGTCTTCCTCTACTATTCTCTCCATTTCTGACCAAGAAAAGCTCATCCAGAAACTGGGTATCTTTAAGATCCATGGAAGAGACAAGCGTGGCCGTAGGGTTCTTCGCATTATTGGCAAATCCTACCCTGGTAAGCTTTTATCTTTATTAAATTTGGTTTGGCGCTTGAATTTGGATGGTTTTGGTTTACTGATTTTGTTGTTGTTTCTATGTTGTTTAGCTCGGCTTGTGGGTAGTGAGGCTTTGAAGGAATATTTGGAGGAGAAAATATTCCCTGAATTGGAGGAGAAACCATTCTCGGTTGTGTACGTGCACACCGGTGTTCAGAGAAGCGAGAATTTCCCCGGAATCACCGCTCTCCGATCAGTCTACGAGGCTATTCCGATGAACGTCAGGAGTAATCTGGAGGCTGTCTATTTTGTACATCCAGGCCTACAAGCCAGACTCTTTTTTGCCACCTTTGGTCGTCTTCTTTTCAGTGGAGGGTAAGATAACAAAACTGAAGTCACCTTTATCTTAAAGAAACCAAAAACCATTCACGAATCTCTACTTTGCTCATCTTACCTTATATTCTGACAAAACTCTGTTTTTTGTTTCCTGTCTTGAACAGGTTGTACTCGAAGGTGAAGTACTTGAACAGGTTAGAGTTTTTATGGGATCATGTAAGGAGGAACGAGACAGAGATGCCGGAGTTTGTATATGAACATGACGATGAGTTAGAGTGCCGTCCGATGACGACTGATTATGGGTTAGAAAGTGATCATCCAAGAGGGTATTGTGCATCTTCAGTGGACAATCCAGTTTCGATGTACTCAATGCGATGCATTGCGTAGGAATTTCTCTTGTCAGCTTGATGAGTTTCACAATGTATAAAGAAAAACAGGGTCGAGAATAGGTTATATGGATTAGAGTATACCTTGTCTAGTTCTGTGTAGGAGTTTCCTGGGAGTTTCGTGTCTGATTTAGTACAAAACTACCAATTCTGCTTTTGGAATCTGAATTCAAATCTCTGAATTATTAAAGATTGTACATAACATCACAAATCCCAATCCTTTGAATCTGTTTAGAAACCTGAGTTCAAGACAGAAATTGGGTTATGCAAGACTCCATTCCCTAATCACACGTACTAATTGAACCTTCGGAATCGATGACATAGGCCATAAGAGCATACTTCATTACAGTAAACTTTAACCTTTTGGGTATGCGGTCGCATTTATGGAGTTATCTTTCCGATGTATTTAATGATCACAAACTTAATTGGTACAAAATACAAATAGTCAATATTTTTATTTTTATTTTAAATATAATTTTTATGGGTGAATTTTTATAAATTAAAATTTTAAATAAATAAGTAAATAAATTTTTAGCAATTTTAATTAAAATTTAAATTATCTGATAACAATCATATTTTAATTTTATTAAGACTAGAATTTAATTTTTAAAATATTTATTTTTTATGATTAATGGTAATTAAATTAAACATTATCAATTATTCTCTTGATAGATTTTTTAAGATATGATTTTATTTTATTTGTGATCTTTTAAATTTCTTAATAAAAATAGATGAACTATATTTTATGACTACATTAAGCAGCCCTTGATTAATGAGTTTGAGGAGAAAGAAATGAGTAAGGAATGAAAACTGTCATGGGACAATATTCCATATCTCAATATAGTATGTTCGTTATAATTCCTATTATCATTTCCCTCCTGAAAATGTTTGTGATAAAATATGACTTTTAAAATCAGTTTCGAATTAGTGAATGCCACTAAGAGGAGTAGCGATATCATACCCAAAAGGGAAGAAACTCGTATAATGGCAGAGACAAATAGAACTTTTGCACATTTTCATTAATTCATTATCATGATCTATATAGACACATAGACTCATGGAGCCATACATCTCAATGGAGTATGGTAGGGGCAGAGGAAATTTTCGATGGAGCAGTGAAATGTGTAGAGATTGGAAAGAACACCAATGACAAAAGTACTCTGTTGGGCCGACATTGACATTGAAAGACAAAAGCTAGGAGAGCGAATGAAATTAGATACCCCAATAATCCCACCCGTAAATGATGGATAGTGAGTAAACCAAACACACCCTGCGTGTTATATAACACCATATTTAATCATAATTGTATTATTTATAATATGATTTTAGTTGCTATTACCACACGATTTTAGTTTAGTTATTATCAATTTATCATCTCCTAAATTCATAATGTTCATTTAGATATTATATGATTGCACAACTTAAAACTTAAAAAGCCCAGGTAAATACAATAATACACACCAGAGTTCAGACAAATTACAAAGACTTGCATTCGCTTCCAGGGAAGTCCCATGTCAGGAAGGATTTGGTGAAACCCATAGCGGTCTAGAATCTAAGCTGCGAGAAGAAGAAGGCAACGTTTCCAAACTCTCATCCTCCAACTTAAAAATGCCCATATCACGTTCCCCATAACAGCTGTTCTCAGAGTAATCATCTGTGTAATAGATTCGATCTCCCAAACATCCTGAGAAATCCGAAGCTTGTAAAGACAAAGAACAGTTTTGCCCAATAAACAACATAGAATCACCCAAGTTCCTAACCCTCTCCCACTCTGATTCCCTCCAATTTAGCCTAAACACCTCAAACCTCCTCGTTTTGTAGCCCAAATGCTCTGGAATCTCAGCCACATCATCCAAATCCATCTCCACATCGATGTATCTCGTAACAAGCAACAGTTCTTGTCCGGACCCGACCAAGTACTGCAAATCGCCGCCTAATTGCGGCGTCATAACGAGAAAAGACACCGTAGGTGAATCACCGGACACATCACACACGACTGTTTGACCGAACTTGTTCACCGCATAAAATAACCCGTTAAAGTACACAACATCTTCGCTGTAACCAGTGACAGTTTCCAGAATTGCCCATGACTGGTCTCCCTGTTTACAGTAAGCTAAATCGGAGGAGTGAAGAATTGCCATAGCCGTGAAACGACTGCGTTTAGGGCTTGAAGATAACGCCACTTTCTTAATGAACCAATCACGCATGTGCCTTAAACTAACCGTTTCAGGCCTTTCGCGGTCAATTAAACCTCTCACGGTCACGTACTCTCTCCCGACATTGGAGTAACTAAACGAGATGACGTTTGGGAAGGTTGAAACAGGAGGCAAATAAACCCTCTCGCGCGTGGTTGGGTTCACGAGAACGATTGTGGGTGAATCGTCGAGGATCGTGACCCAACCGTGTGAAGAACCGCAGAGGCGTTTGTTGTGAGAAGCTTCTGGAAGGTTCAGGAAGTGGAATTTGCCTGAGGAGAGATTGTAGAGGGCTCGGCGAGATGGGTTCGGTTGCCTTTGGGGAAACATGAGCCATGGGAGCTGAGGCGGGAGGTGGTCGGGGCATTTGATGGTTGAGTACCGCCATATACGGCACACGCTGCGGAGACGGATGTAATCTGCGTAGATTGTTAGGCGTTTGGCGATGGTTTCTACAATCTCCGGTGGGAGTTGCGTCCAGTCGACGTCCATTTTCGGTTGAACATTCTAAAGGAGAAGAGTTAATAGTTATAACCAAGAATGGTCAATTGTTCAATTCAATCTGAGCCGTCCGATTGATTTGTGGTCAACGAGTTCTAGGAACGCATGAATCCTGGGATGGTATTAAAAATTCTAACTTTACTATGGTTATCTAGTAAAGTTATCTAATTTTTAGTTTAATTTTAAAATTTTCGGATAGATTTATAATTTTTGTTATTAAAAATTAATGTTTATAAATTAAAATAAATTAATTAAATTTTTCAATTAAAATTCAAATTTTGCAATAAATAAGGAAAATTTTTAATTTTATTTTATTCAATCATGTAAGAGAGAATTTTAAAAAAGTGATTTGCATATAAAAGATAATTTAAAATAAATATAATGTTATATGATTTGACTAAAATTATTTACATATAAATTACTCAAAATCCAATAATAAATATAAAACCCGAATAGCTCAAAATTGGAAACTTAATACCTTTATCATACACGACACTGCATCAATATCAAATTATTAAAAACTATATCTAACTTTACCAAATGCTACCTAATTGTGAATTTAAAATTATCCTTATTTATGGGGATTTCCTTTTCCTTCTTAGGTTAATCTTTTCCCTTAAGCTCCGTTTGGTTGGCGGGAAAGTAAAGTGAATTTAGAATATGATTTTTTGGAAAATAAAGATATTCACATGTTTAGATACTTATAAGAATTCTAATATGAAAGTTGGGTGGATTCTTATCATAGTGTTTGGTATGTAACAGTATTTCATAGAAAGTAACTTAATTTTGACCAGTGTCTCTTATCATAGTGTTTGGTATGTAACAGTATTTCATAAAATGTAACTTAATTTTGACCAGTGTTTTCAATTATATCCCTACAAACTGAATAAAAATTGAAATTGTTAAATAAGACATTATTATGAATACCGGTATGAAATAAAGGGTGGGTCGTACAGAGTTTAAATACCGGTCAGTACTGACCCATTTCAGATAGTACTAGCTGGTACCAGCCGGTATTCAAAATACCGGCCAAATACTGGCCGATATCGAAAATTTTAAAAAATAGGGGGACTTTTTGCAAAATTTTAAAAAATTTTTAAATTTCCATCCCTTCTCTCTTATATCTCCTTCCCCCCTTTTTTTTCAAAGTTTTTTTAATTAGTTATTTTATTTATTTCAACTTTTATAATTATTGTTAATTTTTAATTTGTTTTTAAAATAATAATAAATATTTTTAGTACTAATAATAATTATAAATTAAATAAAACTTAAAAATAAATTATTTTAATTTTAATTAATTTTAATTTTTATATAATATTTATTAATAAAGTATTAATAAAAATATTTTATTTTTTAAATAAATAATTTAAAAATTATTATTTATAAACTAATATTTATTTCATATATTTTTAATTATTAAATCAAAATTTATTTGAAATTTATATTTGAAATTTAATTATATGT
>JAOQMQ010000006.1:603121-623503 GCA_027563845.1 Erythroxylum subrotundum | reverse complement strand
TATAAACTAATATTTATTTTATGTATTTTCATTATTAAATCAAAATTTATTTGAAATTTATATATATTTAAAAATATATATTTAAATATAATTATATTTATTAATAATTATTAAATTAAAAATAAATTAAAATTATGATTATTATTTATTATTATGATTTTTTGAGACATGGTTAAAAATATACAGTATAATTGTATAATATAACAATGAATTATTTTATAATTTTTAAAACAATTTAGGAACTATTTCATAAATTTAAAAAATTTCCCAAAACGGTATTAGGTATTAACCGTTACCGATATAATACCGTACCAGAACCCAATCCAATATCAAGTCTGGTACGGTATTCTTAACATTGGTTGAATAAGAGGTAGGTTTTATGAAAGAGTTGTCGTAGAGTTGAGAGAGAAGGAATGATTAAATTGACTAGTGTATTTTTAGATTAAAATAATCTAAATACTAAGAGGGTGCTGTAATTTAGAATTCATGTAAAGTGCTATTAGTTTCCTAAATCGGAAAAGTTTCTACTTTCCTAACTATTCCAAGAAATAAATCAAATGTGATAATATAAATTTTAAAAAAAAAAACTTTCTCAGTCAAGAACCAAATAAGGCTATAGTCATGTATTTATTAATTGACGAGTGTTGATACTGTAATGGACTTTGCCCGTCTGAAAGGAAGTCCAAAGACCCTCCGAGCAAGTTGTGAAACCGAGACATGTTCTTTTCTGGTTTAACCGCTTCAAGAATCTAACAATGGCGGATTTCTCCAATAACCGATTCCTTAGCATTCCACTACCGAAGTCTTTTCATGGAAACAACATAAAACAGAATGTGTTACCTCTTCAGACACACGGAAAACCAATATACATGGGAGGAACATCGAACAAGGGTTGGCACATGATGGTTGGAGGGACTTCGGAGATCACTCTTCTGAACATTAACACTGGAGTCAAAATTCAACTTCCAGAAATCTCAGAACAGAACTCCTTCACCCGATCGAAAGTGCAGAATGAAATTGTTCATAAAGCTGTACTGTCTTCGCAACCGGACACCGACACGGACGACTGGACTGCTATGGTTATTCACGGAGACTCGAAAGAATTGGCATACTATGAAAGAATTGGCATACTATAAAGCAGGTGGTGAAACATGGACTTTTCCTACAAGAAGCTGGAACAATGTACGATGATGTTGTGATCCATGAAGGAAAGTTCTTCGCTGTTGATGAGTTTGGGAAAGTGGTATTCTGTGAGGTGAAATCCGCGCATACTGTAACTTTAGTGACAGAAAGATGGTTCTTTTGGGGACAAAAGTTGTACATTACGACCATGGAACAGAGAATTTGTCTTGTTGTCCGATGTATTGGAGATAGATCCCATTTCGACAGGGAAACCCGTGATTTTAAGGTATGTATGTTGGTTCATAAGCATAAAGGCGAATCAATAGGACACTAGAAAAGCTGGGTGATACTTGCAGGACGTTACCACTGTGTAGCTCTACCACCTTACAGCATTAATGGATTGAAGGAAAATTGCATCTACTTCAAGGATGATTACCTTCACAACTTGAAAGGCAGTGTTCTTCGTGACGAGGATGGTTTTCGTTGCTTTAGCTGGAAAGATGACACCATCGACGAATTGCAGGATCCTCCATATGCCCTGCTCTATGCCTGGCAACGTAAGATAGTTTGTTGAAACAAGTTCCATCTTTCCCTTTCCCTTTCCCTTACCTTTTCTTAGGTACCTAACAATGAAAATAAGGTTTATTTGATTGGATTTGATAATAATTCTGCCAATAGTTGTATGCTTAGCATAAAATATATAACTACAGGGCAAACAATTCAGATATTGATAATTGCTTCGACGAATTCAGCTCGTGATAGTTCAAGGAAGTACAATGTTTGACAAACAGACCAGAACAACAACACAGGGTCAATATTACCACAACTGTTGTTTACGAGATCATATTCTCTTCGGCGTCACCATTTTCTAACCCATTCGTAGTGGTTACTTGCAAATCAGGATAGTTTCGATGATTAAGAGAGTGCAACCACAAGGCAACTACTCCTTCCTTATGTTCTGTTGAAGCAATGTGAGAGTATATATGCTTTATCTTGAATTCCTCTGCCTCTTTTGCATAATCTTTCATTGAAAGTTCTTCATGACTATCCTTCCATTTTTTATTATATGATGCAAAAAGGCACTCGTCCAAGTACAGTCCGACCTCTGGAGCAGTAGGCACATTTATGTTAACGTCCCTAGAAGTTTATAAACCACAAAGATTAACATTAGACTAACAAATTTTGATCACAGAAAGCAAAGTATTGAAAGAACATAGTGGCTTGTTCTTACTTTTGAAAGGCAGTTTCTAATATCGATTCAGGTGCACAATTCCTCATAATTGCCACAGCAAGTCCTATCATCTTACGAATTTGATGAAGCATGAAGCTCTGCCCTACAACCTCACACTTCACAAAGTCGATACCTTCAACGTTAAGCGTAGTGTTTGCATCAAACGAAATGATGTATCGACGAGCAGATGGATCTTCAGGCTTGGTTCGGGTGGTAAAGTTATGGAAGTTATGACTCCCCACATAAAACTTCAATATCCTATTGAACCTCTCCTTCTCGTCCTCTCCGTAACTGAATCCATTCCGTTTCTCTTCCTCGTTAATTTTCTCACCATCAACAGTCTTCAAATTCTCTGCAGAATCTGATTCTTTCTTATCATGATCAGAGCTATCCACGTTCACTATAGAAACCTCTTCTCTACTGTGACTTTGTGTATCAGATTGCAATACTGAAGATTTTGTTTCAATGCCATCATGCTCAGAGCTCTCAGATTCCCTTATAGATTCACTATTCAAATTATCACTAATAACATCCTCTGGAAGACACGCATCTCCATTGTTCGACGAAATGTCTACTGATTTCGGCTCGAAACTACGCTTACCTACTGCTCCAACAACTTTACGTCCTCTTTCCGAACACTCCAAGCACTTGACAAGCTCCTTACCAGACCCCAAACTAGCGAGAACACTCTCTCTATCACGATGCGAGCAAGGATCAAGAGCGAAAACAGGAAGCAAATACACATACCTCCTTCGGTCGCAGAACTTCTTAGCGTTATACGACCCAGTCACGCGCTTGTACCCAAAGATCCTAATTTGATAGGGTAAGAACGAATTCAACCGCTCCACGAGTCCGGGAGGGTCGATGTAGAACCGACCCGAAACGACCTGACCCACGGCACTGACCCCTTTATCAGTTCGAGCAGAGCGAGCCCAGTCATAACGCTTGGGGTTGCCGCGGTCGTGCTCCGGCACGGCGCCGGAGTGAAAGAGGGCCTCTTCGAGGTCGCCTTCAATGGTTTTGGCGCCAGGGTTCTTTTGCATTCCTTGGTAACCCACGCCACAGTACGCGAAGAAAATGGCGATCTTGCGGCGTTTGTATCTCTGTTTCTTGGTGGTGCTGGTCGGGTGGCAAGGCTCCTCGTCGGAGGTTGTCGTGGACATTTTGGGTCTTTTGATGTCTGGTTCTTGTTGGGTTGGTGGGGTTTTCTCTTCTGGGGTTTGCATTTTCAATGGCGTGAACAGAGGAATAACCCCATCAAAGTTCTGAGCTTTCTGGGTCTATCGTGATTTGTGTGTAACCTCCGATACAACCCTAGAAGAACAGTTCACGAGTGTCACTGTGTGAGTTTGGGTTTTCATTTTAGGACCAAAAGGCTTGGGCTTCGTTTACACAGAAGGGCCTAACAAAAGCTTCTCTTGAACCAAAAATGCTTCCATAGATTGACACTAGGACGAGTCAGGACTCAGGAGTCAGGACATGCACGTCAGGTCACCTACTAGAATTCTTCAGGACCAGTCAAAATCTCTACTCCGCCTTCGTCATCAACGTCATGGTAGAAAAGTAATGTTTTAAATACCATTCAAAAAAAAAATACCATTCAAAAAATTAAATAGATATAATAAAAAACTTGAAAATTCAGTAACTATCATAAAATTAATATATAATAAAATTAAAATAAATTCAAGAAATAAATTATCTTTATTTATCAAGAAGTTGAAACTTAATTAAAGAGGAGGCTTTTAATGAAAATTAACTATTTTATTGTGTTTTATAAAAATTAGTTAATTTACAAAAGTTGAGGGAGAACTTTAGAATAATTGATAAAAGTTGTTCCTTTATGAGCTGTGCATAAAGTGTGTTTTGACAAAAATTGACGGGTTAATTAATAAATTAATTGATTTTTAATAAAAATAATTATTAAAAAATTAACTATTTTATTGTGTTTTATAAAAATTAGTTAATTTACAAAAATTGAAGGGGAGCTTTAGAGTATTTCATAAAAGTTGCTCCTTTGTGACTTATGCACAAAGTGCGTTTTGAAAAAAATTAATGGACTAATTAATAAATTGATTAATTTTTAATAAAATAATTATTAAAAAAATTAAGTCTAAAAATTGAATCTTTAACAAAATTAGAAGTGAATGAACTAAATTTGCTCAATTTTTTAATTTTAATAATTGTAAAAAGTGTTTGGAATATCTGCTAAATCTCTGAGGGGGTCTATTTGACCTCAATCAAAAGTTCAGTCCGGATGAAGATTGTTTACGTACTTCTCCAAATTGCCCAAATAAAAAGATATTCACATGTGAGGGGAGTGTTGAGAATATCCATATGTAAGTGTCATATATTGGAGAAAGAGAAAAAAAAAGACTAACATATAAATCTAATGGCTCCATTTATTGTCAATTAGTTTTATATTAGAATCTTACTTGGACTTGTATGTGATCTAACTTTCTTTTTGACGAGACCCATACGTCATTTGCAAATTTAACAAAAAGTCTCTATGAGATTTTTGAGATATGAATCTCCTTCAACATTGGAAATGTTTTAATTAAAAAGCATAACTTTAATTTAAGTTTTGGAAAGCGTGGATCATTTTTTTTTTTTTTTGAAAACGAAGCGTGGATCATTTTGAAGCAACCAGAAACAAGAAAAGATTTTGGGTCAAGAGCAAAGCAGGACTGGACAGCACAAAACGACGATACTCACTTAACGCAGATTGATAATAATGGAAGTCACTAGCACTGCACTACACAGTATCACATACATGACTTGCATGAGACATATGTGCATTAACATGAAAAAGTGATAGTGAGTGAGGACATCAAAGTTGAGCTGGAAAGGTGCTTCCTTCTTCTCTTCTCTCTATCACATCATAACCAAAACCCAACCGTCGTCATCGCTGTCATCATTTATTCTTTGAAGCTTCAACAAATCGACATCTTCTCCCCATATCCTGCCTCATCTCTCACCAATAACGAGACATGACATGTTTGTTCTCGGTACAATCTTTTAGCGGGTGTTCAGTTGATACAGACGAAGGAAGGATTCAATGGGTATGGGCGTGGATACAGAGAATAATTAATGGTATCAATTATATTCATTTAATTTAAAATTTTTGAATATTTCATTTTTATCTGATTTTTAAATTCTAATTTTAATTTATTTTAATAATTTTTTGTTATTAAAAATGAATTAATTAATCATTTAATTTTTATTAGTTGATGAATTTTTATAAACTAATATAAATTAATTAATATTTTTATTTAACAATCTCTTTTTTAATTAAACGTCAAAATTTTCGATTGATAAGTATAATATTTTTTAATTATATTTCAAAATTTTTAATTTTATTCAATTTTTGAATCAAATAGTCTAACTTTAAATCTTTTGTCTTACCAATTTAACTTCTGATCTAATTTTTAAAACATTGCTAATAATTTGAACTTAGATAACTTCTTAATAATTAAATTTAAATTACTTCAATTTTAAATTAGATATAAGTTTAGTGAATTATTTTAAAGCTTAAATAATTTCTTATCTCAAATTAATATTATTTTAGATCACTCTATTTTACTGATAAAACTTAATTAAAGGCTCACTCAAAATATACTTTGAAGTGTAACGTTGTTACTATTTTTAAATATAAATAAAGATAATAAATTGATTGACCGTAAGTAAATATTAGCTTTCATTGAATTGATTTAATTCAAATCTCATATTTAAAATTCCATTTAGTTTCAAATTTTTATAATTTAAGAATGTCACCAATCTGATTTAATCTTTTACTATTTTTATAATTTAATATTATTTATTTATATATTTATAAAAATACTTAATAATTTAAAATTTAAATAACATATTTAATTTAAGTGATAAAAAATACACTTTTAGAAGAAAATGTACCCCTTTTTTTTTTCTAACATCAAGCGTCGAGTAGTTGAACCAAATCACTAAAAGCTATTTAGGAGTTCCCCCACTTACAAGGCAAAAGGAAAATAAATATTATTCTGTTTTTGGGTATCATTTCTCTACCTAGTACCTACCCTACAACGTAATCAAGCTCGCATCTCTGAGTTCTACGTGACCTTCGTGGACAAGGTCACAATGGCCTCTTTTAGTAAACAACCAATCAGTTAAATAACATAATCAAGCTCGCATCTCTGTGTTCTACGTGACCTTCATAGACAAGGTCACAATGGCCTCGTTTGATAATTTTAGCTGATTGGTTGTCTTTGACCGTTTGACTCTTTAAATAGTTACGAAAGCTATTTAGGAGTAGCAGAAAATGTTAGCTGATTTAAGATAAACAACCGAAGATAAAAATGCTACTATAAGCCAACATCTTGATTTATCAGCCAAAATTTTAACAATCAAAATTTAATTGTACCTTTTAAATTTTATTGTTAAGTTGTGTAATATTTTGCTATTTAAATTGTATTATTAATTAAGTTACAATTAAATATCACACGCGTTATATTTTTGTTAGTTATAATATACAACCATTTTTAGTAAGTAGGAGAGCCTAATTGAAATTTCTAAATACCTGCATTTTAGGAACAGTGTTTGTTCTTATAATTGTTTTATGCAGTTATATGTTAGAAATAAAATATTGACCTTAAATGAAAATAAAAATAGAAAGAGATGCATATATTTTTTATAGATAATGAAACATTACAGATGCACATGACTTCTCTAAAATTTAAATTCTTATAAGAATATTCAACGAAATACTAAAATATATAATATTCATACCCTTTTTTTAAAGTCATGTTCTCGTAAGTCATTTTATACATAAACAGCTAATTTTATCAAATATCTCTAACGAATAACTAATACAATTCGCTGGTCAAATCAGCTATCAACTAACAGCTAATGTAATAAGCTGATTGTCAAACTGGATCAATATGTCGCTCATTGACAATATAACCAAATCGATAAGAAAAAGAAAAGGCCAACTTTATAAAATAATTTCTACTGTTTGGCTTTCTTTATCTTTAGGCAAAAGTGTCTCATCATTTCTATAAAGATTGCAATTCATTTTATCATTTGATATTCCAATTCATATTAATGTTTCTATACCTTTCAATATAGTATTTATCGAAAATATTAAAAATTTGCACCAACTCAAAAAATAAATGTTGGGAAGTATGATATCACCGTTTTTCAAAGTCTCTATTGAGTTTAATGTAATTAAATATTTTTATAATTTACAAATTAATTGAATACATCTTTTAAAGTTTTATTTATTGAATTATTCTTTTTATCAATTCATTAAATTTGAATTACAAAGTAAGAAAAACATTCAAACTCATATCAAGTTATATTTGGATGAATTGTAATAAAGGATTAACAATTTTAACTAATTCGGCCGGTTTGATGTTTTAACTTTTCAGTTCGATTTATTTTAATAAGTTTTGTTGTTAAAAATCAGTCAATTTATTAATTAATTGATTAATTTTAGTAATTTAATAAGTTCTTATAAACTAAAATAAATCAATTAATTTCATCTAAAATCTCTTTTTTAATTGAACTTAAAATTTTTTATAGATAAGGACAATTTATTTCAATCATATTTTAAATTATATATTTTTATTTAATCTTCAGCGATTTTGTAAATGCTTAATAGCAATTGTGCCTTTAAAACTTTAAACCTCTTGTTCCATTGATTCAATTTTCAAAACATTGATTCTAACAATCAAAATATATCATATAAATAAAATAAATTTAAATTTTCGTAAATATAATTCAAGATAAATTAAACCTTTTCTGTATCAATTTAATAGAATAATCTATTAAAATTGAGTTTTATTTTATTAAATTAAAATTTTAAAATTGTAACGACACGTGTACAACTGGCCATACATATCCGTTATAATAATTAATGCTCAAATCTTTCTTATCTATGACATAAAATCAGTAACATGAAGGTTTTTCATCGATACACAAGTTGTATACATGATTGAATAGTACAGTTGAAAATCATTATTGCATGAGAGACCGCATGCATAAAAAGTGAGAATGGGGACTGAAGGATTAATTAAGAGCCTCTTAAGCCCTAATCATTGATGGTTGCCAGCACAAATGAGATTGTTTTAATTTAATAAAAAAGTAGGCCTTCTCATATTTAGAAGACGGGATGAGATCTATTGTTTCGGTTATAATATTTTTATCATGTTTTATTAAATTGTATTCACACATTTATGTGGACCTTATATAAATATATAGATTATATTTAATAAAACAGCGGATTTGATATATTAAAAGATTGAGGGTTTGAGAGGGGAGTCAAGTTTATAATTTTATCTAATTATGTAATTTGTGAATTATATTAACTATTTTGTATATTCTATTCTTATTCACTCAAAAAATGTTAGTTATACATTTGAAAAAATCAATATCGATCTTATTGTTATAAAAAAATGGTTGATTATATCAAATTTGGATAATTTAAATATTTATTACTTCAATTTTTAATTATTATTTACCTATTTAAAATTATATTTTTATATTTCTTGTACTGTTCAATATCATTTTTTAGTAAAAAATTAATGTAAAATAACAAAATTACTGTTATATTATTTGTTTTATGTGGTATAAATAAGCGAAGTATTATATCATACCTCCTAAGGGGTGCTCGAGTTGATGAAGTGGAGGAACATGGGACCAAAAGGTTCTATGTTCGATTCTCTCTAGTTACGCTCTCTCGATTGAGCCTGTCGTGCAACACTTGCCTAGTGCGAAGTACTCGATTGACGTAATTTGCAGGTTATTGCGTCAATCAAAAGGTTTATTCAGTGCGCATCTAAATGGTAGCTACCGTGAGTTTATTTGTTTAAAAAAAAGTATTATATCATGTAACATTTAAATACAGTATTCAACAACGATTCATCCTTTTTTGTTAAGTTCTTTAATGGAGAAGTATCCTTTCTTGGCATAAAATTTTTCTTGTGATATTTGTTTGATTTATTTATTTACTTGTCTTCTTGTTTATTTGTGTATTTATTTATTTATTATATTTTTTAATTATTTACCTTGTTTTATATTTATTGAATGATTTATTTTATTACTTATTTTACATTTTTATTTAAACGCTTTTATTTATTTTATTTTATTAGTATTATTATTTTTATGTTATTTTATTTTTTGTTCTATTTTTAATTACTATTATTTTAATATATATATATATACACACTTTTTTTGTTTTAATTTCTTATTTTATATAGGTTTATCCGAAATACTCTTTCTATCATAACGGAGTAAAATTGAGTATTACTGGATCTTTCCGGACTCTAAATATCAGATAAACTTTTACAACATTATTTTTGTAGTCTTAAATAGAGATTTGATTATCCAAAAAATATAATTTTAATAAAGTAAATAATAATTTTAAAATGTGAAAAGAAGCTGAAATCAGTTCGTGTAATTTATCATGTAAATAAAGCTTTATTAGTCAAAAAATTATCAAATGATAGAACCAATAGGTTGACATTAATGGTTAGTGACTTAAAAGTGATTAGGATTCCAACTTGCACTAATTAGCACCAGTGTCATTCATCTCACGCGGTTGACAAAACTTGCTGTTGTCGTCAATCAACATTTTGTCTGCCACTCTTTTTTGTACAGGATTTATTTTGTCAAGGTCACTTGGTTCCCCACAAATACAATACCAAGAAGATCATCATTCTTCTAGCTCATGCCGATATTAATTGGCCCTATCTGGTGATAATTTCATGTGAAAACAAAAGGTCTAAACCATTCTTCCTTAAGTTTCTCTAATTGGCACGTTTGCTTTTGCCTCAATTGGGGATGATTATGAGTTCTAGCTTTTGAACTTGGGAAGGTCATGTACGCTGTTCCACTTCTGCTCTTCTAATGTTATTTTAACTTATATCATCCATATATTTATATAGATCTCACATAAATGTCTGGATAACATAAGTTGGAACAGTAAAAGTGAAATATGTAATCTTATTATCCCTTTAAACTTTGGAGTAACTATTTGGATTTTGGAGTAAAATTGAAAAGTTTATTTAGCTTTAAATTTTATTAATTCCTTCCTTTTAATTACATAGAGCAGCTTCTTTGGAAAGATATAAAGAAAATGATGTATACGGTATGACTCTTTTTAGACTTTTGTAAAATGAGAAGTCTCGTGTACTGATTACGTTGACTTTGTTTCATTTGAAAACTTAATGTTAGTTAAAGAAAATATTTTATACTATTCATTTTTAATTATATGTTTTTATTTTTCACCGCATAGAATTTCCATTTATAAAGATATTATTAAGCTTTTTTAATAATGTTCAACAATTAAATTTAAAATGTGCTAATCAAATAATTGAAATGAAAATCACATTATGATGAAGAATTAAATAACTATAGAGGCGAAATTTATTTTTAAGTTTAACGGTGGCTACATCATGAGACTTTTATTAATTATTAAAAATAAATAAAATATAATTTAGATCGCTTTTTTATTTAATACGAATTAATAATATATCAAAAATTTTATAATTTGATATTTTTATTTTAAAAATAATTTAATTATCATACAAACTTTTTATTATATTTTATTATCTACTATTATGAAAAATTTAACAAAAATTTTGTATAATAACTAAACAATTTATAAAGAAGTACATGATACTTTTCAAAATATAAAAAAATTGAAACAAAAAAAGATTAAAATACATAAATTTCAGTCTAATTAACTTAAAAATTAAAATTTTATTGTTTATAATATTGTCGATTATGGGTATCTACCCATCACCCGACTTTAAACCTTCTTTCCATAACAACGTTCTTGCCGTTGGAAAGTTTTGCAAGCACAAGTCAACACAATCTTAGGAATAAAATCTTTACATTCCAAGTTGTTTAAGCTGCTTTGTTGAATTGAATATGCAAAACTTAGACTAGGTGACCGACTCCGAGAGAAGAACTCCGCACTGCCAGAGCAAAAGGATGTTGATACTCGATAGCGTTTCTGTCCCTTTGACCACCACCAACAAGCATGATTGGCATTTTCTTTTGGCATAAAGCAGAACATTCCAATACCAATGGTTATAACTTTTTGAAGCCTCAGTAACGTGGGAGAGCTGATCGCTGGAGCCTCTCATGGTTCACCAATCATGAAAAAATAGTGGATTCTCCATGCATCCAACTGTGCACAAACAGGCAAAACTCTACTCTACTACAAGTACCTTTCATGCCAACATTGCTCTTCGAATTTCGTCTTTCTTATGGATCGAAACTTACTTTTACAGATAAGGAATTGTACCTTATAATTGAACTTTTGTCCATCTCATACAATGGTTGGGAAGGAATGACAAAGTTTCATACTTGGGTCTTTCATAAGCTAAACTTGTTCTTTAGTAGTGGTCGAAGTAGTGTTTATAGTTGATACTTTTTTTTTTGTGTTTTCAAGTGTTGTAGGTTGTAAATTCGAAGGCGAAAATTGCATTTTAAATATCAAGGTTTATAATAAAATATAATTTGAATTATAATGTTTTAAAGCGTTCAAACTAAATTTGACATTTTCAAAATATTCAAATAGACGTCAAAGAGATAGAAGATTTAAATGAGATTAACTCTCTATCAATTAAATGTCACGTCAATATTAACACGATAATATTTTTTATATTTTTAAATAAAAATATCCTCCATTATCACATAATTAGTTTTAAAAATGACTAGAAAATAGACTCCACCAAATAAAAATATCCTCTCTTATCACATAATTAGTTTTAAAAATGACTAGAAAATAGACTTCACCATTTTCAAAAATTTATAAAAATGTGTTTCGTTACCATACGACAAGGGAGATTTGCTGTCAAATAACCACAAACTAAATCTCACTTGCTACTTAATAGTGAGATCTCATCTTTGTTTTAAAAAAATACCGTCATGTTAGCATTGATATGATATTTAATTAATAGGAAATTAAATCTCACTTGCTACGTTAATTTGTTTTCACCCACTTAAAGTTTGTATTGAATGTTTTGAAAACCCTGACGTTTAATTTGAGTGTTTCAAAACGTTTTATTATGCTTTGTATTATGTTATAAACATTGATATTTAAAATATACTTTTAGCTTAAATTTGAATCCCACGTGAATAATCACTTAAATTAAGCTTAAAATTATTAATTTGTTAAATAATTTATATAAAATATATAATTAATTAATACTTTATTATAAATTATGACTTCAAAATTTTGGTTTTGCTTTAAACGCTTGAGTGATTACTTAAATTGAGGATAACATTTAATTTTAAATTACTAATTTGTTTAAAATATATAATTTATAAAGTATTAATAAATACCTAAAAATATATCTCATATTAAGAGGATTTTATGATGTTTAACTGCACACCATGAAAAGTTTTTTTTTGGTTGCTCAATAGGTGTCTTAAGTAGGGATGACAATAGGTAGGATTCGGTTTGGGTTTTACTTTACCCATATTTATATCCATATTTATCGGTTTTTACGATTTACTACTCATATCCAAATCTATTGGATTGTTCGAATTTTTGGATATCCATCGGGTTGTATAGCACACAAAAATATAACTTCTAAATAGAAAATATAAAGAGCAGATTTTTGCGAACACTCTAAATCAAAATTACTTTAATAATAATAAGTCAAGATTTTGATTTGTATGTATTAAAAAATCATAAAATTGGAATAATAAAAATCATAATGTCTAGTACAAAGACAACATATATTTTTCACAATTTAGAACTGAAACAAAGATTGAAATAACCAAAGCTTCAAATTGTTTTTGCATGAACTCTACAACATTCAAAACTCCATCTCCATATCATTTGCATTATTATCATCTTATAAGAAAATAAAATATGAAGAAAAATGTGAGTACTGAGGAGTAAAGTGGAGATTTTAAAGTTGTTTCTTCTCATAAAATATTAATATTTTATTATATTTAACCATAAATATTCAAGAAAAAAATAGAAAAATAGGGTTAATAAAAAACAGGTAGGATATGGGTATCCATGGTTTGGGTTATCACTAGACCCATATCCAAATCTATTTTTCAACATCAATTTAAAATCTATTTTTTAGCCTCCATATCTATTTTTTTGGGTTGGGTATTGAGGATATTAATCGGGTTGAAAACTCAAAGTCATCCCTAATTTTAGGAGAGTTCCAATTATAAGAAGACATTTTTAAGTCATTCACATTCAGACTAATCCCCGCTTAAGTTGGGTAGATCCCTTGCGGGAGACAAAACTCTGATTCTAAGTTTTAAACAACTGCATACATGAGAGAGGGTTCGAACCCACAATTCCACTTAAAAAAAAAAAAAAACCCTTACCAACTCTCGAAGTTGAAAAGTTCATTAATTACTAGCTACAGGTGCAATTTACTGTCCCCACTCATTCTAAACTTCCTGAAAAGAAGACAAAAGTCTCACAGACAGGAATAAAAGTTGACTCTTGAAGTTGCACGAAGTGAAGGGAACAAAGCGTATGAACTTTTCCAAAATCTTAGATTTAAAAATTGTAAGGGAAAAAAGAGTTTTCTGTGCTATCATGTCAACGTTTGGATAGTCCCCTTGTTTCTGTAACCTATAAAATTGGAAATATTTAACTGATATAAGACTAATGCTCTTGTTTTGAAGTTCTTAGTTAAATAATTTTTTATAGTTTCTGTCAATCTTTACCTTAAGTTGCATGCCTACCGAGTAGAAGACCAGAGTGACACAACTTGGTATGAATTGGACATTTGACCTCCTAGTTTTAGGTTCATACAATGAGACCCTGAGAAAAAGGTTTCGTGGGTGTTATTACATTTACGTATTACACCAGTAGCCTGGCATTATATTGGTGACTAGCATTTATGCTCGTTACCAGAGTTACTATTCTTGAAATTTTGACTGTCCAATGATTAATCATGGCTCTGACGCGACCCCCACTGCTCTGTGCTCTGTATCTGAAAGAGAGACGAAGTAGGAGAGAAGAGCGGGTATATAAAGTCGATATCGGTCCTCTGCAAGTTCTACGCGGGTGAGTACGGATATCTTCTGTGTCCAACTTTTCAAAATCTTAAGGAAAGTAAATGGGTATGGCGGTGGGTAGATTTGGAGCAATAAATGTTTGGAGTATGTAGGACGGATGTCGTTGGTACGCACGTTTATGCAATAAGTATTGTTGTTGCGGAAGTTTGTTCTTTAACTTTTTTTTTTTTTTCGGTTAAATTATTCGGTATCTGACGTCACATGGACAATCGACTAATCCGGATTCGAGTCGGATAGGACCGTATAGGCGGCAAAGCTATCTCTCACAAGTGCAGCTCCATACTCAAGACTCAAAACTGAAACTTTAGTTAAGGGAGGAGGAGCCCGACCACTCTACCATAACACTTGCGGGTTTGAACATAAAATACTGATAAGAGATGGCTTTTAATATTCCAGGATGGCATAACATAGCACTGCAATAGAAACAGTCACGGGGAATATATAAAGTTGGACCAAAAGTGCAAGTTCGCATTAGAGTTATTTTTAGAATAAGTGTTTAATTTTTTATTTTTAATTTCATATTTAAACTTTTTAAAATAACATTAACAATTTAATTCAAAATGTTAGTTTTAATTGTAACATTTAGTAGATATTTCGTATAATTAAAAATAACATTTTGACTTAATTTATATAAGTTTTAAAATATTAGTAACTACATTAAATTTTTTAAAAAGTTTAGTACTAAATTGAAAAAATCTTAAAATTATATTAGAAATAATTATTCAAATTTACTTGTATATTTTTAAATATTAAAACGTAAATCACTCCGTACTTATTATGTAAAGAATTTGTTTTTATTTGAGTATGTTAATTTTAAATTAGATAATTATAATGTTATAGTAATTAAGTTTACAAATAATTATTAAAAGAATTTTTTTATAAAAAAATTAAAGTACATTTTAAACCTTTGACTATATTAGTTTAGAGACGTTGGACGGTGGGAGTGATGAGAGTGACGTATCAATCTAACAAGCGATCGACAAAAGGGTAGGTTTTACTCTTTTATCATCTCTTTTCCCTTTCTGCTCGCTTGTTCTGTGTAATCCGAGATAAGATAAGACATACATGTGACTCTTTATTCTAATGATAATAGAAAGTACAATATTAACAACATCGATTTTATTAAAAAAAAAATTAGTGCACAATTTAGAGAGCTTTAAAAATACGTAATTTTATATTTAATTAATATAAAAATATTTTTAAAAAATACAAGAAAATTTTTAAAAAATTAATTAAAAGAAACCATTTGACAAATATTTAAATAAATAATTGTATGACATATAAAAATAAAATTAAACTCAAAATAAAAATTAAGAATAAATAAATAGACAAGTTCAAAAGAAATGGTAAGAGCTAACCACAAGGCCAAAAACTATAATAGTTGAAATAGTCTCTACGTAAAATATAAAGGAAAAGTTGTGTTGAATTGATGACTTTCCTCTGCGTCTAAGGCTACTTATGGTTGGAAATTTATTAATGAAATGAAATATAATGTGATATTATTATATCATTTAAGAGGAGAGTTTATTATAAAATATAATAAAATGAGATGAAAAAGGAGTATCATCTCATTGTATTATAAACAGTAAAAATGAAAAACTTTCGATCGGAAAGGTTTACGATGACATATAAAATGATAAACAACTTTATACTATATTACATTATAAATCTTTCCATCCCTCCTAAACAATAATTTTATAATATTACATCAATTTATATTTCATTATTTTATAAATCATTCAATTTTATTATATTTCATTAAAAATCTTAAGATCAGTGAAGAGGAGCTTGAGCACTGAAGATTGCCTTGCAAGTTAAAAAAAAAAGTAAAAAAAAGTCAAATAAATAAATCAAATGACAATAGAAAGTATGGGATAAAAAAGGGCGAGGGTTAGTGACATGACATGATGAGATAAGATTGAGATTGACCCAAGTTATTACCTTTTAATCGTATTACATTTAACTTAGGTCAAAATAACATGTTTGAATTTTTCAATACTTATCGTGGACTTGTGAGGAAGAGGAATGTACCTAGGATTCCTCACCTCACAACATTAGTGCTTTTAGTCGTAGGACCCATCAAAGTATAGGTTGGCTCCTTTATAAGTCACCCTCAGTGGATCATCACACTTATCTTTTCTAATTTTGGGTGATATTTTGAATAAACAATACAAAAAAACATAAAAATAAAAATACAAAATTTAAAATACAAAATTAAAATAAAAGATATTAAACTACATGTCTCACTATATTTAATCATTTATTTTATGTTAGAATTCATTACACAACTAGTGTAACCCTATAAATATTAAATAAAATTTAAAATTCATGTATTTTATAAATAATTTGTAATTATTAGTCTTTAAATATATATTATGTAAATTATTAAAAAATAATAATTTATAAATTATAGTAAAGAATCTATTTAATAAATTTATAATTTATAATTAAATGGCCTATTCAATATTTGGACATAACATATGAAAATTATTTGTCGTTTAATGGAAAAATCTTTAATTTGCAAAATTTTCTTATGATTTTTAATTTTATAAAAAATTACTTTATTATATGGCGATTAAAAATAATAATAAAATATACACACTTAAATATTACAATTAAATATTATTTATATGATAATTTAATGAATTCTTAAACTCAAATTCGATATATTTAATTAGTCAATGTATTTATATTTTCTTTCTTATATTTATAAAAATAAAAAAAAAATTAAAAATTTTATACACTACATGAAAAGTCTATATGTTATCCCTACTTTGTTAAAATTCTCTTCTTTTGTCATTATTAGGCTAGGGAAAAATTAACAGACCAAATTGACTTAGTAAGCCTAACTAGCTTGTGGGATAAAACATAAAAGGGGTTGTGTTGTGTGCTCTTTTCGTCAGAAACGAGGAGGTGCAAAAGGAAACATGAAACGGAAGAAAGGAGTTAGTCGTAAAAGGATAGGGTTGGTCTGCTATGGTCTGGCTTTTTCATTACTATTAACGAGGAGAAGTGAAAGAATAAATCATGATGAGAGGTTTGATCCTTCAAAAAATATGCCCTATCTCTCTTTCTAGTCTCTTTTCACTCACTTTTTCCCTAACCATCCCTTTCAATTAATTACACCCACCACCTCTCTCTCTCATATTTACTCTTTCCACCATCTTCAATCTTAAATAGACCCTATCTGCCTCCATCTTCTTTGTGCATTGCTTTAGTTGCTAAACCTTCATTTCACTTGGTACGATCCAGGACTGTCCGTTTCTCATATGGGTTTTGCAAAGGGTTTCTCACAGAGTTTATTGGCATTCTGTCCACCTCCCAATCATCAAACTCTTATTTCTCAATTCATTTTGGAGGTGGATATACTGCCAACTGAGCTCTGTTGGTCTCTCTCTTTGTAAAACCCTCGTGATGTACCATACTGCTCGTTCTTTCTTCTCTTTAAAGAGATGTTATCATCAAGGTAAAGGCTATAAAGAAACCTGCACACCCCCATGATTCTATATCTTGTTTCTAGTAAAAGTTTCTACCCTTATTCGCCATCTTAATGATGAGACTAACTTTACTGTCTGAACTTTCCTTAGTAGGGAAAAGAAAGACGGAAAATTTTAAAAGTTTCTTCTTTTCTTGTTTATATTTCAGGTTTCCTGCAAAAATCAGCTTACTCTTATAGTTCACGGGCTTAATTTCAGCTTTTCTGATCCTTTTGCGCCTTCCAAACCTTAAAACTTAGTCCATGTGTATGTATGAAGAGGAAAGTAAGATCTTAGTAAGCCATAACTTATCATTGAGCAGAAGCAACTGGTTTGTTCATGAACTTGTATGGCATGAAAATATTCAGTTCATGAACTTGTACCCTAAATCTATTTCATGTGTATGGCATGAAACAGATTTAGTATGGCATGAAACAGATTTAGGGTTTCACGAGTTCCTACTTTGTATGCCCTTTAAATCTTATGACAAATCTTGTACTTGACGTTGATGAAAATATTCAGTTCTCGTTATGGATTGGCTTTAGATGATGAATTGCAGGCTGTGAATCTATATTGGGTATAATCATACTCATATCACAATCAAAAAGTGGAGATTTCAAATGTTGATGGTTTCATGCATGTGATAAATCACACATCCATTTAAGTTTCTGCTCTTTTTTTAAGTAGAGGGCAAGCTTGGTTTTGTGTGGACACTATTACTTAATACAGTTTTTCTCTACTCTTCCCAACTACATACGTAGGCTCATGATTGAAACACTGACAAATGCCTTTACAAGTGACGGGAAAGAACAATAGCACACACCGCTCTCCCTGTTTTTAATGCTTGGGGTCACATCCAATCTTTGGCCGCCTGTGGGTGCCTGTGTCCATGTCGTGGCGTTATCATAAATTCACAGTCAGAAGTTTTGGTTGGTTGTTCGAAGATGGCACAGGTTCGCTAGGAGTCGGAGTGGTTAGGTTTGTTGCTTGTGTCAGACAGACCTCAATGGTTTCTACTCACAAAGTTGTTTTTTCTATGTTTTGTAGTTGAAAGTAGGGTTGGAATTTCGACCCTTACCCTACTTGAGTTAATTAGATTTGGATTAGTTTAAGTAGATTTGATTCGGATTTATGAGGGTTGGTCAGTCCAAGTTAAAACTTGATTGTGTTAAGAGTTTGAGTATTTAATTTGAACAATTAACTTTAAATCCAATTTGTCTTTGCATTATGTATGTTGTAGTTGAGATTAGGGTTGGAATTTTGACTCGATCTGAAGTTTAATGTTCGAAATTTTGAGTTAAAGTTAGACTTTTACCATTTAATTCGAGCTTTTAATGGGATTATCATTGCAATTATATATTGTAGTTGAAAGTAGGGTTGGAATTTTGACCCGTACAGCCAAAGTTTAATGCTTGAAGTTCAAGTTGATTGGGATTAAGAAAAAGGATGGCTTGGGGTAAACAATCATTAAAGGATTGAACCAACAAACTTAAAATCTTAAATAGACTAGTATTTTAATTCGATTTTTGACTTTTCAGATTTATTTTAATAATTTTTGATATATTAATAATTTACTTAATTAATAAATTAAAATAAATAAATAAATTTTTATTTAATAATATAATTTAAGTTATTTTATATTTAATAATTTATTCAATTTTAGTTAATTTTTGGTCATGTGTTCAATTTTTAAAACTGGTTAAAATGATAATGTTTTGATTAATAAATAAAAATAAATAATTAAAATAATATTAACTAAAATATAAATTTGACTATATCGTAATTAGACTATTCAACTAATTTAAAATTTAAATCAAATCAAGTACTAATCATCTTTTAATTAGTGTTACAACTACTGCAGATTGGTGATATGTTGCAGCATATGAAGCCTAAGGTAAAACAGAGCTAAACAAAGTAGTAGCATTTTACATTTCGTTTTTTAGTTAAAGCATAGGTTTACTTGTAATTTAACTCAATATGGAGACCAAGTTTGCAATATAATTAACTGCTTTACCACTGTATATAAACATGTAAATCATGAATAACAACAAAGTAGCAAATGATATTAGTTTTCTACACAGTACCAGAGCAGGAAAGAGTTTCGTGAAATTTCTTTTATCCTATAACCATTTTCTTCTTGACTTCATGGTGATGCTGTCGTCTGCAACCAAATATAAAAGAAATCACTTCCGTTAAAACAAATTAATGTAGCAGCGGTAAGCGGATATCGTTCTCACAAAGAATTTTTAACGGTAGAGGTTAGCTAGTTCAACGACAATAAAGAGGGGTTTTGTCACGACAATAAAAATAAAAGGGAAAAATCCCAAATTGAATTAATAATTAAATCTGAAAATTCAATATGAAAAATACCTTAGTTTCGGTCACCGATGTTATCGTGCTACTATGGATCCTCGACATAAAATTGCAATTATTAATAAACATTCATTGAGGGAATTTTCTATGAATTGTATTGACTAGAAACATGTATTCTAGCAATCTTATTAAACAACAACC
>JAOQMQ010000006.1:579423-599310 GCA_027563845.1 Erythroxylum subrotundum | reverse complement strand
AAGATCATCCTCGGAGATAGCAGCGTCAAGAGCAGCAAGTTGATCGAAGAGACGCTTAGCACGATCCATATAGGCAGCGATGGAATCGTTTTCCCGAGATAAAGCATGTAAAGCATTCTTAAGAGTCCGAACTTGAGCACGAGAGCGGGAA
The DNA here is from genome assembly GCA_027563845.1 of Erythroxylum subrotundum. Classification (NCBI taxonomy): domain Eukaryota; kingdom Viridiplantae; phylum Streptophyta; class Magnoliopsida; order Malpighiales; family Erythroxylaceae; genus Erythroxylum; species Erythroxylum subrotundum. Next base: position 599,159 of record JAOQMQ010000006.1, on the reverse strand, counting down.
GCGAAAGTTGTCTGTAGCTGAGACCAAGCCCCATGTGCAGTGGTGGTGCCAACAACTTGCGAGAAGATAGATTCAGAAAGCGAGCCAAAAATCCAGCCTAACATCGTTTGATCTTTAACAAACCAGCTTTGATACGCTGGATTAGGTGCACTATCAACCTCCGTTGGTGGCGATTTGGTACCATCGATATGATGAACCAGTTGTTGGCTGTAAAGTAAAGGCATCATTTGCGTTTTCCAGAGAAGATAGTTGGAGGGAGTGAGCTTAACAGTGAGTTGATGGGGCATGTTTGGAATGGAGGGAAGAGACGGCAGGGAAGAAGAGGTAGCAGATGAGTTGGTCATGGTGTTGAAGGAGAAAAAAAATTTGGGTGATTTAAACCACGTGTGGGGCTCTGATACCATGTAGAGAAACAGAAAATGATAGGCAAAAGGATTGTTATTTCCATTGATCTGTACAGTATAAATACATGATTTACATGTATAAGGTAAGGAGAGATTTACAAGGCAAATTAAATAACAGAATAACAAGAGATACAATTGCTTTAACCAAGAGATACGATTTGATTGACTATATCATATCTTCAACATATACAGAGTTAAATACAAGAATGATAGCACTGTGGATAGATCTACGGCTCGTTTAGTAGCAAAAGGTTTTCATCAAGTTAAAGGGAAAGATTACTATGACAGTTTTTCACCTGTTGCTAAAGTAGTTTTTCACCTGTTGTTAAAGGCGTGGCATTTGCATCAATTGGATATCAACAATATATTTTTTCATGACTTTCTAGATGAAGAGGTTTATAGGGAATCTCCACCAGGTTATACAAAAGCATTTGATTGCAAGATTTGCAGATTAATAAAATCATCGTATGGCCTCAAACAGGTGTCGAGACAGTGGAATCGAGAATTTTCTCAACGTCTTCATTAGTTTGATTTTCAACAATCTACTTATGATAATTGTTTATATGTTAAAGGAACGGGTCAAAGTCTTTTAGCTTTAATCGTTTATGTCGATGATATTCTTCTAACAGGTGCTTCAAAGGATGATATTTCTGCTGTCAAACAATTTCTATATCAACAGTTTACTATAAAGGGTTTATGCTCTGCAAAATACCTCATTGGCTTGGAGATTGCTCGACATCTAAAAGAATTTATATTAATAAGAGAAAATTTATTCTTGATATTTTGGAAGATGTTGATCTAGCAGGTGCAAAGGCTAAACAAACTCCTCTTCCAAAGTCAACATCTAAAGGAATTTATATTAATCAGAGAAAATTTATTCTTGATATTTTGGAAGATGTTGATCTAGCAGGTGCAAAGGCTAAACAAACTCCTCTTCCAAAGTCATAAATTTCAGGTTGAAAATGCTCCATTACGTACAAATTCAGTGTCATATCAAAGGTTTGGTTGGTCGTTTATTATAGTTAGGATTTACTCGCCCAGACATTACGCATTCAATCCAACAATTAAGCCAATATGTTCAGTCTCCTCTTATTGTTCATTGGAAAGCTGCTTTACATATTTTAAAGTATCTGAAAGGATGTCCTTCAAAGGGTTTATTTTATCATCCATATTCTTTCAATCTCACTACAAATTGTGATGCGGATTTGGTAACTTGCAATGTTACTCGACGCTCTCTTACAGGTTATTGTGTTTTTCTTAGTTCTTCTTTGATTTCTTGAGGCTATCACTTTTAAAGGGGAAAATACATATTTATTTAAAGATTTATAGAATTGATTTATTTTTAAAGTGATTTATTTTAAATATGTAACAAATTAAATTTATATTAAATATGCCTTTAAAAAGGAATTATAAAAAGAAAATAACAAACTTTGTGATGTATGTAATTTAGAAGGATTATGGACACCTATGGCGAAAAGCCATAGAGACACCATCAAAATGTTAAAATTAAAATTAACCAATCAAAAATCGATATCATGGGAAAAAGATGAGCTTTACCACACCAAAGTTTATGGGATCTTCTAGCATAGGGGTTCAGATATTCTGTTACTATTAACCTGTTTTAGCCCTATTTTTGTCCAATATTTTGTAAAATTAGATATAAAATAACATTATGTTCAAATAAAATATAGTTAAAATAGGCTACTGAGAACGTATTAATTTAGTTATAGCAAATACGGCCTGACCAGAGCCATAAGCGTCAAACCAAAAACTTAGAAACTTTGAATATAAACTCGGACTGGCCCTTAATCACTCTCGATTATTTTTACCTCGCTCACTCTCGAATGTTCAGAGAATGGTTTCCATTTTTGCTTCTACCTTTACGTTAACTCTGTAAATACCATTTATTCTTGGCATCAAGAATGGGACATCTGACTATGAATGTATTGAAGCATTTGAATGGAATAAATGATATCCATTGGAAATTTGTCATTTGTCCAAACAAAGTAGACAACCTTTCCAAACCAATACCATTCATTCAATTAAATGTTTTGAACTTGTTCATACTAATTTGTGGGGTCTTTACATACATGCTTCAATAATGGAAACCATTATGTTTTGACCATTGTGGATAATTTTAGCATATATACGTGGACTTTTTTGCTTAAACACAAACGTTAAACTGTTCAAACACTTCAAACCTTCTTCAACCTTGTCAAAAACCAGTTCTATACATCTATTAAAATCATGAGAACGGACCATGGTACAGAATTTTTTGGTATATCTTGCATATCTTTATTATCAATTGTAGGCATTATTCATCAGAAAACATGTGTTTATACCGCTAAACAAAATGGAGTTGTAAAATGCAAACATAGATATTTGTTGGAAGTTGCTTTGATGTTTCAATTATTTGTTTTATTTCGTTTTTTGGGTGAAGCCATTCTTACAACCACCTATCTCATAAATAAACTTCCTTTATCAACTATTTCCTGGAAAACCCCTTATCAAATCTTGTTTCACAAAGAACCAGGTTATTCTTTTCTCAAAACCTTTGATTGTTTATGGTTTGCCTCAAATACATTTCCTCACAAAGATAAGATTGAACCAAGAGCTTTCAAAGCTATTTTCATAGGTAATCAGTTGGATAAAAGGCGTATAAGGTGTATGATTTGGAATTACAAAAGATTGTTATCTTTAGGGATGCCATCTTTTATGAAAATATTTTTCCATATCATCATATTGTTGCAGATGATACTACTATTCCTTTATCCATAATTTGCCCATATTCAAATGATCCAATCACCCATTTTCATCATTTCCCTTCTATCGATGTTTCTCAAACTAATCTTGTTTATGTTTCTATACCTGATGATTCCTTACACCATTCAACACCTACTCATACTGAAAATCCACATTTACCAACAAAAATTGACAAATTTCTTGTCAGAAAAAGTGTCAGAGCAAAGCAACAATCCCTGTGGATGAAAGATTTTACTTCCAATTCAGCACAATCTTCTTCATCTTTTAAATATGTTTTAAGTACTCATCAGTCATCTCCACACACACCACCGACATATCCTCATTTTATTTCATCACACTTATCTCCTACATACATGTCATTTTTGACAAATATGTCAACTATTAATGAACCAAGCTCCTATTCTCAAGCTAGAACAGATGAGCATTGGCATAGAGCGAAGAAGGTTGAGTTAGAAGCCTTAGAAAAAAATCAAACCTGGGAGCTACTTGATTTACCTCCTAACAAGCGAGCAATTAGTTGTAAGTGGGTATACAAAGTTAAATGCAAGAATGATGGTATTGTGGATAGGTTCAAGGCTTGTCTAATAACAAAAAGTTTTCATCAAGTTAAAAGGGAAGATTACTATGACAGTTTTTCACCTGTTGCTAAAGTAGTGACAGTTAGAATATTTCTTGCTATGGCAGCAACAAAGGTATGGCATTTGCATCAATTGGATATCAACAATGCATTTTTACATGGCTTTTTAGACGAAGAGATTTATATGAAATCTCTACCAGGTTATACAAAAGCATCTGATAAGGAGACCAAGTTTATTGGTTACAAAATAGTTTACTTGTTATTTAAGTCAATATGGAGACTAAGTTTGTAATACAAGTAACTGTTTTACCGCTGTATATAAACACGTAAATCATGAATAACAAATTAGTTAGTGATATTGGTTTTCTATAATTAGGCATGATTTTGCAATATGTAGCGAATGTAGTTTTTTTATTGTAAATATGATCATAATTATAATTGTGTTGTTCATAATAATATTTATTATTTGCAATTGAAATATAATTACATTTCATAATTTAAAAATCTTCCTTCTATTTTTGACTTAGATTTATAGAAATTTTAAAAGGATAGATATTAAATTAAAAAATTAAAAAATTATGACATTAAATTTAAAACATTTTAAAGTTTAATATCAAATATTGAAAGTTTATATCTCTAATTTTTTTTCTTTTAATATAGGAATAAGGTTTTTTTAAGAAGTGAAATTGAAGAATTTTGCAAGCATAGGAGAGACTATGTTTTGAGAGGGGAAATTTTCATATTTATTTAAAGATTTATAGAAATAATTTATTTTTAAAGTGATTTATTTTAAATATGTAACAAATTAAATTTATATTAAATATGCATTTAAAAAAGAATTATAAAAAGAAAATAACAAACTTTGTGATTCATGTAATCCATAGAAACACGATCAAAATTTCAAAATTGAAATTAACCAACCAAAAATCGATATTATGAAAAAAAAAAAAAAAGGGGAGCTTGACCACACTAAAGTTTATGGGATCTTCTAACACAGGTGTTTGGATCGTTTGTTACTATTAGCCTGTTGTAACTCTATTTTTGTCCAATAACATTGTGTTGGGATAAAATAGGGTTAAAATATGCTAATGAGAACGTATTAATATATTTATAGCAAATGCGACCGGAGCCCTAGGCGCCAAACAACAAACTTAGAAACTCCGAATATAAACTCGGACTGGCCCTCATTTAAATCACTCTCTATTATTTTTGCCTCGCTTCACTCTCGAATGTTCCGAGAACGGTTTCCATTTTTGCTTCTATTTCAAACTTTTAGCATCCTATCGCTCGCCGTGATGATCTCGTCGCCGTTGATAATCATGGAGTAAAGATCGCAGATCGTTATGAATGGTAACGAGATCTTCTTGTTTCAGTTGACTTGCATTGTGTTTGTGAGGTTCATATGCTCTTTTTTTTAATGTAAAGAACTGACGAATCTTTAATCAAATTGTCGAGTTCTAGTTTCTGTTTTGCGTTCGACTAACTTAGGCTATTAGATGATTTTCGATCAAATTTCGCCTTCGAGTTCTCCTTTTCTCAATTGATGAAAATGCTTAGTTCTTTCGATTAGCTTACGTTAGCGGTGACTTTTCACCAAAACGCCGAGTTTTGATTATTCTTTTTTTTTTGTTCGATGCACTTACAGATGTTTTTACGATAAAAATATCGAGATCTAGTTCTCCGATGTTCATTCTATTAGATTGCATTAACAGGTATTTTTATGAAAATGTCGAGTTCTAATTGTGCGTGCTTTGTTCGATTCGCTTACACTAACATATGATCTATAGGTGAAAATTTCGAGTTTCATTCCGCATTTTTCGTTCGATTTGCTTATACGAACAGTTGATCTTGTTTTTGAATTTTAGTTATGGTTGGATCGGATTTTGCTAGAGTAAACGTAGCTTAGTTTCTTGTTCTGGTTGGTCAGAGATCCAATCGGCGAATAAGTCAAAGAGTTTGCTGAGCTAGTCGGTGTTGAATTTACGCCACGCCGTGTCTACTTTCATGGCACTGACCTCCAAGCTGCCGAGGTCCTATTTTAGGCTGGTGATCTAAACTTGTTTCATTTTTGTTATGTATGATTTTTATTTCTTTGAGTGTGTTTTTGGTCCTGTTTGTTTATAGTTTTGATGGAGAGCCAGGGGATTGCTTGATCAAAATGCGCTTAGTGAGGATGCAAAATACCTACCTTGCGGGCTTAGTTCGATGTAATTAGGTGATGATCAAAGTTATGCGGATTGAGGATAAGAAAATGGAGGCGGACGCTATATCATGGGTGAGTTATTCTGGCTACATTATGATCCCGGTTGAGCCAAAATTTTTGTCTTGATAGATATGATTATTTGAAAATGAATTGCATGCATTTTACTCTTTTTGTGGAGTCATGTTAAAAGGTCACGAGTACTCCCACCATTAAATTTGTCTACGTATATCGTTAGTTCGCTTCTTCCCTCTCTCATCTGTCTCTAGATTCTGTTCTCCACTTGACTTGATTGAACTTTTCACGGGTTTTTTGGCCTAGCAAGGATGACATTCGCAGTAGTGGAGAATATTGCAAGGAATGGCATAAAGCAAGCTCACTTCACCAAAAAACAGAATTGCTTTGATGATTTCATTTCTGCCGCTGACTACCTTGTATCTACTGGCTATACCTAGCCAAGTAAGTTCGCGTAGAAGGTGGAAACAATGGTGGGGATTGCGTAAATCAGGTAAAAAGTTATGACCTCTTTGCTTGAATTCATTTTCAGTTGCATCTCATACTGTTTTCATTGTTTGCTAGGCCTTCTATTGCTATTATAATCTGATAAATAATAAGAGATTATGTTTTCCAAAGAAATAAGCTGTTTGGGGAAAAACTAAGCATTTCTTCAGTTCTTTTTCAAATTTCGTACGCGAGAGTGAACGAGTTTTATGTTTTTGTAAGAGTGATACCCTTTATTTAGGGAGAAAAATTAAACATTTATTCAGTTCTGCTCTCACTTTATTTAATAACTAACAAAAAGCTTCAATAAGTCTGAACTTTTTAAATATTAATTTTCAGATTACAAACTTCGGTGTTAGTGACTTCATTTCCTTCACAAAGCTTTGTTTAGGATATCAACCCTTCGATAATTGTGTAGTTCATCTTAGTGACAGTTTCTCAATCTTTTGAGTTGCTATTTTGGTTTCAATCATATCTGGACTTGAATTTTTAAAATTTTGAATTTTTTATGAGACTTTTTCGGGCTATTTAAAACTCTTTTCTTTTTTTCTTTTTAAAAGGTTCAATATCGGACATGTTTAGTTCAATTATGGTGAACTCGACTTTTGTTTTTGAAAAAATAAAAAGAATTGTATTAATATTAGCAGAGCTAGAAAATATCATTACAATGAGTCACTTAATTTGACTACAAAAGCCGAAACCTCATAATAGAGTACATCAATTGATTATAGCAAATCACATTAGCTAAGTGTCTTTTGTTTGTTGTTAGCAATAAAAATGACACTTCACCAATTTATTAGATTAACCTTGATCGTCACTGGACTTCAATGAGTTACTGACATGTATTTTGAAAATTAGTTAAGTCGACCATTAGTAATTATTAACCAATTTACTAGATTAACTTTGAACGTCACTGGACTTCAATGAGTCACTAGACTTCAATGAGTTACTGACATGTATTTTGAAAAGTAGATAAGTCGACCATTAGTAATTATCTTCCGCTAAGCACTCAAAAATTACGGTTCATTTTGAATACGTGGAATCTCTCATCGTGGATTGTTTAACTTAACCCTCTTGTAATCCACATGAGAATGATCATTTAAGGGGAATACTTTTTCTTTTTGATTTTCCTTCTTGTTGATTTTCTTTTGAGATTAGGGGAATGCTCATGAAACTTTTCTTCTATTAACTTAACCCTCTTGTAATCCACATGAGAATGATCATTTAAGGGGAATACCTTTTCTTTTTGATTTTCCTTGTTGATTTTCTTTTGAGAGTAGGGGAATGCTCTTGAAACTTTTCTTCTATGTCAACAAGTTCGTCATTAGTGAACTCGACATTAAACGTATCTTTATAGTCAATTTTTTACAAGTTCCCTTGAACCTTTTAGCTACGAACTTTCTGTATCGTATATATCGAGAGTGCGGTTTTATGATGCATCAAGAATATGAGCGAGGAAATTGTAGGCTCTTTGTTTTACTCTTGAACAGCAAGGTGATTTTCTTTTGTCAGAGCTTTAAACATTTTTTACAAATCGTCACTTTTACCTATGAATTTGAAAAGTAATAAAATATACAACTACCAGTAAAACTGTAAAAGAATGTGGTGATTTCAGAATTGAGTGGTACTGAACTTCGAACACTATTAAACATATGCAAGTATCAGTAAAAAGTACGTGGTGATTTAAGTATTACGTACAAGTTATTTGAAATTAATTTTTTTTGAAGTTAAGAGTTATATGCTTTTATTTGAATTTAAATATTTTTTTTGAAGTTAGAATTATATGCTTTTATTTGAAATTAAAGTGATTTAAGTATTGTGTAGAAGTTGGTTGGAATTAAATGTTCTTATGAAGTTGGAATTATCTCCTTGGGAGTTTTGAGATGTAAAAAGTCAATATTCAAAAAGGTGATATCGATTGGTATGATAAAATTTTCCGGTGACTAAAGAATAACATTTGTGTTTCTTCTGATTAGGGAAGTTTTTTAAGGAACAGACGTGTATAACACATTATAAATTTTTTTAAAAGATGGCCAGTTCCATAGTTGTCTTTACTATTTTATTTGAAAAACATAAGGTCGATTTGGAAACTCAGGTCTTCCTTAGTTCTGTTAATTAAAAACAGCTAGAATATTTAAATTAGGTGAAAATATTCTCTTATTCAACATTTATAATTTTGTTATCTTAAAAGTGAAATTAAGTGAATAATATAAAAAATCAAGATTCTCATAAAATTAAAATGAGAATAATTACATGAGCATTGATTAAATTTAAAAGTTTTTTATTCTATCATTAATGTTGAAGAAAACTAATCATTTGATTTCAAAATTTAGTACTTAGTATATGTTTCACAATTGTATACTTACAAATGGTAGAAAACTATTCAATTCGTAATGTTGTTATACTCTTGTGTAATTATTATCGATATGCATTAACAAAATAATTTTTATTAATAATTAAATAAAAATTTAAAATATGTTTTTGAATAATTCAAAAATAAGATTAAATTTGGAGGAATATTTTCTGCGTAATTTAGTTTTCTAAAGTAAAAATAAACACTTGAAATTAATTTTAACAGAAAATGGAATTTAGATAATAGTTTTTTAAGTTTAAAAATACTGTTAACAAATTTATTTTCAAAACGATTATTAAATATTAATTTTTTGAAAATATTTTTAACTAATATAATTTTTATTAAAACAATTTAAATTTTAAGCTGTTTGTTAAACAAATAAAAAATTTTTCCTTAAGCAATTTGAGTCCGATGTTTGTTAAACAAGTATAAACTTTTAACATTATGTTTTCTAAAATAAAAATTAAATACCTAAAATTACTTTTCATAGAAAATAAAAACTAAGATAATAATTTAAAATTTTAAAAATAATGTTAACAAATTTATATCAAAAATTTTAAATAATGATTTTCAGTATTGAAAATATTTATAACTAAATATATTTTTTATTAAAAACAATTTGAATTTAAGCTCTTTGTTAAACGGATAAAAATTCTTGCCTAAATAATTTGAACTCGAAGTTTTTTGTTAAACAGATACAATCTTTTAAACATTTGGTAATTTAGATCTTAAGATTAATAATTTTTATTACAATTACTATGATAATAGATTTATGATTAAGCTTCAAAAAAAAGATTTATGATTAAAAAATCGATTTATGATGACAAACTAGGAAAAACTGAAGTGTTCGAAACAAAAAAAAAACAATTCAAGTAATAAACAATCTCCCTTATTTATAGAATTTAAAAAATGAAAATAAGCCGATAACATGTTGACATATTTATGATTTTGAAATATAAATGTATAATTGAGTTCAACTTTTTGATGTAAAAAGCTCTAAAATAATTGAGCAAATAAAGATTGTTCACGAAAATTCTCTCTCTCTCTCTCTACATGATTCAAATTATTCGATTTACAAAATAATCAGAATTCGTGTTTTTAACAACTTTGCAGCATTCCAGCAAAGCTTTTAACAGAGGAAGGGCAAACGGCTGCAAAGGGTCGTTCTTTACCTTTCTAAGTTGGATCGCTGCCCTCGACCAAGATATATTGGGGTTTCGCCAAGGGACGAACAAAAGATGTGTAATAATATTATCAATAAAAATAATTAGAATTTCAAATATTAATAAAACAGAAGGTAATTAATATATTATACATTAAGTGATAATTTTCTTTTTCATTTCACCCAATAGTTTTGTAGATAATATTAATACTCGAATTTTAAATTTTAATTACTTTTTATGACTGCAAATTAAAAGCATTGTAAATTATAGTTTTACAGGTGTTTATATTTTTACTATTTGTTCTAAACATTATTATAGTAATTGATTAGTTTAAGTTATTTTTTAAAATTATAATTTTCACTTCTAAAATATATTGCCTTTTTCTTTTCCCTTTTGAAAATGCAAAATTTTAATTGGAGGAATTTTAACCACGATCAATTATCTAAATTACATAAAATTTTTAATTTTTTAAACTTGCAATTACATTCAAAAGACGAGTAGATGGTGCATAGCTAAAAGTATAAATGATTTGTTTCAGAAATTTTAACAATACTTTAGCTCTGTTACAATTTTTATTTTTAAAATTTTAGCAATACTTTAAAAGTGTCACTTTGCTTATGTTTTGGAAATTTAACAACACATTAAGAATCAAGAAAGCTATATATTTCTTTTTATTTTTATATTTAGGACCTATTTTATAATTTTAAGAATATTCCATATTAAATAATAAAAATGTTAAAGAGCATTTATGTCTATCTTTTTATATTATTTATACATTTATAAATTCTTTTATGCTATTTTAATGTTTCTTATACTTTTCAAACATTTTCAAACTTGACTTAAGACAACTTCTCTAAGAAATTAAATTAAACAGAAGCATAAAAGGTTTACGAAGGTTTGGTCCTTAAAAATCTTTAATTTGTTGACTAACTAAAAAACCGTAGTGATACTAAAGTATTCTAAAGACTAATTTTCGAATACCAGTTACATATATATTTATTTTGTTTCATAATTTTTTGTGGAAACAGAAAACAAACCTCTTTTTTCTTCCTTAGTACAAGTAAAGTTGGTATTTGAAGAAAATCTTCTCTTTAATTCACAAAATAACCATTTTTCATTCCGAAAATGAAAACTAATTAATATTTTAAACATATTAATAAAAATATAAGAAGATAATTTATTAACAAATAAAAAAATTAATCTACATAGTTGAAACTAATGCCAAAAACTAAATCTTTGATACAAAATTCAGTCTTTTTATTCTAATACTTAATTTGAAATATTAAGTTCAGAAAGTTTTCACTAAGAATTTCATTATTTCTCAATAAAAATGTGATTTGCTAATTAAATATAGTGAAACATTATTATTAAATCAACAAGGCACTGATATTTTAAAAATTATTTGAGTTAAGTTAGCTACGAAACAACAGTATTATTTTGTAACTTTGTTCTAAAGTTATTCGAAACGAGAAAATTGTTAAGTATATGAGAGAAATTTCAAATTTAAACAAACTTTACTACTGGTAAAACAAGTTAATCTCTTACAAAATATGTTACCTACAACATAAACATGTATAGGTGAGCCCAATATCTTTTCCCAATATTATTTACCAAAAAAAAAATACCTTTTCCCAATATTCCAGTAAATTTGAGCTCTAGTATTTTTTAGTGTTATCACTCTAAATCAATTACAATTGTTAAACCCCAACTAATTGCGAAAGCTCTCATAGTTTATAGTGTTTCATCAGTTTCTACAATACTTGAATACCTTTTAATCATATATCATCACGAACTATCAATGAAACTGATACGTTTATTCAATCGAATACAATATAAAATTGCTGAAATAATTTTGTATAACATATAATTATGAACATTTTATTTCAATAATACTTAATTTGTATAATTAAACAAAATTTTATTTTTAAAAATTAATTTTTTTCGATTATCGATTATATTATTAAAAGCTTAGATTTTGATGATATCACTAAGAGAAGATTGATTAATAATTTGACACATGCAATACTAATTTATATTAATTTTATTAATATGATTTCTTACATTTCTTTATATATATATATATATCATTTTTTCAAGAATAAGGAAGCAATCATCATCGCTCACCGCCTTAGGATATTCTTAACTCCATCCTGTGAGCTGAACATACCTTCTCAATTTCCGATAGGAAGGATCATTGACGTTATCATCCCATCATATTCCAGTTGATCACACAATTTCGATCTAAGACCTTAAGAAAAATGTACATAAAACAACGTTGAGGATTTCTACTAGAAACAGGGAACACTAGAAATTAAAATTCTTGATGAGGATTGTATAAAACTTACCAAATAACTTGTTTTACTCTGATATGATCTTCTCGCTTACGAATTCAGGAATTCATATGAATATGTTCAATAGAAGAGTCATATGAATTGCTGAATTGCTGAATCGCTAAGCAGCTTGAAGCTTCATCAAATTTCAAACAATATCTATCAACTTGACCTTCTGGATGTGCTGATTCACTATGAACTCTAAGCATCTCCGTGTGACATAGAGCCATATCTAAACATAGAAGAAGACATATGATGAGTACATGCTCCTGTGATGAAGAAATGCAAAATGAGAATATAAACATGACGATGTTTTAGACCACGTTTATTGATCCAACAATTTATCATTCATAGTTCCAGAACAACAGAAGTAATTGCCAGTATTGAAGCCTTTTTATCGCCGAGACACACAACAAAAAGAAGAAAAGAAGATAACTACTAGGAGATAACATTATCAGTAAGTTAAGAATTTGAAACTCCAGACATCACGAGATTATCTAGTAAACATATAAGTAAGGAGAAGTACAGGAAATAAAAGCCAATACGGATACCGGATAATCGTACAAACAGTTGCTAAATCGTGAAATCTTGAAACATATCGAATACTTTATCGAAAAACAAAAAGACAAAGAGCAAGTTCACTTCTCAGTGCGCATAATATGAACGCAGAACAAGTTTTTGTCAAGCATTACATCACGTCGAAGAGAAGTCGTTCACAGTCGTAAAACAGTTGCTAAATCGTGATCGGACGATTTTACTTCTACTTTCTCCGAAAACACAGAGCCAAATCAAAGTTGACTTCTCAGTGCACACAATAAAAACTCAGAAAGAAGCTCACCGGATAGATGACCTGATAACCGTTCGACGAGATATTTAACAAAACCTAACTAATCATAACATTACGTCGAAGATTAATACAGTCCTAACCTCCTTGCATAGCAAGTGATTCACGGTTTGAGGAGTCAAGGATCAAACGGCGGCGTCTTTGAGAAGCTCCATCACCTTGTCGGAGAAAGGAAGTCTCTGGATCTCGCTAGACATTTCAAAAGCAGTTCACTGCAGAGTAAATGAAGGCGTGTACGTGGAACTTGGAACGTACCGCAAACTTATATATATGTAGAGAAAGAGAGCGTAAAACGATCTTAACCGTTCGTTTAAATCTGAGCGAGTGATTACGTGACACGTGGCATAAAAGCCGTTACTAAATCTTTCCCTTTTAAGAAAAAGTTTGAACTTTTCTTTTCCCGCTCTTTTTTTTTCTGTTTTTCTGCTTATCCTTCGTGAACTCATGGGATCTCGCCAGTTAATTACTAGACAGGCAAATAATCATTACACTGATTTAATCGTAAGAAAGAACAAGTACAGATCTGTTGTTCCGTTCTGACACGCCTTTATACCTGAATAAATCCCAACCATCTATTATAACTGAAGAAATTTCAACTATTCATTACAACCGATCCCAACCAGCCATAAATCCCAACCATCCATTATAAATAAATAAATCCCAATCATCGATTCCAACCATCCATTACAACCAACCGTTGGTTGAACACTTGGAATTTATTTAGGCACAGGTAGCACAAGAGAACGAGAACAACATATCTAAGGCCATAATTTAAGGCATTTACTTGTTCATGACTCTAATTTATGAGGGTTGGTAAATTAAACCTAGCCTAATCATCAAAGTCTTAAGCTTACGAAATGTCAAACTAATTTCACATTAAATTTTAAATTTAACATTAGAATCTTTTATCCAATATTAAGATGTCCAATTTTGTTTAATGTTTAAAATGACGTCATTTTAGACATTGGATAGTTTCTAAAATGCTCAAAACGACGTCATTTGAGACATTGAAGAACAGTGAACAGAGTAATATTGGACAAACAATTCGAATTATAAATTTAAGAGATGTTCAAACTAAACGGCTTAAATTCCTTCTCTAAAGCATTCTTTCAATATAAATATCAAAAATGATAACACTTTAATCTTTAAATTTAAAAAACACAAAAATTAAAAATCAATTTTAAAAAATAAAGGCAACAGGTCGAACTAAAACTATCTCATTGCCCTAATTATACTCATTGTTAACCCTATATTTTAAAAAATTCAACATAATGGAGATACCAAATTAATCATAATCATGTCTAGTCAAACTACCTCCTAGGGGTTTTGAGTTGGTAGAATCTCCCAACCTACACTCTCTCGATCGAGTTTATCATACTGAACTTGCCTAGTGCGAAGTACCCAATTGGCGTGATTTGCAAACTATTGCGTCAATCCAGATATTTACCCAATACGCATTCAAAGGATAACTATTGTGGATTTCTCTATTTCTTAAAAAAAAAAGTCTAGTCAAACTATTTTAATCAAATTCGCAATATGAGTTTAACTAATCCTTTAACTAATCCTCATAATTAAAACTAAATTAAGTCAAGTTTGAGCTAAATTGTTTACAACCAACTAAGCTCGAGCTCAAACTTGATAAAAAAATTCGAATTCGAAGTTAGCATTTAAGCAGCTTGAATTGGTACAAAATGCTAAATTGTAATAAGCTTTCTTATGGGATTTGAATGATTTAAGAGTTGAAGATTTTGAGAAAAAATTAATAATTGAATTTATTGTAACTTCAGAATGTTGACGCAAAAGTTAATATATTTTAAGAAAAGAAACAAAATTCAAAAGGGAATTAGGGATTAAAGTTAACGAGTAGGCATTACTTCACCATCAAAAGAACATATCTTCAATCCAATTGAAAACCACTAGCACACTCGTTCCCCTCCAGATACAATTGAAACAATTCAAGCCCCTAACAGAATCAAGCTACAAAACTTAAATAGGCTTTTGCAGTTTAACAATTCATGCCAATTCAGCACTCACCAAAACCGGAGACTTCTCCACAGTGGGTCTAAGAAGATATCGCGCCGGCTCCCTACATCCTATCTTCCCTCTTACGTGGGGCGCAAGTGATGATCTCGTCAACTCTGAGAATCATCTCAGCAGCCTCAGTTGCAGAGAGTAGGATGGCTTGCTTAACTTTGAATGATTCTGAAATCCCCAGCTCAGCCATGTCTCCAACCTGCAAATGATAAAACAACCACATTCAAAAATGGAAAGTTGCTTCTCCAGTAAATTCTATGGAGCTTCAAATCATTTACACCAGAGAAAATGGCAAACAATGTCACAAAACTCGAAAATGTTACGAGAAATTTTCACTTCAAGCCTAGTCCCAGGAGCAGAAGCAAGTGCTGATGTTTTGTGCAACATTTAGAAGCTTAGGCATGTACAAGCATGAAAATAACCTAGAATGTCAGAAACAAGTGCTTACAGATCCAGATATAACATCAATCCCTGCATTGCATCCCTCTTTGTGATGCTCGGCACGAATCTGTGCTATCAATTCAGCACTATCCAATCCAGCATTGTCAGCAATCGTTGTTGGAATTGCAACGAGAGCCCTTGAGAAAGCTTCAATAGCATGGGATTTCTTTCCTGGTGTTACACGGGCCAGCTCATCTACTTCCTTTGCCATCACCATTTCTGGCCATCCACCTCCAAGGAGAACCCTACTGTCATTGACAGTCTGTGAAAGCACACACAAGGCATCATGCAAAGACCTTTCTGCCTCATCAATGACATGATGGCTGCCAAGAAGAAAGAACCAATTAAAACGTACACCTAAGGTCCCAAGTGAATACAAGTAATCTCAACACCAAATTTGAATCGACAATGTCCATGTGTCCAAGCTATGAAAAACTGAACAGAATACAGATTCAGTGGAATATCAACTCCACAAATCAATCTTTATTAATGATCAAAAAGGGGCTTGACAATTATCATCAGTCTATTCACCAACATACCAAGATTAGATGGAAGTAAAAAAAGACCATGATCAACACAAAATAGAAAATTCATGCTTGGACTTTAGAACACGCAGCCAAATTCCAAAATCAGCATGAAAGTAGCATAAATTTAGGATTTAGTAGCTAGGTTGACTTAATTCCATGATATCTTCATTACAATTGGACAAGGTTCTAAATAAGAACAAAATGATAGACATTATACCTTGCACCTCTCAGTACTATTGTGCACGCCTGCCCCATTTCAACACCAGAAAAGTGTATCAACTTGTCTTCTCCAATCATAATTTCCTCAATAAGCTTGCAATGTCCAAGTTTAACTGACTCAGGATTGTCAAAGGTTGAAGCAATTTCACCACCAGTTACTAGAGCTAGGCGTTCAATCCCATCAAAATCAGCATGCTCAATAGCAAGTATTCCTGCATTTGCAAAGAGCTCCTCTGGGAAATTGTAGATTAGTTGCCTGTTCACAAAGCAATTAATTCCATGGGCTATTATCTTATCCACCTTTTCTCTCATTTTTTGTTTCTCAGCTGCTTCTATATCAGCAACCCTAGACATTGACTCAACACGAACACGTGCCCCATATATCTTCACCTTGTCAGTGTCCATGGCAGTATTTGCCACCAAAATCTTGGCATTCTCAATGCGTTTTGGTTGTCCAATTCCTATTTTCTTGTCAAGAATAAATCTGAAAAAGAAAAATGAACCACTTTGAGATTACTGAAAAAATACAAGATCACAGTCAAACAAATGGGTCTAGAATAACATGCCAATAATTTAAATTGCCTCCAAGCTATATACTAGTATGTACATATACCCACCCCTCGTCGAGGAAGGAATCCTTCAATGATCCACCAGGCTTCTTAATAATTTGAATCGCCTCCAAGTTTGTGCTACCCTGCCATTGCAATTAGAGAAATAAGATATACATTGTCTAGAAGTGAAATCAGAACTAGGAACGCTCGAAACAGAATCGATTTTGTAAATATAGGGTCCTTTAACTTTCAGGGTTATACAACGTCTGCAAATACACAAAAAGAAAAGTTAATTATGTTAAATTTGACAGCTGCAATCACCTTTAGCCTCATGACAGCATCTACAGCCAGCTTTGCAAAGTATTCTTTATCCTGTGATAATATTTTTGAACTTAAAGTTGTCATTGCAATCTTCATCAAGTCTGACTTGAACTTTTCTGCATCAGTGAATTTCTACCATACATTAAAGAGAGCTCATGGCCGACGAAGAAAGACATAAAAGAACAATCAACTTAATTTGGAATTTCCAATTGAATACAAACTCAATGCTCGACAACAAGAAGTTTCTAGCATGGAAGTTCTAAACAGCTTGCATCACTGAATAATACCCAAGTATCCAGATTCTAAATAGAAAATTTTTATAAGTACAAAAAACTTCTATAGACAGTGCATAATACCTTCATTTTCTTTGTTATCCACAACCCTTTGCAACAAAGCATTGCGAGCACATTCAGCTGCCATTCGAAAGCCTTACAACAAAGAACCACCGTTCCCCATTTATATTAGTGAAATTTAGCTATAGCATAGCACATTGAACCTCTTTCTATAATCAGCTATAAGAAAGGACATATATTCATCCCACATTCTGTAATGGGTGAACTTGAAATGAGGTAGAAGCAAAGGATATACCTGCTATGATTGTCATTGGGTGGATTTTCGCAGCCACCAATTTCTCTGCCTCCCTCAAAAGTTCCCCAGCCAAAACAACAACAGAAGTGGTTCCATCTCCAACCTCGTCATCTTGAACTTTTGAAATGTCTAATCCACAAATTAAGGAATTTCACCAAGTAATTTTTAAAATTTATATAACAAAACCCCATGATGCTATCCAACAACATATAAGACAGCCAACTGCAGCACATATTCACAATCTGATTCCAAACCAACATCCTTCCAACCTCAATCACACAGATACACACACATAGAACAACAAAAGCAGAAAACTTAGGCACCTTCATTGTAAAGCAAGAAAATTAACGGTAAGGATACCAACAAGGACTTTTGCAGCCGGGCTGTCAATGTGAAGGGACTTTAAGATGGTAGCTCCATCATTAGTAACAGTGACTCCCCGTCCCCTCCCTGTTGATTGTAAGATCTTATCCTAAACCACCACACCAAACAAGAATCCTCCACTATCAGAAACGAACCAGAACAAAGGATAACTCAACCTTTTCATTTCACAAAGACAAGGTAAAAAACTTACCATTCCCTTCGGGCCTAGAGTAGTCTTAACCAAGTCAGCAATAGCCATTGCACCCACAAATGAAGCCTGTTGAAACAGATCACACACACACAAACACACAAAGCCAATTACATCAGGAAACAAGATACAATATTTCTAGGAACCACAGATCATATAGCCTAAGTACCATGTATTATGAAATATCAAAACATACAAGTGTACAAGACTCACCATTCTAGCACGCTCGCCTTTTTCTTCGCTAGCATCATCTTTAAGAATTCTCCCAACCTGCGACATTCACACGGTGTAAATCTCTTCAAGAACAAAGGTTAAAAGAAACAACAGAAAGAGATTAGATTCCTAAGTTATCGTACCGCCATTGACAAGTATCAACAGTAGAAGCTCAAAGTAAACAGCTGCCAAATTCAAAAATCTGAAACAAGAAAACGAGAACTTTTATTTCACTAAAATGCACCGAATCGAACCTTACGATACGAACAAAGAAACGAACCGAACCTTATGATGAACTAGAAAGTGAACTGAAAGAGCAGAGCTTGGAGATTTTGGATCCCGCCGAAACCGAGTTAGGGCGTCAAGCCGGGGTTTCGCTCTCGTGGGAAATAAATTCAAGAAACTGTTGAATGATATCAGAGTAAACGACGCGTTGAGAGCCGTCCGATCCTGGATGTACGGTGATGTGATTATTTTTAATTATTCTATACCTTTTTCTTTTTTATTTTGTGATGTACGTTAGAAGTTTTTAGACTCGAATAAATGTTGCGAATTTGTATCGGATTTGGTATTAGATTAGTTTCAGACGATATTGTCGGTATTATTTTAGGTAATTTTTTAAGTTTGTGAAATAATTCTTTAATTTTTTTTAAAATTATAAAATAGTCCGTTGTCATATTATACAATTATATTGTATACTTTTAACATTGTCTCTAAAAATTATAATAATAAATAATAATCGCAATTAATATGAAATAACAATAATTTTCATATATTTTACATATAAATAATAATCACATTTTATAAGGAAAAAAAAGAAAATCATCAGCGTACAAATATAAAATTAAGAATAATATAAAGTATTTAAAATATTACAATTTTAACTTTTATTATTTAATAAATAATAATTATATCAAAATATCTAATAAAAAGAACAATAAATATACTTAACTCTTAAATTATTACAATTTATAACAAGAGTTTGTGATAAGGAAACAAATAAGTATAATTGAAACATGAAACAAAAACATATATTATTTAATTTACTATCAATTAAATATATTACATATTTAGTTAATAAAAATTAATTATTACTAAAATTATAAATATCTTAATTTAATTTAATTTGTAAAATT
>JAOQMQ010000006.1:539445-570873 GCA_027563845.1 Erythroxylum subrotundum | reverse complement strand
TTGAGGTCATCAGAGCTTTGGTGACGCGCGAGTGGGATTGTTCTCTTGTTCATACGTACCGCGAGGCTAACCAAAGTCTTTGCTGATTATTTAGCTCGGTTGGGCGCGACTCATCGTCACCGATGGGTGCTGTGGGACACACCTCCTCCTGGCATCCGTCATCTCCTAGCTCATGACGCCTCCTCTCTGGTTGTCATACGTCGATAGTTTCCTTTTGTCTTCCCTTTCTCACCAAAAAAAAAAAAAAGAGTAGATTCACACCAAGTCACGAGATGGCCCAAGTTAGACCGACCGTCCACCGCAAGGCTGGGATCGATATGTCAGTCTAGAATCGAAAGCGGAGAGAAAGTGAAGACCTGTTTACATTTCAAATCCCACACCTGCTTTTTTTTTTTGGTCAGAAAAACGGGGCAAACGCCCGAAATCCCACACCTGCTTTACGTAACCCACAAGCTTACATTTTTCCCTTTTCATTTGTAATTTAATAATCATCGGTAAAGCACGTATTGCTGATAAATAATAATTACGAGTCTAACTTCCCGTGACAATGTTCAATTTCAAGATATTTACTTTTTTTTTTACTGTATAATAATTCATAGATTAGATTATTACAAAATTTATCTTACAAAATTAAAATTAAAATTAAAATTAATAATTTTAATCTTACCAAATTCAACATATTTCTAATTATATTCAATCATATTTAAATTTTTAAACAAAATAACTCAAATAAGTGACGGTCAAATTCGACTTAAAAATCTGGACTTAAAGCTTGATTTGACCTGAAATTTTAAACTAAAATTTGAGTCCTGATTTGAATGATGCAAAGTTTAATCAAATTTAATTAAATATATATTTTTAATTTAAAAAATTAAAATTTATGTTATTTTATTCAAAAAATTCTCAAAGCTCGATTAACTTAAATCGAATCTGTTAAGCTCGAATCAAACCGACTGAATAAGGTAAATTTTGTCAAGACTAATTCAAACCCGTAGTAGTTTATACCATTGTGCAACTAAAAATGGACTCTGCTTTTTTCCAAATAGGACAGAGTTTGGGTAAACTCAAATTGTAGATTAAAAGACTTTATTTTAATCTAATCAATTTAGAATAGACTATATAGTGTATACTTCTAAATTCAAGTTAACCCAATTTTAATTAATCAGTTTTAGCTTAGATCAAACTGATTTAAAAAAGGCTAAAGACCAAGATAAACTCATTTTAATTTAAGTATTTTGGAAGCATGCACGAACCTACCTACTCAATCAAATTGAAATTTGCAAATGCCCTCCTGCCTAAAGATCGTCCTCTGCTTTGTTACGTGTTAGCATATGTGAACAGATAGCCTTACGCCGGTTAAACGGAATAACAGATGTCATCCCTTGCTTTAGTAGCGTAATCATTTAAAGTATCCTCTTCAAGTTGTGCATGCAAAACCATTCCAGTTCAAGGCCAGCTCATGATTGCTTTTTGGGATATCATCAAGCGACAGTATTGAGTCTCTGTTACATAATTGCATGCACCTTTCACACTGACATATCTCTTGGTTACAGCTTGCAAGCAATCCAATCATGAAGAAAAGACCTCGTCCCACTGTTGACATTTTATCATTACTGGGTAAGATTCCGAAAGCCGAAAAGTCCGAAGTCCGAAGTCTGATCAAACGCGAAATTGACTCTACATAGCTAATTCGAAGCCCCTTAAAATTTAGACTACATTGGTGCTTTAAATAATATTTACACGTACTCTTCTAACAGCTCTTTACAGGTTATTGATTCGAGGGCTAGGATAGAAAAGAAATAAAATTATTATTTTTAAAAATAAAATAGACAAGAAATTGAATAAAATAAATATTACTTAATTTAGTTTATTTTTAAAAATTTATAATAATGATATATGTTAATATTTAGTTTGATAAATATAAATTTAAGATGATAAAAAATAACTAACAAAATGATCAAAATATCCATTATAATCTCCACTATTATTATTATTATTATCCTTATTATTAATATTAATATTTTATTTTATTATCATTAATTTTGATCTTATTATTAATATTCTTATTATTAATATTAATTTTCTTGTTATTATCATTAATTCTTATAATAAGAAAATAATAACAATAATAATAATACAAATTAATAATACAAATAAAATAAAATAAAATAAATAATAATAATAGCAACAACAACAATAATAATAACAATAACAAAGAAAGATTGTCTTTACTTATTCCTACACTTTCATGAATAGCTAAAGATACCTCCCCCTCTCTTTACCTATCAAGCGTTTCACAGAAAAGATAAAGACAGGGAGAAATAGCTTTAGCTATTCCTGAAAGTGTAGGAATAACTAAATCTAGGATTAGTTATCTTGTATGTTATTTTTTAACCAAACAAAGAACTAACTACTCAATACATGCATACTATTCCACTCAACCAAAAATATCATTAGAGTTTTGGTCTGTCAGGACGAAGAAAGAGTGAGGATTTCCCAAAAATTGAATCCCACGTCAAAAATCCAAGCTTCCACAACTTTTGCTCTCGATTTGCTTTGTTCGGCTACTTTGTCGTGTGTCCTTCGCTTCACCATTATCGAGGCCTCGGCTTCTTCCGATACCGAGCTTCGGCAAACCTCGGTTCAGGCCCTCCAGCAGTACACAAGCTTTGCACCATTTCTGTTTATACAATAATTTCACACATTATAACAATCAGATTATGAAACCTGGACATATTATAACTGTAGAAGCAATGGTCACCTGGCTTGAAATGTAACCACAACGTTCACAGGTCCCCTGCTCCGGCATCTTCGTAGAAGTGGAAATTCTGAAGTTCTCGCCGGATTTTATAATGTCGAGTATGGCCCTAGGTCTGCATGAGATCAATATGTCGATATGTAAATAGTAAAATAGCAACTAGAAGCCAAATCCTGTCCTGGCTTCAATAGCAGAATAGAATAACTGGGTAACAACCTCATTCTCTCTAAATCTTTAATGAACTCCCGGGCAAAACCACGATATGCATTTGGAGAATATATACCTGCATTATGTAACCCCTTATTAGAGGGATACAACATGGCAAATGCAGTATATGTAACGGCCGAGATGAGAAGAAGGCAAGACAGGGATAACAACTAAAGAAACGTGCTTAAGGAAAATGAAGATGGTGGTGGTAAAAGAAAAGAGTAATTACATTCAGTGGAGAAGTAGTCCAGCCTTTTGAAATAGGCATACGTGTGAATCTAGTTAAGGTTCTCCATCACTCACAACTGATACAGAAATGAAATCAGAAAGAACACATATATCTATATTAAATCAAGTAATTAAGATGCTCAGGATATATGACAATCTCCTTCTCATAGCTGTACTTGAAAGGCTTGCATCTCGGAATCGGACCATCTTCACCAGTTGTTATCGAGGTGCATCTACTCAACCTACAAAGATCCAGTTGTAATAAACAAAGCAAGTATAAACACAAGAATGAGAGCATAATGACGTATGGACATTGCATTACCGAGCAATATCACCACGCAAAATATTCAAGAGAACTGTTTCAGCAATATCATCTGCATTATGTCCTGTAACAAGCTTGTCTACTTTCAACAACGCAGCACCTCGATCTAGTGCCTTCAATACAAAGACATCAAACAATCAAATCAAAGCTAAAAATTTGAGGAAAACATTGTTATGGTAGATAAATAGAAACTTGCAATATAGTCCAAATAATACATGTTTCTAATAGTTCAGAAACAAAACAATTTAAAACCATTGATACCTGCCGCCTGAAGACACCACAAAAAGTACAATTGTTCTTCAGACCAATCATCTTCACTATCTCATCCATTGTCCATCCATACAAGTCCTTGTATGAAACAATCTTTAATGGCAGACCGTACTAAAAAAAGAGCAAGAACCCAATTTAGTAGAAAGAAAAACTAGTTATGGGAACTATATCAATTGGCCAAACAATCCCAAGATTCAATAACAAACCTGAACTTCATTTCTTTTAACTGTTTCAAGTGAATCATCCCTATATCCAGTAATCCCTTCATCAACCGACAAAAGGAACAAATCTAAGCCGTAATTGTGCCGGCGATTCAATTCCGATAACACATAAGCAAGCACCGTAGAATCTTTTGCAGAAAAGAACAAAATATTAGAATGTTAAACAGACGATTAAACAAAAAAAAGTTTAAAAAAACATAATTAAATCGGACTGAACACCTTTTCCACCAGAGGCACCGATAGCGATACGCTCACCAGGGTCGAACAGCTTGTTGTCTACAATCACTCTGTGGATTTCTTCCTCAAACACCTCATAGAAACACTCTCTGCATATCTATTTTTCGATTTCGGAAGATCAGAAGGTGAATTTTATTGAATCAAAATAACCAAACACAAGGAGAATGAATGAGAGAAAATTTGTTTCACCTGGTCTAGGGTTTTAGGCCTTTTGAGAGCGGCTCTCCTCTGGTTACAAAGGCAACAGAGACGAGTCCCAGTCCTCCTGGGTTCTTTTGCCTCCATGTCTTCCATTAACACACTCACCCAATAAGCGCTTATTCACTCTTCAGTCTCTTATTCTTATTCCCTATGTTTTCACGAACACTTTTTCATTTAAGAGAGTTTAAAATACACATGGCAACTGGAGATACAGTTGGGTCCGAGTTTGGTCCAACCTAATTCAATATTTACGTAAATATACTCTAATATTAAACCAAGAAATTAAACGACATCATTAAACAAGCGCAAATAACATCGTTTTATACTTAAAAGGCCATGCCCAAAACCGATCTTCCCATATGGCCAGGCCTAATTTGTCATACTTAAATGTAATATTTTAAAAATCAGGCTGAAATTTATAACTTGAAATTTTCAATTAATACTATACCATGATAAAAACAATTAAAAATTAAATATAATTAAAAACTTAAAAATATAATTAGCTTTATCTATCAAAATTTTAAAATTAAATTAAAAATTTATTAAATAAAAATTAATTAATTGATTTTAATTTACAAAACTTATTATTTAACTAATTAATTCATCAATTTTTGACAATAAAAATTATTAAAATAAATCAAACAAAAAATTTAAAAATCATTGCTTAATGTATGTATCTCCAATTTCAATTAACCACAAAAGATAAGAAATTTACGCGCACAAATTCGAGAACTTAACATGAAACTGAATATCGAAACAGGCTTGTTCCACAACTTACAATAAGGAGCATCTGATCATCCAAGCATTAGTGCACCTTTAGATTCCAAGACCTTTGATTGTCTACCGATAATCATACAAGACCTAAATTCCGTTGTGAAAAAACAACCAGTAATTACGAATATATAGCTTAAAAACAATCCTCGGATTGTACAAGAATTTTACAAGATCAATGGCATTCGATTGCAAAGTGACTAGCAGAAGAAGCAATTGTTTCAAGCAAAATCCTGCCGATCTTGGCCGGTCGCAAACACGATAGCAAATCGCTAGAAATCAACACTTATCCTGCCCACGGTCACCCTGAAGTCGTCGACGTACATCACGCTGCAGTATCTCCAGGTAATCCTGAAGAAGTATAATCATCAGCTCACGCATACATTGCAAGCGAGGAAATAGAGCAATAAAAAACATAATACTTACATTGGCTAGATCCTCATTGTTGCTCAGTTCACGTACAGCTTCAACAGAAGCGCTTCCATTTTGGTCCACCCTTACTGCGTTTTCAACTGCAGTGCGAAAAACATCTCCAGGTGTTTCAAAATGTCCAATTCTTCGAGCCAATTCCTCGGTGTCGATCTATATAAGGATGATAAAAGGTAAGTGAGTAGAGGAAAACAAATAAACCGTACAAAAGACACACTGGCAAGCAAATGAACCCGTCGAGTGGACCTTGTGAGCAAAGGATTCATCATACCTGGTTGGCTGAATGAATAGATCTTCCATCTCCACTCAGTTTTCCCTCATGAAGTTGCTGCTGGGATTCAGGTCGTGCAGCAACAATCGGTGGTGGTGTAGCTGATGCATTTCCAAAAACCTGGGAAACTACCGGCATCATCTGTTGAACCATCCTTGAAAGATCGATCCCACCACCTTGGCCACCTCCCAACCCTGAAAACATATTTCCAAGATCTTGACTGTCGACCTGCTGAGCAATTTGACTGACAGAAGACATTACTTGAGGATTCTGAGTGAGCTGTTGCAACATATTCCTCAACATATTGGGAGAACCAAACCCAGTTTGTTGTGAGAAGTTTGTCAACAAGCCATCCAAAGCAGGGCTTTGCAAAACCTGAGACATTTCACCAGCAGCATCAAACTGGCCATCAGATTGTTGCTCTCCTAGAGGCCTATTATCAGCGATATTTTCCAAGGACGCTGCCTGACCAGAAGGTGTGGTGTCCGGTCCTGCTCTATTTGATACCGCACTGCGGGATGCAAGAGATTGTAAAATCTGCCTGCCACTCATTCCAGTACCAAGGTCATGATCATGTGGGGAAGTGGTTGTTCCAGAATCACCATTCTTGACCAATGATTTCGGTTGCTTGACTCGCTTCTAGACATCAGTGAGAAATCTGTCAATTATTCTTCTCTCTTTTCAATTACAAGCAAAAAAAGGCCTTAAATGACAGAAATAAATAAAATGGATATAATTACATAATTCAATCTTTTTCCAAGACAAGGCAATACATAATTACAGGATCCGATCTATCATCTAATTCTCACAACACTGAACACTGATGAAAATATTGATAACCAACACAGAGCACTCATGTTTACTAAAATATCATGAAGTCATTGCTCAAAAACACCCCATAAATAGACGAATTAAAGCTACCAGACACCCCATTTAGCAACTAATTAAAGAACTTAAAAGAAAAAAAGTTCAAATACCTTGCGGTCCAAACCCCCCAGCCCAAGTCCTATTGGAACAGATCTAGCACCATCCGGAATGTCATGCTGATTACTGGAACTTGTAGCATTTTCTGAAGTCCCTTCTAACTTAAGCAAAGACTCCTCACTTGAGGATCCTTCCGAGTAAGAATCCTTGGCAGTCACTAAATTGTCCCTGGTCTCACTGTTGCAAACTCTAGTTTGCTCATCCTGTGTTATCCTCAACATAACTTGTATCAGCAAACAAATGGTGAAAGGTCAGTATAAACGATCATTGAGGTGGACAAAGACATACCTTATGGTCATTATCGGGCACAGTGTCAGCGAAAGGTACACTAGATTCAGCAGCTCCATTAACAACCATGCTATTAGAATGTTCATTGTTTGCGTCATTAACTGCACTACCTACAACAGTGCTTAGTTGAAATAACGTCATCAAAACCCACAATAACTTGTAACCAAGCATTCATCAGTACTTTTAGAACAACAGCAAGCTACCTGATGCTGGTTGGACTTGCATGTTGCCAGTGAAATTCCTTAGTTGGGAATTAATTTCAGCTACTAAAGAGGAAATTGAAGAATCTGATGGTGGCTGCGGAATTGTAACACCTATACCAGGTTCTGCAGCATCGGGCACTTGAATACCACCAGCATTTGAAGGCACTGCAGCTGCAATCACATTTCTCATCGGAAGAACCCTCACGGTGCTAGAACCACCTGAACCAGTATTATTGCCGCGTTCTCCCTGGGTGCCTTCTCCGTTACTTCCCCTCGTACCCAGGCTTGACAAAACTGGAGCCATTGAGCTGCCTAATAATAGAGTGTCAGATGGGAACTAAAAAGGTATTCATTAAGTGAACAGAAAAGGGCTTACTGTGCTAACCTGCATGAATATGTATATTAACGTGTCTTGGTGCATTTGGAACACCAACGGGACCCAGAGATGTTGGATTTGAAGGGGGAAAAGTACTGCTAAAAAGGGAATGGGTTTGAAGAGGGAATGGCTGCAAAGGAATTCAACAAATTCAAACAATATAGTCTTTAGCTTGACGCCAAGTAGATGACTTTCAAATGATATACATGTAAAGAACAGTGCAAAAACTAACATGTGGAGACTAAGCACCAAATTGCTAAAAATTATCCTTTCACGAACCTGGACCATTATGGGATTAGGCCCCGATGGAGATATATAAACTGCAGGCCCGGCATTTACAGAAGATTCTGCCTGTGAATTGCAATAATTTTTTTAAAGAATTGAACAGTTAGAAATTAAACCAACAAAATAAAGAATTCAGACATACCGGAGATTGTCCCATTCGCAATGTTAAGATTGTACGACCAAGTTCCAAAAATAGAGCCCCGACATGTTGCATAGAAAGGCCAACTTGTGCTGATTCTGTCTGAATTTGTCCTCGTACATTGGGATCAGTAGAAGCTCCATCCTGTTCCAAGCGCCTAGCCATATGCTAGAAGGTCGTAGTACAAATAAACAAGGAACAAAGCACATGATCAGATGATATGATCTTCAAGCAACTTATGTTGATAAATTTCAACGATTTCTAGATGGATTTATCTTTTCACCGTTTTGTGGCCAGAAGAATACTAATCCTATGTCAAAAACATGCAGAATGTACCTCTAAGAACCAAAAAGCAAATATATGACTCATCATCACAAGTCTACTCTAGGTTAATATTCTGGCTCACTTATTTACACATCTATCAGATATTGGAAAAACATGCTTCAACATCTAAACAAATAATCAATTCATATCAGAAGCTCTAACTATGACTTTATTAAACAGTAATCAATAGACTCACCATCACTGAAATACGAATGTATATACTAAAATCACATAACTATTTCTCGTCATGACTCAGGATCAAAGTACAAAACAAATGATACCAGATTAAAGAAAGAAAAATGAGATTTGAAAATGTAGAAGGAAACACATAATGAATTTACCGCTAATGTTGTACAGATATGGCCACTGAGAAACGCTTCCGCTTGTCGTAAGACAATAATCAATGCTTCAGGTGTTCGCAAACCCCGGGCATCAAAAGTTAATTCTGTCCTTGGTAAATCGCTTGCAGTGGTTGAAGATGAACTCTGCTGATACCCTAAAATAACCAAATTGAGTTACTTTCTGCAAGATAAGCACATAAAACTAAACAGGGCCTTTCAATTATCACCATTCTGCACAAGTGTCTGCTCCATGCGGGTCATAAACTCAGAAATTGTGCTTAAGGAGTCGGGAATTGGCTGAAACAAAAAAGAAGAATATAGCTTCGGTAAAAGAGGTACATGTCAATGAAAACTGTATCTTACTAAATATCTAACTACCGAATGAAGTGATGGAATTGGTATGGCTGCAGTTAGAGGGATTTGAACCACTTGGGGCTGCGATTGGAATGGTGGACTGGGTGATGCCTGGCTAGGTTGTGTTTGATTCACTGCAGGGTTCTGACCACCAACATTACCACGCAAACCACCAGCTTCATTTCCTTGTTGAGCCTGACCCATCACACTATGCTGAAATGAAATAATCAGTCATTCATACTACTGATTTAACACAACAAAACTAAACTTGCTCACAATTTTGATGGGAACAATTCAACCCAAGAACAATTGAATAACAAAAAGTAATCAGCAAATGACAAATTGTGCTGTACAATGCAACAAGAGTATGCAAAACTGAAGCAATCAACATCAAACTTTCCTTCATGTAGAAGAAGAAAAGGGTATTTTCCAGCACCGCCAAGAATCACTATCATGAAATTGGCCATGACTAGTAAAGCTGATTGATTTGGTCCAAGAATGAGAAAGGATGAAAAATAGTATTAGCCATGCGAAAATCCAAGCATATATTAATGGCATGGAGCAGGAAAAGAATGTTGAATAGGGTATACCATTAACGTGTGAAATAGTGGAAATGCAAAATGCGAGGATTAACAGCACAGTATGAGAATTTGCCCAATTATATAGCATGATCATCTGAACATGCGGAATTTCAAGGATACATCATGTCATATCTGTATGCATAGCAGACATATCATATGGTGAACCTTTTCAACTGATCGTGGTACTAACCAAAGTGGGAGCTTGCATGCCACCAATGCCAGTAGTTGCGGCCTGACCACCAATTCCAAGAGAATTTAGAACAGCCCCTATAACCTATATATCACACAACATTACCAAACATATTAATAAGCATTTTAATTTTAAGAGATTTGACACAAAGTCAAAGACCTCAACCTAAGATGCAAATGAAGTACCAGAGAATCTATAAAACAAAGGGAAGAAAGCATACCCGACTCATATCTGGTACACCTCCTTCTCCATGATCCCCAACATTAAAGGTTCCAAGAACTACACTATGTGATATTTGCCCGATACGATTTCTTGGAACACCAGAACCATTTTCATTTCCTAATAATTGAAGTGAACATTATTATTTTATAAGTTTATAAGAAATAAAATAATGCAATCAGAACTGGACCAGAACGGTGGCATACTAATTTAACACAAATAACTCGATTACCATCAGACACATTTGCATCCCTAGAGCTAGCATCGGCAGAAGGCTGTGGCTGTGATTGTTGTGTTGGATGCCTTGCCACCAAGTGTAGTGTATGCCCATTCTCCAACTCTATAAATAGTCAAGGGACCAATCTTTGCATAGTGAAACATAATATTCCTGGCTATAAAAATGCCCATTCAGGAGTAGCAATCAATATTCTTAATTTATGGTCAGAGATGACAGTGAAGCACATAGAATCAGACTCAACTGCAGTCTTTTCTAGCACCGCATTGCATAAGTGAGTGTCTATTAATACCAAAGAACTTTAACCAGAAAATAAATTAGTGTTTAATGACAGGATACGATATTCAGAGAGGAGATGTTCATCCTTCAAGACTTTCCCCCGGAAAATAAGACGTTGTTGACCAACCGGAACACCGATTTGGTCTGCTATTTTCTCCTTAAAGACTGAAACTGGCATCTGTAAACATTCCAACAACAGCAACATAAGATATTCCATTTACTGTTAGGATTACTAGGAACATAATACTGCTCAAATGCTAGCAAAAAAGTGTCAAAAGTTTACAAGTGGAAATTGGAGATGCTAATTTCCAAACTTTTGAGCCAAAACCACAAATCTCTAAGATAAATAATGGTAATGGTAGAATTTCACGAAAACAAAAATTCATTAGTTGATGCTTACGTTCTTGTCAACTTGAAAACTGTATATCTGTGACTCTAAAGTCTTTATATTAATCTCAATACTTGCATCTGAACCATCTACTGTGTTACTTGTACTGGAACCTGCATTAGAATATTGATCTGCCATGATGGGCCAACTGCATCCAAAGAATACAACAGTTAAACTTCTGCATGAACACCAATAAATAAGTAATTGCACAAAATTGTTGAAGGCTTATAATTAACAGTTTTGTGAAGACACGCGGGATCTGAAAGAGCTGTACCATTACAAGAGTCATGCATTGAAGTTCCTGTATCTTTTAATTAGATATTACCCGAGGGTATTCTTGGTTTAGCAAGGCAACGAGATCCCAGCTACCATCCAAATCCTATGTTTTATTTTAACATATATGAACAACATTAAAGTGACTCTCTCCCTTTCAAAAGCATTTATTCATAAAGGGTCATTTCTAACTACTTACACATCTATACCTTCCATTTGCAAAAGATATTGGATCAGACTTTCCGTGGTTTTGAAAATATTACATGTCATCATTGCCTCAGTTTCGAATATAATACGTGGCAGTTTCTGGTAAACCTTGATCAGAGTTTCTGTACTTTTCCTCCATATTGAAATAGCACATTAAATGTATCATTTCAGCATACATCATAACAATCATTATTGGTCAATCTACTAATTTTAACTGCATATTAATAATTATGCCAAACTGGAAACTAAAAAGGGCTGATAATGGGTGATAATCACAAAATAATGCGATAGCAACATTCTCCGTGCCAGTAAGAAAGATCGATCACAAATGTCTCCAATCTGAAGGATAAACCTTCATTCAACTCAATCTATATGTCTACACAAGCGGCAAATTTTGGCTCTTCCAGAATTCCATCAGAGATACAAATGTTCCAAACGCAAACAACCACAACATTCCAATCTAGGAACAAACAGATTACACCCAACAAATGCAATAATCGACGATAACAAGACCTCAAGTCTGCAAAAAATTACTCTTCAGGGTTCCTAATACCGAATACGAAACTGATCAATCAACATGCAAATGACAAACGCACCCTCACTACCCTCATCACAAGACAGTGCCTTTCGCATACCACTACATTTAAACATCGTAGAAAAGCCGTAGAAGTGGTCTCTTCAATCAAAACCTCCAAAACGACCACATTAACAAAATCAAACACAAAAAAATAAGATCAAAATGAGAATCGACACAAAAGTTAGATAAACAGCAATAATAAATGCTATACAAAAAAAAATGGGATCAATTTAGGGTTTAATAAACAACGGAAATGAAAAAAAATATATATCATCACGTAAATGCACAAACCTCCATCCGTTATATAGCACGAACAGTAAGAGAACGAAATGATCGAAAACCGAGAAGAAGAAACAAACCTGCTCTAACTGGCAACCGAAAAGCTTCGCAGATCGAGAGCGAAACTGAAACAAGATCAAGAACCGAAAGATTTTTAGGAGTGTTTGGAGGATTCGCAAACCAAATTGGAATTTACGAGAAAGAAGGGGGGGACTTTGGGTGCAAAAGAAACGGAGCTAACTTCTTTGTTAAGCCTGTCCCTAAATTCCAGAACAATCTAGACCAAGAAACGTTGCGCTGACGATTAGTCAACCTATACGACGCCGTCTTCACAGGGCTTTGACTTCTTCGCTACTCAACCTATCTTTTACTCTAGTTGCGGATCCGACCCGATTCAGATTACTTGCTGTGTAGGGTTTGCTACAAAGTTGAAGAGCATGGTTGTATGAAAATTTTGAATTAAAAATTGTGTGAATTTAGATTTTATTTGTTTTATGTACATAAATCCTAACTCTTGCGTAACACATTGCACGTAGATCCGTTAAAAACAACCTTTTTATTAAATAAGATAAGGTTGTATATTATCAGATCTCGTCAAATTTCACGATTCAGCGAGATTTTAATTAAATATTGATAATGACGATGATGATGACGACGACAAAATCTTAACATTTTTTATTTAGTATAAATAAACAATAATAACAACAACAACTAAATAAAAATTCAGCTAATTACAAAATTTTAAGAGATCCAGAAATATATAGTTTTATTCTAAATAATAGAGAGATGGTTTCATAAAAACTTATTTTTATTAATATTTTTTATTTATAAATCATATGAGTTTATAGTCTACTAAGTTTATTTATGATAAAATTAATATTTTTTATTTATGATAAAATTAATATTTTTAGTTTAACATTTTAAATTTTAGCTGGATCTAAAGTTAATAAATAAAATTTAAATTAACCAAAAAATAATATGAAATTAAATAAAAAATTAAAACTCCTAAAAATTTAAAAGAATTTTAAACAATATTTGATTTTATTTTATATTTTCAACCGAACTCACTTTCGAATAAATCAATTATTATTATAATTGTTTTTAAAGGATTAATCTAGGACTAATCCCTCTGCGACGGAAATATCTCAACTCAAGGAGGGTTACTGTTGGCTTAAGAATTTGCTGCATTCCCAACGATCGAACTCTCAACCACTTAATTAAGGGATAAAGGTATGTATGTATCAATTATGCCAACTCACTGGTTCAAATGAATCAATTATTATTATCACGGAATGTTTTCGATTTGACTTGCTCCCATAAGTATGAATAAATGAACAATTCCTGTAATATTAAGCATTTGTCTTAACATTCCCATGTAAACCGTGCAATATATATAGATATCAGAAACCTTTAACCTTTGGCTCTAAGCCACCGTAAAAGCGCTAGAAGAACCTGTGAAGTAGTCTAAAGTAGCATTATGAGATTTCTTAGTCGACCCAAAGTGCCTTAGCCTGTAAACACCAGAGCTTGCCTCCTCAGGCACTTCCCATTGGATGGTTGCCAGATTAGAGAAGGTAGTGAAGTTATAATCTAACGACCACTTGAAATACAAACTCAAATCATCATCATCATAAACTGGAACCCAACGTCGTCCCTCTTGAAGAAGCTTCTCAACCACTGCGAATGTACCTTCAGTGAATAGGTCATTCCTGGGGTTACCACTGAAGAAGGTGGCACTTACGGTGTCACCTTTCGTGAATGAGCCATTTCTGGGTTGAGAAACATCTTGTTTCAAGTCACCGAAGTTTATACCATGAGGAAGAGGAGATTCTCCCAGAGGGTCGAGAACAAGTTTGAGTTGTTTAAGTGAAAGATCTGGTGGTGATAGATCTGATCCAATGATCTCTCCCTTTGCCATGGCGCTTGCTAGTTTTCTGAATTCTTGGATATAGGCTGATAAGGTATGAGGACCATACAGTGTTGATGAAGCCTGCATGCATGTTCCATTGCATATCGTTAAGGCATTACTAGAATTTTGTAAGGTTTTTGTCTATGTATGTTCGGTAGGTTCAACTCGAAACCTGTATTGGCCAAAAAAAAAAAAAAAAAAAAAAAAAACTCGAAAACTGATTTTTTTTTGTTAGGTCATAGATCGATTTAAATTCTAATCAAATAAAAAATTTATCTATTTATTTTAAACTGGGATGAAACCCTTTTGGTACAAGTTTAAGAAAATGTTATTTATATGCCTTTTTCATCTTTTATGATGGTGTATAATAGGATTAACAATTCAATTCAACTTGATTGTAATTAAATCAAATTAGTGAGTAAAGTTCGTGTTAATTAAACTTTAAAAAAAATCAATATAAACCAAGTTTAAAAGTCAATAAATAGAGTTCGTATTGACCAAACTTTAAAAAATTGGGTATGATTTGAGTTCGAATCGAACATGTTATTAATCCTAATATATTGATTTTGTCTAATGTCTATTGTGAAACCTTATATTCTTGATGCCCATATTCTTTGGGCCTTCAAGCTTAAATTTCAATTTAAATTTTAAATTTTTATCAAGTTTAAGATTTATTCAAAATTGTTCATTTCAAATTTTACTTATTAAATTTAAGTTGAACCATTTTCATACAAGAAAGTTCAAGGGCATGTTATTTATATGCCTCATTCTCTTTTATGAAAATGCGTTGGATAGTTGACATTTCAGCTCGACTCAAGTCAAATTAAACGAAATTAATAGGTAAAGTATGTAATGACTAGGTTTTAGAAAAAAATTGATATGACCCAAGTTCGAAAATCATTAGATAAATTCTATTTTGATCAGAATTTGAAAAGAATCAATATGACTCGAGCTAGTCAGCCTCTTATCAACCCTAATTTGTTGATGTTGACTAATGTCTATTATAGAAATAGGGAGAATTGGTATGCATACCTCGTATCATAATGCCTATAGTCTTAGAGCCTTCAAATATAAAGTTCAACTTCAATTTTAAATTTTTTATTTAATTCAAGATTCATTCAAAATCTGTTTATTTCAAACTTGAAGTATTAATTTTAGGTCAAACCCTTTTCATACAAGAAAGTTTAAGGACATGCCATTTATATGCCTCATTCTCTTTTATTATAATGTGTTGTAAAATTGACATTTCGACTCAACCCAAGTCAACCTGGATGAAAACGATAAGTAAAGTATGTAATGACTAAGTTTTAGAAAAAATTGTTATGACCCAAGTTCAAATGCTGATAGATTAAATCTATGTTGATCAGCTTTTGAAAGAATCAATATGATCTAAGTTGTCTGGTCTCTTGTCAACCCTAATTTATTAATTTTCTTTAATGTCTATTATGAAAGGACGGGGAAAAATTGGTATGCATACCTCATATTATAATGACCATATTCTTCGGGCCTTTAAATCTAAAGTTCAACTTAAATTTTAAATTTTTTATTACGTTCAAGATTCATTCAAATTTCATTCATTTTAAAATTTACTTACTAATTTTAAATTGAACCCCTTTTTATACGAAGAAAATTTAAAGACATGTTATTTGCATGTCTCATTCTTTTGTACGAAATTGTGTTATAAAATTGATATTTCGACTCGACTCAAATTCAGCCGAACGAAATTAATAAGTAAAATATGCATTAATTAGGTTTTGAAAAAAAATTGATATGATCGGAGTAGATAAAATTTAAGTTTATTAAACTTTGAATTGAGCAAATCAACCCCTTGTCAATCCTAATTTATTAATCTCGTCTAATTTTTACCCTAAAAAAGAGGGTGAATTGGCATGCATACCTCGTAACGAAGATGCCCATATTCTTCAAAAGTTGCAATATACTGCGAGTATGTGTTGGTGAGTCCTGCTATTACAACCTGGGTGTTATTATTGAATTCTCCTCTGCCATCACTCACTAGAGTTTCTTTTACTGCCTCTCTTAGTCGCCTTCCGGCCATTGTTGTGAACTCTGAAAGAACTCAAAACAGCCATATATGCTGACGTTATCTCGCAAAACACCATTGATCTAGTACAGAAAGAGACCACTTTTATAGCGGAGTGAAAGGGAACTAACCTCCTGGTACAGAAAGAATTACTAGTTGTCCCACCTTCAGTATCTGAATTGGAAGAACAGCAGGCTGCACCAAGAAAAGCGTCATCCACTTTAGTCAAGAATTTTTCGAATCAATATTAATCGAGAACAATGCAACATTCTACTTAATTACTTTGAAGTGATGAATTCTAAAATATTTTAATTCAGCAAAATTAAATGAAATGAACCATTGAATTAATAAAAGGTTTATTACAATCATTTAATATTAACTATTCAAATTTGATTAGATTCGAGTTTAGACTTAGCTTCAAGTTCGGTAATTTGTTTTACTCGATCAATCATAATAAAATTTCTCTTAAGTATGAATTATACTAAGATTTAAGCTTTGATCTTTCAAATTTAAACTTGAACGTAAAGTATTTAATTAATTATAACAAATTTTTAAATTTAAATATAGGGTGATATTTTTTTATAAAACAAAGGAACCCACAGTCGCTATCTTTTGGATGTGCACTGGGTAAACTTCCGGATTGACGTAATAGCCTACAAATCACGCCAACCGGATACTCCGCATTAGACAAGTCCTGTATGACAGGCTCAATCGAGAAAGCGTAAGTAAGGGAATTCCAATACAAGACCTTTTGGACATGCTACACATTCCACCTACTCAACCACCCCCTAGGGGGCACGATCATGTTCATTAAGAGTTAACAAAAAACTATTTATGACCACGGACAACAAAAATTGAAATCAACAAGTTAATTTTACTTGAATTTAAAATTAAATATTTAAATTTAATCATGTTCGAGTTTAAATTTGGACTTAAGTTCAAACTTAATCATTTTTTTTACTCGGACCACTCATTTCAAATGTTCTCAAGTTTGAATTTAAACAAGTCTAAAGTCAACAAAATGATCAAATCAAGTTGATGCGAAATTCGTGTTCAAATTTTTATAAAAATATATTTGAATAGTTATATGATAATTTTTTTTTCAAAATCTAAATTTAGGTTGATCTAAAATCAAAAAATTAGATTTAATTAGCTAGGGTTTTGACTTTTGATAAGAAATGATGAAATGTAGGGCTTGAAGGGCTTACCGCCCATGCATAGGGAAAATCCATTTCTCCTGTGGACAGCAAAACAGGCTTAGGCTTCTGGCATTCCACCTGATATGGGCTTGGCTCTTTCAGGACGTCCCTCATTTGTTTCCAGAGCTTGTTGATCTGCAAGACGAGAGTGGACAACCCCACCAAATAGGCATAAATTTCACATGACTTAGGGTGTGATACGAAACATAAAGCATATATTTTGGGCTCATTGGATTAGAGATAGTCCGGCTCGGACTGCCTAAAACAACATCATTTTTTACTCTGGCCAACCCTACCCCAAAGTGACTGAATTCTGACCTCTGTGTCACCTTGTTGGAACCCAAAAACACCAGGACCATCCGTAGTTCCTGCTGCAAAACCTGGACCAAGAGCTGCAGGACAAGTCTTAACCACTTGGTTTCCATCTAACTCAACCTCAATATCGGTGAAGTTCAAGTAAACTTGGCGGTAATCAATCTTTCCACTCAATATCTCTTTAGCAGACGTGAATAGATCAACGGCCTTGGAGAATTGCCTCTCTCCGATGATCTTAGTGCTTAAGATTTCATCCGGGAATCTGTTATTCGAATCAAAAACACAACTAATAAGGAGTTTTTGGTCATTGAAGTTCAAATTTTAGGCTATTGAAGTGTAGCTCCAAGTAAATTACCCAGGTCCTCGGCCAAAGCAGAGTGTCTCATCACCGTGACACGACGAGCGATTGAAATCACAAGGCTGGCCTGTGTCGGAACAAAATGCGCCTAAGACATTCGGGGTCACATCTCCAACGTTGGATTGACAAAACGCACCCACAAAAAGCGAATCACTGTTCTTCCTCACTTTGAAGCTTTGGCTGGTTGTTCTGTCACATGGCTGTCCTCCTGTCGACTTGATTGTTTGTGCTTTTGCAATTAGCTTTCCAATGTCTACCTCGTACATAAAAACAAGTATATGTCATGCTTTAGTCACTTATAGTTTTGGTACGTGGCTCCAACAGCAAGAGTTTTCGTAGTTCAGAACGTAATCTAACGGCTATGAAGGCCCCGGCCCTAAGGGATGAACCCGAAATTTCAATCCTTTTTGTCATCGCTAATGATAACTGCAAGCTTATATTAAAGCTGAAAAACAAGAAAAATGTAAGAAAGAGTTGCCTGGTGTCTTGGAAGAGTAGGCGATTGTTGAATTAGCTTTTGCATTTCTAGTGAACCAGTCTTCAAAAAACCTAGCAGCTGCTCCTTTGTTGTCTCCACTAATGAGCTTATTGTTTTTACTCATGGACGTACCATGAGTGGCGTACCAACCGAAAGCTCCTACACTCCTTCCACTACCTCCATCAACAAACTTCAAAAGTGTCATTTCCTTATCAACATCTGAATCGTACCGACCTCTCTCTTCTTCTGGGTTTTGCTGGTAAGCACTCGGGCTTCTGTTTATTCCTGCATTTTCTACGTCACCTACAAAGCACCACACCACACCACACCGCCATTTTCAGAGCTCATGGTGATCATAGATCAGTTTCTTATGGAGTTTGGATGCTTATAGCTTACCTTTGTTCATGAAAATTGTACCAGGCTTTAGGTTCTGGTGTGCCTGAGCTATGCTTTGTTCAATTGCATTAACAATGGCGTCGAATGATTGTTGGACAAATCCCAGAGTAGTGACAGAGTAAAGCAGGTACTGCAAGTAACCTCCAGGTCCTGCATGAGTGTGAGTCCCGCTTATGGCTACATTTTCCTTGGTGTACAGGTCACCGTACCTTGCAATAAAAAGCATTAACAGTACATGATTACACTTCGAAGGAGTTTAGTTGCTATCATCTCTCAAATTCAGGACGTTATTTATATAAATATATAACAAATTTATTTGGATGTTATATGATATGTATGTCCGTTATTCGTTAGAAATGTAACATTGAAAAGAATACTTAGGGCGTGTTTGGCTCAATTGGAAGAATGGTAATAAGAATTATAATCGCTTCCATTTCTCCCTATATTAGGGAGTATAAAGTATTGTTTCAAAAGGAGATATAAAAATACTATTCATCCAATCATAAATACTACTAATTATCTTTTTTCATTTCTTACTTATTCCTTTTTTTTCATATTAACTAGCCAAACAACCCCTTAATTTTACAAAATAATAGAAGTTAATTTTTTTGACATAAATAATAGATGTTATAGGCTTCTCTATCGTGTTTTAAGAAATTTTTTAAAAATCTCATAATTTTTAAATTTTTTGAAAAATTTTCTTTTATATTTCAATTTTTAGAAAAAAATTTCTTTAAGACTTCAATTTAAAAACTATTTTTTAAATTTTTTATTTTTTAAAAAAATTATTCTTTTAGATTTAAGTTAAAAAATAATGATAAAACGCACACTGTAAAATATTAAATATAAACTAATTAAATATCATTGATATAATAGCTCAATTTAGCACGTAAAATTGACTAAATAAATTAACTTCGAATTAAAATAATAATTATAATAAAGATTAAGTTAAGCCGCTTTTAATTAATTAAGTTCAAGTAAGTTAAATTGTCGTATTAGCATTTTTAATGTATTTTATTGTTATTTTTAACTAGAATTTGATAACAATTTTTTTAAAAAATTGAAAATAAAATTGATTTTTTTTCAAAATTTTTAAAAATATGAAATTTAAAAATTGAAAATAAATTTGTTTTTTTCAAAATTTTTAAAAATTAAGAATTTTCTAAAATTTAAAATATTTCAAAGAGCTGCAAACCTTTTAAGCTATCTATATCCCCATTCTTTTACTTTTACCTGGATTTTAACCTCTCAAGCACTTTAATTGTGACTAGCTGTGAAGCCATACCCGCGTCAAGATTCACAAAAGCAAACCTTGCACCACCTTGACCACTCTCTGATACAATAAAAGCCCTAGCTCGTAGCCGGAAATGTATACCGGCGGTGGTTTGTTCGATGTTCCCATAACCCATCATGTTAATTTCGGAAGCTGGGCCGGTCATGTCATAGCTCCCAACTCCGATCAAGTACTCGCCATTAATGGCTCCTGTAAGTGCGCATAACAGGATTCCAAGAGAGAGAGTCGCTAACCTCCTACAAAACATTTTCTGACGATGAACAAATTTGCATTTCATGTACAGATATTTATATTAATCTCATGCCATTAGAGGTTGCTGTACCGTACATAGCTAGTGAGTGATAATGTGATTGCTTTGTGATATAGTTATCATCAATGGCGGTTCTTAGGATTCTTAACATTTCTTCTTGGGTGGCTCCGTGGGAGGATCAGAACAAGGAGTGCTCTTGTCCACTGTGATGTGTATGGATCACGATCTAATTGACTTGCAATGTTAATTTGTCCATTTTGGACATGTAAATACTAATATTTTTTTCTAGCACCAAAATTTACGGATGTTTTAAATTGGATCAGAAATTAAAACAGTAAAACAAGAAGTTTGAAATTTAAAAATTCAGGTATTAAATAGTCATAAAATCAGTTAAAGAATAAATAAAATAAAAAATTTAAAATATAAATAAAAAATTTGTATTTACTCATCGAATAATATAAAGTTTAATTGAAAGAAATGTCAAATAAAAATTAACTTATTTATTTTAGTTTATAAGAACTTATTAATTTAAAAATTAACTAATTAATTAATAAAATAATCAGTTTTTAATAATAAAAGTTATTAAAATAAATTGAATCGAAAAGTTAAAAATTGAACTAAAAAAATTTGTTGGTTCAAAATTTTTACAATTAAACAGATTGAACTGGTTAGATTTTAAATCATTGCTAAATAGTAGTTGCTAAACTTTTTTTAACAAATAATATGAACATAAATTATAAGTTCGATAACTTAAATCCTTGCTTTTAACATAGTTATAATCTAAATATTATTTTTCTTCTAAGTTCTGTGTTTGATTCTCCCTATTTACGTTATTTTGATCGAGCCTATTGTATATGGTTTATCTAATGTGAAGTACCCAATTAACATAATTTGTAGATTATTACGTAAATCTTAAATTTTAATCAGTGTATATCCAAATGCTAAGAAACGATAGTTTATCCGTTTCAAAAAAGGAAAAGGAAGTAAATAACAACATTTATTTTTGAAGACTTACATTTATGAGTGGCCCAACTAAGTAGGTGACTAGCTGACAAGAATATGAAGGGTATGATCATAGCAAATGTCGCAGTCACTGCCCATATCGATAAGCTTCATTTTGGGATGAAATACAAATGGAAAATGATGTGTGGTGCCGACGGTGATCATCCTTAACTCGCGAATCTTCTATCATAATAAATAATTAAATAATTAATGAAATCAAAATTTTATAATATAAACCAAGCGGATAAAAGAAATAGACATTTATTGTAGTTTAATAAAATTTTAAAAATATTTTAAAATTTAAATTTTCAAAAAAACTTCTACTTTTTATTAAAAAAAACTCCTTTTCATATATAATTTAATTTAAAAAATAACAACGAAGTACACGATTCATGAAACAGTTATTTTAATCGAATACTACTTACATAACGATTCAACCCAGATATTAAAATTGAATCGAACTAATTAAATCTGACTCAAACTAATTATTAATTTAAGACAATTTTAATTAGTTTGAACCAACTTTAAGAACTAATTTGAGTTATTATATTAATAACATTTAATTAGTCTATGTCTAATATTCACAATGCTTATACTTCGCTATTATTTTTGAACTAAACTATATATAAGAAATAATTTTTAAAAAAATTTGAAAACCATATAATTTTTTATAATTTCAAAGATCACGTAATTTTTCTAAAATTTCCTAAAACTCACGAATTGTAAACGAGTCAACTAATAATATCCGGTCCAAATAGTATTGGCCTCGTTTGGTTAGCTACCAATCAGTTATTTTTTTAGTTGATTTGTTATTTTCAGTATTTTGACCAGTTAATCCACTACTAAAAGTGTTTGGTGTTTGGAGAGTAATAGATTTATTGGCTGATTTAAAACAAACAATAAAAAATGAAAACGCTCTTATATAGGAGTGTTTTCTACCGACAACCAAAATTTTAAATATCGAAAACCGATTGTGGCCTTTAAATTCTATTGCTAAGTTGCGTAAGATTTTACTGTTTAAATTGTATTTTTGATTAAGTTGTAATTAAGTACCACATGCGTTATATTTTTGTTGGTTCTAACATACAACAATTTCTGGGAAGTAGAACAGCCTATTTAAAGTTCCCAGATACCTACATTTTTAGGAAGAATGTTTGTTCTTATAATTGTTTTATGCAGTTATATGTTATAAATAAAATATCGACCTTAAACGAAAATGAAAATAAAAAGAGTTACATAAATTTCTCATAGATGATTAAACCGTACAGGTGAACATAATTTCTCAACAATATAAATTCTTATAAGAACATTCAATAAAATATTAAGATATATAATATTTATACCCTTATTTTTTTTTAAGTCATGTATTTATAAGTCATTTTTACATATAAACAGTTAATAATAAACAACTAATTATATGTAAACAATTAAATCAATTGATATAATCACTACTAATTAACGACTCGTGCGACTAACTGATTGCCAAATATGCCACTGTATTTCTCACTACCCCGTCATTCATTGTCATCAAGCCTGACTGGCAGAAAGAATACCTATTCACAGCCTACTTCTATGAAAAATAAAGTATGAATCATTGTTGACTCTTAACTCTCGTAAATAATATCAAAAAGAACTCCTATTTTATTTTTTATAAGAGCCCATTTTTAATTTTCATAAATGACAAAAAAAAGATAAAATAATACCTTTATTCAGAACCATAAAATATTAAGAACGGCCGGATTGTGCGAAGGGAGTGGAAGAAATTGCTATATAAAGAAACCGAAAGTGATAAAGAAATTGCTTTTGTCCACTTCGAATGGTCTGTAAAGATCGTGGAGCACTTGAGGAGGGGTCATCTCATAAAGAAATTAAAGGCTTTGCGGTAAAGCAGAAATTGATCGCTGGTGTTGACAAGTAGGTTTAGAACTACTAGTCAGTTCCCCATCTAAATTTAGGTTGCTTATATATATATATACACACACAAGCACATTAAAT
Organism: Erythroxylum subrotundum; assembly: GCA_027563845.1. NCBI lineage: Eukaryota > Viridiplantae > Streptophyta > Magnoliopsida > Malpighiales > Erythroxylaceae > Erythroxylum > Erythroxylum subrotundum. The sequence continues at coordinate 547,199 of JAOQMQ010000006.1, read as the reverse complement.
AAAATGTCAACATCACATGATAAATCTAGTAAATTAGTGATTCAAAAATAATTTGTCAATTGAATGATTTAAATAAATTAGTGAATCAGCATTAAACTACAGCAAATTTAATTAATAGTAATAAATTTAAATATTTTTATTATTCACATTAAAAAGACATTTTATTCTTTAAAAAAGAGATTTATGACTCGCAATTAAAAAAATAAACTTCTTTGTGAAAAATATATACTAAAACAATAACAACAAAAATTTAGAAAAAATCTTGATAAGTAGGATATGAGAAGGTTAATTAGTATATATCTTTATTCTTAATTAGTAGAAATGTTGTTTCTGAATGCCTGAAAATTATAAGATAAAAAAATTTAAGTTCCAACCTTAAGAAAAAAAAAAAACTTTTAACTAGTCTAGACAAAAGAAATATTTGCACATTCTTATTTTTTTAACCTTATAGAGGAACAATGCATTCTTTTATAGCCTTTTGAATTTGACGTAAATTGGTTATTGCAAATTTTATCAAAATTTGAACTATGTTTTTGCTTCAAAAAGGAAAAAAAGAATTTGTCACCCAACAAATAAAATACATTACATAGTCTATTGACGACTTACCCATTCAGTGATTAAGTACATTACACAGTTTGTTTGAGAGATTGAAGACTTATCCACTTTGGCACTAAATGTTCCTTCAAAAAAAGGGACTATCGGTCAGGTTGACACTTTTTTTTTAATATATCAGAATATATATATATATAACTAATCATCTTCTCTCTCAATACAAAGAATATTAAACATTTAAAATATAAATATTTTCTTATGCTATTAAATTAGATTTTAATTTTCTACCATATAAATTAGACTATAATTATTAATATTCAATAAAAAAAAGATGGTTCTTAGCAAAATCGAAAATCTTGTAAAAATTACTCATATATTTGTAAAAAATCGTGTTCAAATTTCGTTTTATTAAAATTTCTAATTAAAGAATGAAAATGAATAGAAACGAATTTAATTAGAATCTAATTTGTAAAAAAAAAACAAAAAGAACACGAGAGCATACTTATATAAAATTAATGTTGTTTAAGAACAAAAAAAACAGGGAAAACATGGAATCCATTACACAAAACTTACAAGCAGGCAAAGCACGTAATATAATAAAGTAAAAGATATGATAATATTTCATAATAAGCACAAACTGATTAAAAAAGAAAAAGAAAAAAAACCACACAATCGTTCACAACCATATTTAGCTTTCTCAATGAGAAGCGCTGTCTTTTTTCTGCTCTTCCTCGGTCTTTGGGTGGTACCCAGGTAGCTTCTCTTTGATCTTCTCCAAAATTCCCTTCTTCTCTTTTGCCTCTGCATCTTCATGTGAATGAGCAGTTTCAGGAGGAGTAGTGTATGTTTCAGTTGGCTGTGGAGTGTCAAGTTCTTCAGTTTTCTTGTCATGTCCTGGCAATTTCTCTTTGATCTTCTCCATGACACCCTTCTTTTCTTCAGTTTCCTGATCGCATTTCCCTACAGGAACTTTGCTACCTTCATGCTTCTTCTCTTCGGTCTTCTCTTTCTTTTCTTTCTTCTCCTTCTTTTTCTTCTTTTTCTCCTCTCCATCACCTCCTTCCTCATCGCTAGACTGCATATATATATTCACAAGATGTCACTAAAAATTCAAAGATCAAGATCAAGAGATGGAAAAAAAAAAAGAAAAAAGGAAAAGAACTCACAGAGCTAGAGCTGCTATTTGATCGATGAAGCTTCTCCAAGAGGCTAGGTTTCTTCTCTTCCTCTTTCTTGGTCTCATGTTCAGATATCTGAACCTTTTCTCCGAACTGGGTAGCGATTACTTCTTCTTTTTTTTCTTCTTGATGTTTCTCTTCATCTTTTTTCCCCAAGAAATCAAACATCCCACGATCCTTGGTCTCCACTGAACCTTCTTTTTTTTCTTGATGCTTCTCTTCCTCCTGCTTCCCCGAGAAATCAAACGCCCCACGATCCTTGGTCTCCACTGAACCTTCATCAATCACTGGGGTGGTCTCGCTCTTGTGGACCTTGTATTCGTCAGCCATAGTTAAAAGATCGTGATCGGAAACAAGTAACAGTAACAGACTTAAAAGGTTGATGTGTAGAAGTAGAACACAAGAACTGAGCAGAAGAAATACGATATATAAACAGAAGAAGTTATCAGCTTTTGTGGCTTATATGATTATCTTTTGGGGGTTTTTATAGCGTAATGTAACGCGGATCTGACGCGATCAAGTACTAATAAAGTCACTGTGTGTAACCAATCAGGCCGTTCTCTTGTAACCGACGTGTGGCAGGAAGCCGAAGGGAAGACCAATAGCCATCACTCACTTCTATTGCACATTAAGCTCGCTCGCTTTAGATCATGTTAAAAAACTTGAATCTCACTCTAATATTTGTATAAAAATTTAAAAATTATTAATAATTTTTATAAGACTAATTATTATTTAGAAATTATTTTATTAAATACTATTATTTTATAATAATAACAGTAATCATTATAACTTTTCACTACTTTTTTATATTAGGTTATATTTCTATATTTTTAATGATATTAATGATATCTTAAGTAATAATTAATCGATTCTTAGATGTTAATTAGACTTATATAATGTTATAATTAAATAATTTATATTAATTTCTAATTTTAAATTTTATTAAACGTATAGTTTGCGGCTTAAATATTTTTAAAATATTAAATAAATTCTTATGACACCATTATAATAAGTAAATATTAAATTTTTTATGTGACGTTTGAAGCAAAAAATTGTAAATTTGGCATAATTTTTATACCATGTTGAAGGGAAAATTGCAAATTTAACATTATTATTATTATTATTATTTTAGTACCAAATTTAACATTATTAAGCTATGGATGCTGGCACGTAACAGTCAAAAGAAGAAAAGTCAAAAGCATACAAATCGAAAAAGACACGCTGTACAGTGGGCCCGAGGGAGTATCCAATAACTAAGAAGAACGTGATGGGTTGTACGTAGGAGGGAAATAAAATGTCGGTTAAGATGAATGTGGAATGGGGTTGTTGGGGCCCACAAAAATAAGACTTATGCCACGGGCGATGCGTCGGCAAAAAAAACAACTCGAGAGTTACTCGAGTGGTAGGTTTCCGGTACATCCACGCCTCATGAGGGCCATGGTATGGTGGGGCCTAGTTGTAATCAGCGTTAGATCGACATAGTGATTGTCACTTTCTGAAGATACGTTACTTAGTTAGGCACTTAGGGACAGGTGGTCGGTTAAGTGCTTGCTTATCTCTTCAAGTCCCGATATCGTAACTTATTCCAATGCTAATCTGTCCAACTGCCTCTAGAGATTATTTCTGATTAATCTTTTTTTTTTCAAATTTGATTGTACAGAAGAATCCTATGATTTCAGCTTGAATTTAATATATTTAATTTGTAAAAAATTCAAATTAATTTAAAATTTAACCTCAAAATTTTTAAAATTTTTTATTCAAATCTTCATTTATACATTTTACACGTAACTAATTAGTGTTTATTTTAATGATTATTAAAAGTAATATTTTAAAAATTAAGTCGAAAGTTAAATCGATAAGACACAAAATTTAAAATTTAACCAGAATTAGAATGTCATAAAACCGACTCAAAGTTAAAAAATTTAAAATATGATTAAAATAAATTGTTCTAATCTATCGAATAATTTAAAATTTAATTAAAAAATATTATTAAATAAAAATTAATTGATTTATTTGTGTTTGTAAGGACTTGTTAATTTATAAAAATTGACTGATAAATTAATAAATTGATCGATTTTTACCAACAAGAGTTATCAAAATAAATCAAACCAGAAAATTTAAAACTAAATTAAAAATTTAGATGGTTTACGATTTTACAATTGAGCCGGTTCAATCAATTAAAATTTTTAATCATTGATTAAAAGTTTGAAAATGTAGGAATTATAATAAAATTTACTAATTGTGTTAGATAAATAAAGGTATTGAAATTCTTTAAAAAATTGGAAATAAATTTGTTAAAAATAGAAATTCAGAAATTTATGTACACATCGAGAAAAAAAATATAGAAGTTATTTAATTAAATTTAAATTTAGATATTCCAACTCTATCGAATTAAGATTCGCGCCCAATGTTACTTCTACTTGAACTCTTAAAAGTACATTCTTTGAGGCCCAAAGTTCCGGAACATCATTTACACAGTTCATTTAGTAATATTCTTTCACATGTACCTTAGTACCCAAGTAAGAAGATATGTCTGGTTGGAAACGGAGCCATAAGAGGCGTTATCGAAAGTATCAGATACTCTATTTTAGTTAATTATTTCATACTTGTTTCGTTAAATCTCATCTATACATTTATGTAATGTTCATACAAATATATGATCAGAATTTAGTGATAAAGAATTAGAACGTCCTATCAGAAACATGGTGCTTCAACTCGATATCAAATGACTCGATTTTCTATCGTAACAAATGAAAGTTTATTTTCGAAATTTGAGTTAAGTTAAATTGAAAATTTTAAAATAAAATTTAATTAAATTAAATTAAAATGAGTCAAATTAATTTATTATCTTCATCTATAAATAAAAGTTTACGAATCTCCATAAGGGTGGTATTGCTCTTGTCCAGTCCGAAGTTAAAAGGGTCTAAAGTCGGGCTTACACTCGGGCTTGACTCGGGCTGAATGCCTGTCCTAAGACGGGCTAAAAACATGAAAATGTCAAGTAAACGCTTTAGAAGTGGGCAAGAGAAAAAGGCTTGCTTAAGAACTAGGAGTGGCTTTTAAATTGGGCCAAATGGTCCATAGTCTCGAAACGTTGTCGTTGCGTTGAGCTAATAGTAGTTGTACTTAACCAAAGCCGAAAGCTACGAAGAGAATCGATCACCGATCTCTCTCCCTCCTTCATTCCACTTCACCGTTCAATTCGGTTACGTGAAAAACCTCCATTGTTGAACATTTGGGATTAGAACCAGAGAGATACGGAAATTGAGAAGAGGACTAGAGATGATAACGAGATCGAATCTGGCAGAGCAGTTGAGGGAGTACCAGATTCGATCCAAACACGACTGGGCCTCCGTTTCTTTCTTTTCTTCCATTCCCAATCCCACGTATTCAAGGTAAATCGTATCAGTGATTATGGCCTCTCGTTTCATTATTGTTCTTGTTGTTGTTTCTCTCAAGATTGTTTTATCTTCATGGCTTGGAAGAGTGGGAATGCATAAACTTGGTTTAGGAGATCAGCTAGGGTTTGATTACAATTTTCGTATTTAGGATTTATGGGTTTAGTTTTTTAATTATGATTTTCTTTCACGTGTTGAGAATTTTACATCTGATTGATTGGTTGGTCAATCAGATCGCGTGTCATAGGAGAAAACCATATTCATTTCTGCCTTCCCCCTTTTCCTATTATGTAATTCTTTTTGACAATTCTGTGTAGTTAGTAAGGTGGGGATAAAGTTCATGGGAAGGAAACTATGTTTGGACAAACATTATGGAAGTACCCAGCTTATGCTTATAAGAATGTAGAATTGTCTCTATCCTTATTGCAATTCAAGAAAAAAGAAAGAAAGAAAAGTAATTATATTCAGGCTTCTAGACCAATTACTTCATACTCATATCTTTGTTTTTCTTTTCCTGCATGGTGGAGAAAGTTGGATTGATTTACTATTTACTAAATTTGTAAGGTAATTATTATTAACCAGGAAATTCAATGCTGTAATTTTATGAATGAATAGTCTATTAAACTTGTTTATGGACGTCAATAGCACGTTTTGGCTGTCGACTGAAAATTTGTAGGAAAATTTAGGTTTTATAGGATATTCTTTGTAAATTGAATGGAGATTTTCGAAGATGGTAAATTATATTCCTAGGATGGTATCTTAGTATGGCACCCCTTTATAAATCACAATTAAGATGATGAACTCCTTGTTTAGTATGATCAAGATTGAAACAATCCTAGACATTTCAATATGTTGCGTGTATGATGGCAGGTATTTAGTGGGGTTGAAATTTTTTCCAGATTATAAATATCTTAACTCTCTTCCATTGAACCGTCTAATATTGATTCGGAAAGTTGATTGGCACTTAACGTTTAGCTCAAGTTTATCAAATGTGGTACAAACATCCACAGAAAAGAGAAGATGGAGTATTTTTTGATACATATAATGATTGTATGTAATTCTTGGGTTCTGTCCGCTATTGTCATCTGTGATAGTTCCTTTTTATATGGTTTTGTCATCTGTTGTCATACAGTTTGAATACTATGACATTAGTATTTATTTTGCTTCTGCCTTTTGTTCCTTTGCGTGCAGGGTGGATGTGGTGATATTTGTGATATGGGAACTCATGAGCTTAGCTTTCCTGGTTTTTTCAGCAGTTTCTTTATATTTTAGGCATATTCAACTTGCTTTTATCTTAGTATGCATCACGGTGCTGTTGCTTCTGGGTATGAAAGTTACAAAGCAAGTGAGATTAAATAGGAAAAAAAAGCGACGAATGCTTCTGCCGTTATCAATGTAAAGCCAACCCTTTTCCACAACAACAAGAATTTGTTGTGTACGTTCTAGAGCCTCGACCCGTTTTCAAATGATTTGTTACAATTGTAACTCCACAGAAAGTATGTTCTGTGTTCACATGCTTGAGATGAACACTTCAAGATTTTGATATCTGAAGTTGAGACTTCAGATCCTTGAAGATGGAAGGTTGAGAAGTTATTATTCAAGTAGCTGATGGCCATGACCATCAGATTCTCTTTGTGCTTCATTCAGACGTGCCACAGGATTCCAGGACAGATTGTGGCTATCCAAACTTGTTGAAAATTGAAGTGCAAGGCAGTGAGATAATTGTTCAATTAAACCTTATTATTATGCAGGGGGCTTTATTTCATTTCGCAGAAATATCACTAATTTTAAGAAGAGGAGGATATGAATGTTGGAAATTCATGTATACAGTTAATGGCTATTTTAGTATATGAAACATCATTCATGTACTAAAAGATTGGAGTTTATTTAATAAATTACCAAATATGAGTAGAAGGAACATCTGGTTTTCACTTTGCCTTCCTTTCTTTCTGCATTCAAGCTTCAATAGGTCTGCTTTATAGGACAAGAAGAAAGTCCAGGGAAACGTCGACATTGTCTTATGATTACTTCTCGTCCCCTAAGGAGCAAGCACTATGAATTTCAGCTTACTGAAAATTTGTTGTATGCTGTTCAAAGTATAGTTTGATTGATGTTGAAATTCTCAGAGTCTAATCTTAGGCCTACCAAAATTTAACTTATCATTCTTTTGTGATCGTAGTTTTTGAATGTTTTACTGCAGGGAAAATCAGGTTTACTTTTTCCTATCCCTTTCTTTCTGCTTTTCAAGTTTCAATATGTCTGCTTTATATATGACAAGGTAAGCCTCATCCTTGGCAAATGATTACTTCTCCCCTAAAGAACAAGCTCTATGAATTTCAGGAGATGGTGGTCAGTGAAATTCTGTAATTTCTTGTTCAAATATAATTTGATTAATGTTAAAGCTCTGAGCAATAACAATTAATTTTAAGTTTGTCAAGGTCTAACTAATAATTTTTATATTTTTTGATTGATTAATCTCTTTTTAATTTTTGAAAGTTTCATATCACTCGGATTTAAGTGTTTGATTCATTTTAATAATTGAAAGGATGACTTTATTGATATTTACACTATAAACAATAAAAGAGGACATTTGGTATCACTAATCCTTATTGGGGTTTGAAGAAGT